>JANAVB010035018.1:5947580-6250080 GCA_029216955.1 Iris pallida | reverse complement strand
TCTAGGATTTTACAAATAGGTCCCTCCCCAATGCTAAATGCAAAAGTAAATTTGTATAACATAAATAAATCAATTCACAATTTGCAAACTGCTATTAAAACAATCCATTTAATTACAAACTAGCATTAAAACAAATCTAAGTATTACAAAATGATATTAAAACATTTTAATTAATTGCAAATTGATATATTTTAACTTAAAAACTATTTAAAAATTATTTAAAAATTCTAAAAAAATTCCTAAAATCATAATAAATTATTTTAAAGCTAAATATGCCATTAGCAATTAATTAACACTAATTAATTTAAAATTTGAAAAACAGGGGCTGACAAAACCTAAGAGAAATAGTTGACCCCAAATATTTTCAAGGATTCCTTATGTTATTTCATATTTTCTATAATTTTTCCATAATTTTCTGATTATTTTTATTATTTATTAAGATTTTTCTTAAGTGAAATCGATTTAAAACTGTTTTCTGGTAAATATAAAAACCTATTTCCAAAACATTACCCAGTCAACCAGAGGCTGGCCTGCCCATCAACCATCCAAGGCCAACTGGTGGGGCCAGCGGTCAGTGGAGCAGCCCACGTGGGTGACCTCAGAATCGGGTCCGTAGCCGCAATGCTAAGCCGAACCGACCTAGGAGTGGGAAGCCGAACCGGCTTCTTACTTATCACCGCTGGATCCGTGCGGGAGGGTGCCAGGTTCTGCCATGTGGCAGCCAAGTCGTCGCCCCAAACGACTCACAACCTTTATATATATATATATTAGTATTTCGAAAACCTGGAGTAATTGTAGCAGTTTTTTTTAGAGAAAGTTCATCTTGGATTCCCCGACTTCCCAAAGCGATTGTCGCCAATCCCGACGTGCTTTTTGTGTGCCGTTTTTTTTATTTAAAGCATATCGAGGTTAGGTTTCTGAATATCTAATTTATTTTCATAAATTCTGAACGTAAACTTCTAGAAAATTCATAGAGTGCTAATTGTTCGAAAGTTGACACGTTTTAGTGTTTTCCAGATTCCGGGAGAACCAGGAATCAGAATCACGAACCGTTTAAAGTTTCAGAAAGCTAACACACTATGCTAGTAGATGATAACAATTGACAGAGAAGAACATGATAAGCTTCACACTGTACGATATACTCTGCCGTGGGTAAGTTCTAGCGTAATTTATGTCTTTATACCTATTAGATGCTTGCATGCAATTCATTAAGATGGCTAAAAAGATCATGAATATATATAACATGTTTCACATAAATTCTTGAACCAAATGAGTGTGTGGTATATAATTAGCCATTCACTAGTACACTGCAATGTACTGACCCTCGCTCTCCACAGGTACCCTGGACCAAGAAGGGCGTGCCACCTAACTCAAGGCGACGCTATTTCATTTTAAAGCCTCATTCGTGTGCCAAGGTTTGTTTCAATCCTTTTTGAAGACTCCGCATTTTAGTCCAAAGAAAAATAGCTCGACTCCCCTCGGTAGCAAGTATTTAAAATATTTTGGTTGTATAAAAGGGGATATAATGTATGGAACGACTATCTCATCAGCGTTCATTTTGTAAGTCGAGTTAAGTTGTAAGTTCGTGCGACAACTATTGTAATAGAGTCTTGTAAATGATGTTTATTATCAATGAAAAGAAAAGTTTTTTTTGTTTCAAATGTGTTGTTCAATTTCTTTGCGTACTCTATTAGATGTTGTATTTTGGATAACCTTATGACTATGCCTTGTGCGAGTGCAAGTTAGGTTCATACGACATCACGCCTGGGAGACGATTATCGATTCTTCGAAATTGGAACGTGACATAATTGTATCAGAGCACAACATTACGTCCTTTAGCTTTCTGTCCTGAGTCTGGAACCCTTGACCTCGTGTCAATGAGATGATTTGTTTGATAAATGAGTCCGTAATATTTTGTGAGACAAATGTGAGTTGCCTTCTATTTTCAGAAGTTAGAGAAGTCGCAGTCAAGAATGAAGCGAGCGCTTCAAGTGGTTCGAGTAGTTCGAGGGTCGAACCTTCTGCCAATGCTATGGAAAGAATGTTGCACATGATAGAGGCGCAACAGAAATAGACCGAAAATGGGCATTGACAAACGGAGGCACGACAGACCCAATTTGAAGCCAGGTTCGAAGCACAATTCAAGGTGTAGCAAAAGCAGCTTGATACCCTTCAACCGATCGTCCAGACAGTTGTGGTCAATAGCAACTTCGTCATAATGCATGCTGCCATCGAACCTATGGCCTAACCCATCAATATCGATCCGGAGGAGCCTGTGCCCCAACCTGCAGTACCAAAAAGTTACAACTTTGAGGTGTCAGAATTCAAGAAAGCGTTTCACACATCCTTCAGCGGTATCGAAGGCCCTTCTATGGCGTTCGACTAGTTGTAAGAGCTGGAAAACCACTTCAAGCTCCTCGGTATTGAAGAATTGAAGCAAGTCGTCTGCGCACAACTTCAACTACGTTTGAACGTGCATGACTGGTGGATCGTGCACAAACGAGCTATCCGACGCGACAATAACTCTGCACCGATCTCTTGGGCCACGTTCCGTAAATCCTTCAAAATCGAGTACCTTCCCTCAATTGTTCGTCAGGAGAATGAATTCATGCATTTAACGCAAGGGAATATGACAGTGTAACAGTATATGACATATTTTAACAAATTCTCCAAATTTACTGGTGCATTTCTACTTACAGAGGAGATTTGCGTTCGATGATTCGAAGTGGGTCTGCGGCCCTCTATCTATACCCATGTGTCAATGCCGGAATACAAGATCATGGGCGAGTCTCTGAATTACGCTCGCCGCGTTGAGCGCCAATATTCCTCCAACCGTTGCTGGCGTTGTGCATCACTCCAATCACAAATGCCCTAACTATGCTGGAGGCAATGTTCTAAAAATTGCTAGACGGACTCAGTGCGGCGAAGGTCCGCCTAGGCGGCCGCCTAGAATTTTTTTTAAAATTTTAGAAATTTAAATTTTCAATGTTCTAAAATCCAAACACTATCTTAAAACCCAAACAAATATCCAAAATACAACTAAGAATAAACAAAATCAAAAAAATAAAAAAAATAAAAAAAATATAAAAAAAAATACGGCCGCCTAGGGGCGTCTAGGCCCGCATAGCCACCGAGCCCACCGCCTAGGGGGTTTTCGGTGCGGTGGGCCGGCGCCTAGCGCCTAGGTGGGCGCCTAGGCTGATTTTTAGAACATTGGCTGGAGGCAACAAGGCTCCAAAGCGTCCAAACAATGGCGGCTATCAAGGGCAGAACTCAAGACCTCGTTGCACCAAATGCAACTATACTGGACACCATGCCAATGAATGTCGTACCTTGAATATAGACTGCCACTTTTACGAGAAAAGGGTCACATCGCTAAAGATTGTTTTGTCCGAAAGTAAAATCAGGATGCCCCACCGCAACCAAATCATCAGAATCGAGGCCTAGCACCTCGAGCTCCCCAACCAGCACAACAAAATAGCCAAGACCGTTGCCCCAATGCCCAAGGACGCATCTACACCATGACTCGAGATGAGGCATTTTCCTCAGATACAGTCGTGAAAGGTATACTAATTTTCAATAATATGCCTGCACGTGTATTGTTTGATTCTGGCACTACATATAGTTTTATTTCGATAGATTTTGCCGAGGAACACAAATTTTCTATAACCCCGCTAGGCCTTAATCTTATTGTTAGCATACTGTCGGGCACGCAACTACTTGTGCACTCATGCTGCAGAGACAAAATCATTTATATCGGAGTTTAAAAGGTGTATCTTGATGTGATAGTTCTATATATTAAGGACTACGACATCATACTGGGAATGGATTGGCTCGGCACTTGCAATGCCACCATTGACTGTGCAGAAAAGAAGGTCACCTTCCGTCTGCCTAGAGAGACCAAATTCTGCTACTCGTGTAGTGAAGCATCAGCAACATGCATGGTGATCTCGGCAATTTCTGCTTAGAGGATGCTGCATTCCGACTGTCAATGATACTTGGTGTAACCTTCGTAGCTCAAATAATTTTTTTATTGTATGAATTATATCTACATATTTGTGTGTATGTTTATATATAAATATATATAGTACTATGTTTAGGTTTAATATTTTTAGTTAATATTATGTGTGACATAAGTTTGGACTTGGCTAGGTGCATTGTAGTTAGCTTGGTTTCAACCTAGTTTGGGTGGTGCTAGTGACTAGTGTAGGCCACTCAAACCTATCCAAATCAAACTATTTTGAACCCAAACTTGGTCTACACTTACACAAGATCTAGTAGACTCTAACCAATCCCTTACTTGACCCATAATGTGTACACACAAGTATGTGGACAACACACAACATGAAGCCTTGCAATTTTCGGAATTATGTAGTGACATCACTTTTAGTGGTCAAAACCACCTCCTATTACCTCCATTTCTCCTAAAACTTCTTCCACACCTCCCTCATTCACTCCCCTACAGTCATATAGGTTATTTCCCTCTCATTCCATTCATTTTCTATCCCAAAACTTTCTCACAAACTCATTGGACTGAAGGTGATTCCAGAATAGGACTACTGGTAGGGCTGATTCCAACAACATTTTGCACCACCAAAACAGTAGGTAAGAGCTTCAAATCCTTTACAGAAAACCTTTCACTATCTCTTACCTTTCATTTTCATATTTTTTTTCATGGAGTTTTGACCCATCAAACTTTTGTCACAAGCCAAAGTGTCCAACAATGTGTTGTACAGAATTTCGATCAAAGATTGGTGTGTATACACCAAACCATTTGGTAAAACTTCTCCAAACCTTTTTCATCTCATAAATGTTTGAGTTACCTTCGATTTGATGTATAATTAGCTATGGTTTCTTGTCGGCTACCCTCTTGTAGAGACATTTTTCGAAGAATTGTTTCTGTTGAAACTCGTTGGTGTCGCAGCCGTACAACGATCCAAAATAGATATGTAGTATATTTTTCTTGTCATTTTATGATTCCTAACTTAGGGTACAACTAGATACATTGACCCTTTAGTAGAAACCATAATTAAAATATGGAAAATTAATTTAAAAGATGACGAATACGAGTTTTTATTTGTACTTTCAATTCTGTCTACTTCTGTTTGTACGCCTATTTACACATATTATACTCACTTTTTGTGCACAAAACATTCAAAAATATGTAACCATGTTACCCCCCTAACATACTATAATTATTTCATGTTAGAAATGTGTTTAGGTTAGAAAAACCCTTTTATTTTGTCTCATATTACATAAATTCCAGAACAGCGACATATTTTTTTGTGCGATATTTTATGTGTAAAACTTTATTATTTCTGACCGAAAATTTCACAATTAGGAGACTAACTTCACCCCCTAACATGCCAATATTTTATTTTGTACTAATTTCATGATAAAATAGGGTGAAACCATATTTTTGTCACAAAAAACACTAAATTTCAGAACTGGAATTCAGTGCTAGAACGTGACAAATTCTAACATTTTATGTACGAATTTTTGTCTAACTCGTATGAAACTTTTACCCCATGATTATCACCCAAAATCCAGCCTAGGGAATAACTTATATCATTGTTTTATGTTTAAATTAGGCATTCTAGACGGTTCATTTCAGTGTATACGTTGATGTTAGAAAATGTCAATTTCACCTTGGAACGTATGTCATAACATGTGTTAGATTATACTTTGTTTTATAATCTTTAGTAACATATTTAACATGTTATAATAATATATTATTAGTTAGAAACCTATAGGAGAGTTCACATAGGGTTGATACTTCCAAGATTGCGACGAAAGAAATAGTTTGACGATCCAACGGTCGGATCACCCAAAAATATGCACAAAATTTCTGTCCAGAGGCATGAATTCTGGCTCCACAATTCGCGCATCATGGCAAGAACTCGATTCCAAAGTCAAAATTGACTTTTTTGCAGCGTGTGGTGGCTACTTGGTGGCCTAAGAATGTTGCTGGTGGGGTGCAGTGATGCGACATCACGGTTGGGCGATCGGAGGGTGGTCGACGGCGAGCAACCATTGTTGCTGTGGTAGCAACAGTAGTTGCGACAACAGCGGCACTGGCATCGCATGTAACGCTGTATGCGTAGGCTCGTCGCGGGCTCGTCGGGGCAGCGTTGTGGTGGTACGCAACTGCTTCGAGGGTGGCAGGGAAAGATACGGCAGCAGTTGCTATCGCACGCGCTGGGGTGCGGGAAGTGAGCACGCGAGGCAGGTACATGGGGAGTGGTACTGCCACGCGCAACGACTGCCGACTGAGGGTGTTGCAAGGAGGTGCGCTGCCGGCCAGGGGAGGCTTTATCGCACGCGACGGACGGCTGGTGGCTAGGCCATGGCAGCAGTCGTAGCAGAAGCACGAGTAGCAGCATCACCCCTAGATGTAGCAGCAACCATAGGAATAGCATGAGAGAAGAAGATGTGAAGAAGATAAAGAAGAATATAAAGGAGGAGGTTTTTTGTAGATGGAAGGAGGGAAGGAACGGGACCTTGTTGATCATGCTGTGAGGGGAAATGAGTTTGCATGAAAATGGAAATTTTAGTGGGGGGAGAGATGAGTGTAGGATGAGGTTTACATATATGGAGTGAAATGATTGGTTGAGTGTGATGGTGCATGGCTTGGGTATGGTCATGCATGTGAGATAATTAATGAGTGAGAAAAGAGAGTGGGTGTATGCCATTGCCCTTTGTGTATACTATTGGAGCCATGGAGAATGTGGTGATTTGGTGTAGGGTTTGTGTGTGTAGTGTTTTGTAGGAGGGGAAAAAGAGTGTGCTTGTGTGTATGTTGTCATGTAGGTTATCTTGAGGATGACATGAGTGTGTGATGTGATGGAGTTCTAGCCACCATTGTGCTTGGCCATTTATGGGTTAGTATTAATGGAGAGGGTAGTGTGTGATATAAGTTATTGGTCATTTATGGTTAGGGTTTAATAGAGTTGTCCATGGGGTTTTTGGGTGGGTGAACTAGATGTTTGGTGTTTTGTAGAGAGAAGAAATAATGTGGGGGTGTTGTGTGTTTGGGGTATGTCATGAGAGTGGCCACATTGTAATGCCTGTGGTTCGTATTACGTATCTCGGTATATGTGTACGTATTTTAACCCGTATTGCATGTCTCCCTGCTTGATTTATTTTGGCATTTTATTGATTGGTTTATCTTGGTTCGGTTCGGTTTGTTTGGCTTGGTTCAGTTTTGTAGTGAACCTACCTACCACCACCCTCTTTATTAAATATCCCACTCCTCTCTCTCTCTCTCTCTTCTCATTAATTCTTTTCCATTACTATTCTTCTTCCCCACCATTACTTCTCCACCAACCTGAGAGAGGAAGGTGTAGGCAAGTGCATCTTGCTTCATGGAGGAACTCCATTTTTATTGTTCCACTATCTTCCTCATGTGTTTCTAACCCACTTTAGTACTTAGCATTTTTTTATTTCCATGGTTAATTTCTTGTAGATCTAGCTTGTGGTATTTTTAGATTTTTTAGGTTTTGATCTATTTAATCTTGTTATTATCAAGTTCTGATGGTTCCATGTTGTAGAGAATTTTATTCTGCCCCATTTTGACCTATGGAAGTTCGAATTTGGACTCTGGATGATGGAATTATGGAGCTTGGAAGCATGGCTTCATTGTGTTCTTTTTCTCAGAAATTGGAGAAGAAGAACAGTACTTGACCGCATGACTATTTCATACGGCAAGTATTTTTCCCAGCTGCATGGCTATTTAATTGAATATTTAATTTAATTGGCCGCATGAGCATTAATTAATTGCTGGCCGCATGGCCTTTGCAAGCATTAGCTTGCATGCTTATATTATTTTAGCCGCATAAGGCCAATTCTCTGCATAGCCATTAATATTAATTACTGGCCACGTGCAAGTGTTTATTTGCTGGGCCGCATGGCCTTTTTATTTAATTGCATGACTTTAACATTTATTAGCATGGCCAATCAAATGTTGGCCGCATGAAATTATTCTTGGCCGCATATGCAATTCTTTGTATGGCCTTAGCAATTGTGGCCGCATGAGCTTTTAGATTTAATACATGCTTTAAGCTTGCTTGCATTAGCCGCATAAGCTTTTAGATTTAATGCATGCTTTAAGCTTGCATACATTAGCAGCATAAGATTTTATTTTAATGCATTAATTAATTTGCCAACAAAAAGTTGGCCGCATAGGCTAACCAATCCTGGCCGCATATGACAAAACATGCCCTGGCCGCATGGTAAATGCATGGCTTTACTTTGATTACATGCATTAATAATTAATGCATGGCTTACTTTGATTACATGCATTAAATGCATGGCTTACTTTGATTACATGCATTAGTAATTAAATGCATGGCTTACTTTGATTACATGCATTAGTAATTAATGCATGGCTTACTTTGATTACATGCATTAACGATTAATGTATGGCTTTTCTTTGCTTTCATGCATTAACAATTAGTGTATAGCCTTTATTTATGCATGCAACCAATCTTGGCCGCATATGCATGCTTTGGCCATAATAAGTTGGCCGCATATGCATGCTTTGGCCATAATAAGTTGGCCGCATATGCATGCTTTGGCCATTCAAACTTTAGTTAGCCGCATAGGCCATGTATATTTTAATGCATGCAAGCATCAGCTTGCATGCTTATGAATCCAATTGTAGCCGCATAGGCCAATGCCAAGTATATTTTAATGCCATGTATATTTTAATTCTATATAATCCTGGCCGCATGGCCAAGTGAAGTATGGCCGTTAATGTTAGTGTGGCCGCATAGGCTTACGTGCATTGCAAATATTTGCATGGCTTAATTGTTTATTTGGCCGCATAATGCTTCCCCCTCCCCTCCATATTAATTGCTGGTATTTGTTTGCATGCAACTTGCTGGCCGCATATGGCCTATTATTTGCTGGCCGCATATGGCCCAATTTTTCCTGAGCCGCATAATCCTCTACGGCCTTGCCCCTGCTTATATTTAATTACCACTTGTATGCTTGTGCCATAAATTTTAATATGTTCCCTGACATGATGGTGACCCGCCGTGGTGCACTCCTGACAAGTAAACTTGACATGATAAACTTGACATGATAATTCTTGATAGTGGCCCGCCGTGGCGCACTCTTGACATGTAAACCTGACATGATATATCTCGATATGCTATTGCGACGTCTAGTTTGACATGACAAGATTGAATGGGCTGGACACCATGGACGATTGTGCTTGTACAAATGAACCCGTCTTGTCCTGCATCATGTCTAGGACAGGGAGCCCTGAGTACCACGGTCAGCGGTACGTACTGAAATCGACTAAGGCTAATTACTAGAATAATCCATTACTCATGAAGAGATTTTTTCAGCTACAGGCAATCCCGTTATCTGGGCGCCCTACTTGGGATCTGTAGCCTGCCGTCGAGTAGGGCACATTTCCAGCACACTGTCATGTGTTGCACCCTCTAAGTCACCTAAGGGTACATGCGTTTCCTGGACGATGTACCCACTTGAATTCAACCCTTAATTGCGTCCGGATAGCCTGGATGGTCTGTAGGGCTTGTGGCTGTAGAATAATCTCACTGCATCTTGCTAGTAACTAGGCTTGTGATAACCCTAGTTAGTTAAAGTATCAAGTCGTACTTATTGCTTGGCCGTGAAATGTTGGATGGAGTTCAATCAGTCTAGTCTTGTCTTGATCCTGTACAAGATTGTTACGTGACATGATTTCTTATTTTATCTTGCCGATAAATGGTGGGAGAAACCAAATTTTGTTCAGACGAAGGGTTACAACCCTGGTCCTTGTTTGGTTTACGGGTTGTAACCTGGTTATCTGAATAGTCCTACGGTTATCTCATCGTATATCACCTGTCATGCTTTTCCTTAATTACTATCTTTTATTATGTAATTATATTCTTGTGCTAATTGCTGGTTTTAGTTCCTAAGTGAAGCCTCCTTTGTGGCACTTGTTCTTTCTGGGGTCTGACCCAGCTGGTTTTGTATGGCCAGATATCGTAGCAGCTCCAAAGGATCTAACGACTTTCCAGCCAGATGGTGACCACTAGACGGAACCCTGGCAACGAGTGGGTTTATTTTGGCTCTCCCACTCTATTGTAAAATATTCTTTTGAGGCGTTTAGCCGACGAGCACCTGTTAGCTCGTGTACATTTTACTTACTGTCTGCCTACGGGCTGTAACATGATTGACAGATCCTAGGGTTGATCATGTATGACTAAACTCTTGCTAGTCCTCACATTTTGTAACGACTAGCTTCATGATCAGCTGAATATGTAATGTTTGGGATGCCTTACTATTGTATATTTGGTGATCTTACATCTTGTAACTTTACTTGCTTGCTTGAGATTGAGACAATTAGGCTTGTATTGACCATAGAAGACCGATGGATTGTAGTTAAACCCTCATATATCTAGACAACCGTAACCGTATAGTAGGGTGGATTCCATTTCATTATACGTAGCTGGCTATGTATGCCCCCGCTCTCCAGTATTCTGGTTCTAGGGCGTGACATGGTTAAAGCGGTGGCCCATGCAGGTCTTGTAAATCAAGATATATGAGGGTTTATCGAATAGATGTCTCAATCAGTACTCGTCCTTGATCTCTGCTCGTATTTTCTGAATCCCCGTAATCTTAACCTGATCACATGCTTGTATCGTTGATCTATCCTGGTCCTTCCTTATTGTTCCCTATGTCGTCTTCTTCAGCGGCATTATTCCTGGACCTGCCGATCAGCAAGGCGGAGCACCTCCCGTAGACCAGCAGCAACCCGGAGATCAAGCCTAACATTCAGGAGTAGCCTCCAGAGGCATGCCTATGGGAGGAGAGCCACCAGTTCAGCCCGTCCAGCCTGCAGAGCCTGATGATGGCACTTTGGTGGGTCTCATCAGGTCACTATTAGCCTCTCAGGATCGTCGAAAAGATGCCTTGTACCAGGCGGTAGCAGATACTTTGACCAGAGGAGGTCATCAGGGTAATAGTGCGACCAACAGCTTCAAGCGCTTGAACCCTCCCTTCTTCGACGGCAGTGAAAATGCGATCGCTGCAGATGCATGGCTTCAGGACACAGAGGTGATTCTAGAAGCAGCCAGGACTCCAGTGAACGAGAAGGTGGCCGTGGTACGCCTACAACTATTGGATCTTGCTCGCAGCTGATGGGCAGCGCAAGCCGTTGGATTAGTGGCCCCTATTGCCTGGACAGTATCCAGGAAGAGATTCCAGACCAAGTATTTTGATGCTGTAGCTCGGTATGATCTACAGACGAGGTTCACCAATCTGAAGCAGATGGGCAGGACGGTCGATGGATATACGGCCGAGTTCTCCAGGCTTAGTCGGTTTGCTCCCACCTTGGTGGCGACCGAGTTTGATAGAGCCCAGCGGTTTCAGTAGGGACTCCACTTAGAGATTCTGCTGGCAGTGGAGCTGTTTGAGCATCAGACTTTCGATGCGGTATTGAGGGCAGCCAGGAGGCACGAGTATACCTTCCACAGGATCGTGGATAGGACCGGAGGTCGAAAGCGATCTCACGGCCAGATGACCCAGTCGACAGCACCAGCCCCGGCAGTCCGGGCTTTGACAATTGGAACTCCGAGGCAGGCGGCCTCAGTGACGTCGGTCACGTCCCCTCAGCAACAGAAGCAGAAGCAGTCTTCCACAATGGGTTGCACTCATTGTGGGAAGCCAGGACATGTGATAGCAGAGTGTCGCAGAGCACAGGGATTGTGCTTGGCTTATGGGGCACCGGATCACAAGATAGGATCCTGCCCGAATAGGGCCAGTTCATCATCGGCCCAGACTAGTCCCTCGGTACGGGGACCAGCACCAGTACAACAGCAACAGCAGTACCAGCCTCCGAGGCCATTGCCGCCTCAGACCCAAGTCTTCCAGCAGTAGAGACCCCAACAGTATGCCCTGGTCCAAGCTCAGATTCAGAATCGGTAGAGAGGTTCCTAGCAGAATGTCTTCCCTCTCCCTCGTACTTTCAAATTTTTTGCTTGCATGATTGATTGTTTGATCGATTGCTTAGTATAGCTTGTCCTTGTATCTCTAGCCTCTTGAATAAATTTCGATAACGGATTTCTTTTAAGGTGGGTAGAGTTGTAATGCCTGTGGTTCGTATTACGTATCTCGATATACGTGTACATATTTTGACCCGTATTGTATGTCTCTCTGCTTGATTTATTTTGGCATTTCATTGATTGGTTTATCTTGGTTCGGTTCGGTTTGTTTGGCTTGGTTCGGTTTTATAGTGAACCTATCTACCACCACCCTCTTTATTAAATATCCCACTCCTCTCTCTCTTCTCATTAATTCTTTTCTATTACTATTCTTCTTCCCCACTTCTCCACCAACCTGAGAGAGGAAGGTGTAGGCAAGTGCATCTTGCTTCATGGAGGAACTCTATTTTTATTGTCCCACTGTCTTTCTCATGTGTTTCTAATCCACTTTAGTACTTAGCATTTTTTCATTTCTATGGTTAATTTCTTGTAGATCTAGCTTATGGTATTTTTGGATTTTTTTGAATTTTGATCTATTTAATCTGGTTATTATCAAGTTCTGATGGTTCCATGTTGTAGAGAATTTCATTCTGCCCCATTTTGACCTATGGAAGTTCGGATTTGGACTCTGGATGATGGAATTATGGAGCTTGGAAGCATGGCTTCATGGTGTTCTTCTTCTCAGAAATTGGAGAAGAAGAACAGTACTTGACCGCATGACTATTTCATGCGGCAAGTGTTTTTTCCAGCTGCATGGCCATTTAATTGAATATTTAATTTAATTGGCCGCATGAGCATTAATTAATTGCTTGTCGCATGGCCTTTGCAAGCATTAGCTTGCATGCTTATATTATTTTAGCCGCATAAGGCCAATTCTCTGCATGGCCATTAATATTATTTGCTGGCCACGTGCAAGTATTTATTTGCTGGGCCGCATGGCCTTTTTATTTAATTGTATGACTTTAACATTTATTAGCATGGCCAATCAAATATTGGCCGCATAGAATTATTCTTGGCCGCATATGCAATTCTCTGTATGGCCTTAGCAATTGTGGCCGCATGAGCTTATAGATTTAATACATGCTTTAAGCTTGCTTGCATTAGCCGCATAAGATTTTAGATTTAATGCATGCTTTAAGCTTGCATGCATTAGCAACATAAGCTTTTATTTTAATGCATTAATTAATTTGCCTACAAAAAGTTGGCCGCATAGGCTAACCAATCCTGGCCGCATATGGCAGAACATGCCCTGGACGCATGGTAAATACATGGCTTTACTTTGATTACATGCATTAATAATTAATGCATGGCTTACTTTGATTACATGCATTAGTAATTAAATGCATGGCTTACTTTGATTACATGCATTAGTAATTAATGCATGGCTTACTTTGATTACATGCATTAACGATTAATGCATGGCTTTTCTTTGATTTCATGCATTAACAATTAGTGCATAGCCTTTATTTATGCATGCAACCAATCTTGGCCGCATATGCATGCTTTGGCCATAATAAGTTGGCCGCATATGCATGCTTTGGCCATTCAAACTTTAGTTAGCCGTATAGGCCATGTATATTTTAATGCATATAAGCATCAGCTTGCATGCTTATGAATCCAATTGTAGCCGCATAGGCCAATGCCAAGTATATTTTAATGCTATGTATATTTTAATGCTGTATAATCCTGGCCGCATGTCCAAGTGAAGTATGGCCATTAATGTTAGTGTGGCCGCATAGGCTTGCGTGCATTGCAAATATTTGTATGGCTTAATTGTTTATTTGGCCGCATAATGCTTCCCCCTCCCCTCCATATTAATTGCTGGCATTTGTTTGCATGCAACTTGCTGGCCGCATATGGCCTATTATTTGCTGGCCGCATATGGTCCAATTTTTCCTGAGCCGCATGAATCCTCTACGGCCTTGCCCCTGCTTATATTTAATTACCACTTGTATGCTTGTGCCATAAATTTTAATATGTTCCCTGATATGATAGTGACCCGTCGTGGTGCACTCCTGACAAGTAAACTTGACATGATAAACTTGACATGATAATTCTTGATAGTGGCCCGTCGTGATGCACTCTTGACAAGTAAACCTGACATGATATATCTCGATATGCTGTTGCGACGGCTAGCTTGACATGAGAAGATTGAATGGCCTGGACACCGTGGACGATTGTACTTGTACAAATAAACCCGTCTTGTCCTGCATCATGTCTAGGACAGGGACCCCTGAGTACCACGGTCAGGGGTACCTACTGAAATTAACTAAGGCTAATTACTAGAATAATCCATTAGTCATGAAGAGATTTTTCCAGCTACAGGCAATTCCGTTATCTGGGTGCCCCACTTGGGATCTGTAGCCTGCCGTCGAGTAGGGCACATTTCCAGCACACTGTCATGTGTTGTACCCTCTAAGTTACCTAAGGGTTCATACGTTTCCTGGACGATGTATCCACTTGAATTCAACACTTAATTGCGTCCGGATAGCCTGGATGGTCTGCAGGGCTTGTGGTTGTAGAATAATCTCACTGCATCTTGCTAGTAACTAGGCCTGTGATAACCCTAGTTAGTTAAAGTATCAAGCCGTACTTATTGCTTGGCCGTAAAATGTTGGATGGAGTTCAATCAGTCTAGTCTTGTCTTGATCCTGTACAAGATTGTTACGTGACCTGATTTCTTATTTTATCTTGCCGATAAATGGTGGGAGAAACCAAGTTCTGTTCAGACGAAGGGTTACAACCCCGGTCCTTGTTTGGTTTACGGGTTGTAACCTGGTTATCTGAATAGTCCCATGGTTATCTCATCGTATATCACCTGTCATGCTTTTTCTTAATTACTGTATTTTATGATGTAATTATATTCTTGTGCTAATTGCTGGTTTTAGTTCCTAAGTGAAGTCTCATTTGTGGTACTTGCTCTTTCTGGGGTCTGACCCAGCTGGTTTTGTATGACCAGATATCGGAGCAGCTCCAGAGGATCTACCGACTTTCCAGCCAGATGGTGACCACTAGACGGAACCCTGGCAACGAGTGGGTTTATTTTGGCTCTCCCACTCTATTGTAAAATATTCTTTTGAGGCGTTTAGCCGGCGAGCACCTGTTAGCTCGTATACATTTTACTTATTGTCTGCCTACGGGCTGTAACATGATTGACAGATCCTAGGGTTGATCATGTATGACTAAACTCTTGCTAGTCCTCACATTTTGTAACGACTAGCTTCATGATCAGCTGAATATGTAATGTTTGGGATGCCTTACTATTGTATATTTGGTGATCTTACATCTTGTAACTTTACTTGCTTGCTTGAGATTGAGACAATTAGGCTTGTTATTGACCATAGGAGACTGATGGATTGTAGTTAAACCCTCATATATCTAGACAGCCGTGACCGTATAGTAGGGTGGATTCAATTTCATTATACGTAGCTGGCTATGTATGCCCCCGCTCTCCAGTATTCTGGTTCTGGGGCGTGACACACATGAATTTGGGTTATATTGGGTTAGGTTTGGGCTTGGTGCGATCATGACTATAATTTAGGTCATTTATGATCATTGGTGAAATAATAGCATGCGGGAGCTCGATTGGGTGGCACACAAGTGACGTGTGTATAGTAGGCTCAAAATAGGTCAAAATTATATATTGGGTCGATTAGATTGGTTCGATGTCGAGCCCCGAAATTTAATTAAAAATTAGGTCAAGTTTTACGGTAGATGGTCAAATGGCCTAAATTGGTCCGAAAGTTGTACGATATAAATAAAATACAAGAAAATAAGTTTGAGTGGGACGTGATATGTCAACATGAAGATAAACTTGTCTAGAACAAAACTCATGAAGGACGTTTCAAGAGATTGACATCCCTGACACTCCAAAAATTAAAGCCACGTAAAAAATACATTTAATGATCAGAACTAATTATAATAAAGTATTTATTGAAAATAATTCATTTAAATTTTTTAAAAGAAACCTTGAAATCCAGGGGGCTTACATTGGGGATGCTTCTTCATCTAATATTTAAGAAGAAGTATCATTTTCACTTTTTAGTCCATTATTACCTGATAATGATGAGTTCGATGAATTTATTTTCGTATCTTTACGATTTCATTGAACGACCAATTTATCCTGGAAATTCATTAAACTTTACATTATTTTCGACCTTTTAATCTATTTTTCAATACTTTGACTTCGAAGATTTAGTAGAATCTCATTATTGTATTTATTTAAATATGGTACATATGTTTTATTGCAATCTATCGGTCACAAACAGAACCGTACGATCACGATCGGTGGGATCAGAATTGAGTTTAATGCTGACGATCTAGGTCTGATGTTTCATGTTCCAAATGATGGAGAAGCCCTAGTCGACATCACCAAAAGTTAATTTTCGGAGAACATGACTTTAGATTCGTTTTGCGATTCTTTATATGCACCATGTACCCGACCTCATGATCTTCTTCAACCTAAGTATGTGAATGACTATTTTTTATGATCTCTCCCGTATGGTATTCTCTGTGATTATTCCAAAATAAACCTCTACTGATGAAATCATATATTTGGAATTCTCAGCTTTATATCATCTGCACTTTGGTATTCCATTTAGCTTACCAAAGATTATTATCTTTGTTATGGAGCGTTGTCACAAAAAATGCGTAACCTTCTTTATGCTATGTATCTACCTTATATCTTTGAGTACTTTGATATCATTCTAGATGACTGTCTTCATGATGTTCCACTTGCTTTTCTACAAAAGCATCGTCGAGTTGGGCCTCCTCCTGCTGTACCTGTACCACCTCCACCTCCTATTGTTGACCCATCCATCAGTCATCCTCCACCACATCCTGCTATTGGAGTGGCCCTTGAGTCTTTTCAGACTGTGGTCATAGATCAATTTTTGTCTATGGTTTTTTGGACTACTATGCAGTTCCAGGCTTTGACCAACACCCTACAGGACTATGGCTATAGTTTTGCTCACAACCCCGACGGACCCATTCCTATGGTTCGTGATCCCTCAGTTATTGGTTATCGTATTGATGATCCAAAGGCACAACGATTCTAGCTTATCTATTTTATTTTCTACTACCGAGTTTGTTCCCGAGACTATCTGAGTTGTAGTGGATTATTTGACGACTATCTTTAGTATATTTATAGATTATTGGATATTATCTTATCGTGAGAAAACGGTTACTTAGTTGTGGATGATATGTGCGTGTTATTCTTGTTGTAGACCATTGTTATTATAGACAGTATACTACTGCTGATGTTACGGCGTAGGCTGGACTTGGCCACGTACTCGTATCCTGAAAGTGGGAGCGGATCGTAATAAGTTTTTATGGTGGTCCATACAGGTCTAATTTCATAAAATATTACAAACTATTGGTAGTACTTAAGCTAGTCGTACTACTGCGAGCCTGTATATAGAGTTGAAGTTAGATATTAGAATAATTCTAGAAAAGATTCATATCATCCACAAAATATCACTATGTAACGTCCCAGTCCCAAAATATATAGGACTAGGTACATAGACATGCCAGCCGTATAATAAATATACGTAAGCTATAAATGCAGTATAACAATAACAACTAATCTCATCCACAAGATAAAAAATAAAGATATCATAAAATCAACTTTGAATTATCATTTGTACAGTAGAAACTCTATAAATTAATACTCGATTATTTAATAAACTCTCTAAGATAATATTTTTGGCCGGTCCCGACTCGGGGATAGGGTGCTAAATTAATAATTCGCTAAAATTATAAGATAATACATTTTTGATAATTTCTTCAGACCCCATATAAAATATAAATTAATAATTCCTTATATATAGCATATTACATGAATGATTTATGAAGGTTTCTTGAAAAATGACTCAAGAATTGAAGGTTTCTTGAAAATATTTTTAATGTCCATAAAGTGATACACTGAACACAAAAAGCATAATAAGGTGGGAGATTGAAGGTTTCTTTCAAATTGGGCCCTTCATTTGATATACACATGCATTGTATACAATAATTAAGTGGAAGCTTGAAAGGTGTTTGTAAACTACGTAAGTATTTTACTATAAATTAATAAAATATTAATTAATATATAAATTAATAATTATTAATTTATCAATTAATTAATAACTCTTTTAATTAATAAATTTTGGTGGTCCCAAGTGTATTATTTTATAGAGTTTCTACTGTACAAGTCGTTGGACGGAGACAAATCCACTACCAACTATTTTAAATGAGAAGTAATACATAGCAAATGAAAGAATTTGTCAAAAGTAGCAAGGACGATCCAAGAGCAAGTCATCTTTGAAGGAATGGAGAAGATCACTGCCTTGGCTAGAACACCTACGGAAAGTCACGAAAACATACACTTGAAAAAACACTAGGTCCTCAGAGGGACATAACGAGATACAGAAAGAACATGCCATATAAACTGAATATAAAATATATAACAAATCACAAGTAAAAGTAAAATAGTTCAAACCATAACAAGTCCCAGTATTCCATCAACGAAATAGTGGACTACCCCTCACTACCAGAATCTGTTGTATTAGCGACACAACAAAACGTCGCTAAATCCTTTTAGCGACGTTTAAGTGTGGTTGCGTATCTGCAAGTTGCAGCTAACATAAACGTCGCTAAACGTCGCATGTGCGACGTTTCTCAGCGATGCGCCTAATGTCGCCAATTTAGCGACGTCTACCGACACAGTGTCAGAAAATTAGCGACACAAGTATTGTCGCAAAAAGTCGGTAAATGTTGTAGCAGACAACGACGTCCACCGATGTATAGCGACGCTCAGCGACGTTTTTAGCGGACGCAAAACGTCGATCACTTAACGACATGTAGCGTCGATTAGCGACACAGATTAACTACTCTCAGTGACGCAAAATTATATATCACCGACGTTTAACGATGCTTTGCTGCATCGCTCAATGTCGCTAAGCGTCGCTAATTTTGAAGTGGAAAAAAAGCTGAAGAATGGTATCCATGTAGTTTATATCCCTGTAGTTTAACAATTAATATCAATAGACCCGGGACAACCCTCCGTTGAATTCCCTGGGTTCGCCGACCCCTTCGGTGGAACACTCAACATCGGTAAATTCACATACATTTAAAACGAATAATAAAGTAAAATATGAAGAAAATGGCACATTAGAATTATAAATCCAGTCTGAAGAATATCCTGTCATACAGATCAGTACAATAAATAAATATCCACGCAAATAAGTCTACACACACGGAACCAATAAAATCTGAAAGCCTCAACAAATATATAATATTCAAACCCAATATCATGGGTCTACACACAACCAGTCTACACACAAACAATCAATAAACTGTCCTAACTAGGACTACTGCGGATCTGGAGGAGGAGGGGCACCGTTGCGCATCAGGGATACTCCCGTGAAATCGACACCGACGTCGATGAAGGCAGGGACGTCGGTGGAGTCGATATCGATGAAGAAGGCAATGACATCGATGGAGTCGATGACGATGAAGGCACACATGTAGGACGTATCTGCTCCAACGCTGCTAGTCAATGGTTGTATGAATCCATAGTAGATAACAGCCTCATACTGCTATCAACCATCGAATCCTGCATCAATGTTAGCCTCTTGCCTATGGATAGCTGTGATACCTGCAGCTCCGTTATGCTATGCTGTGTCAACGCTCTAAGATCAGTAACGCCATGCTCTGTCCTCTCAGTCATATCCATAAGCTCTATGATGCTGCGCTCGAGTGTATCTAATCGTACGATGAGGGTGGCATCGTCCGTATGTGGCTGAGACTGGGGCTACTCCTGGATCCTTCATAGTATCTCATCACGGAGAGACTCAATCTGACGGTCAACGATCTCCTGGACTCGGGCAGACTCATGCAAGGGCTATGGGTAATGCACACTTGCAGCGGAGGCCCTAGAGGACTGTGTTGCAACTAGGGTGCCATAGGATCCCGTATCGTAGTATGTACCCCTATGGAGACCACCAGCGATGGTCGTCCATAGCTCGTTCTCCGACGGAGCTAGAGCGGGCTGCGAGAAAGTACCAGCCTCTCCCGCTGTAGGTGCCGTAGCAGCCGCCCGCTTGCGAAGCTTAAGATACGCGGCTTAGAAAAGTATGGATAATCTAAAATTGCTAATGTCTAATGTACTTATTATTACTAACTACATGAATATTTATTTACATATTTCCTAAGTTATATTAAAATTAACACAGAGTATTAAAATTAACACAAAGTATTGTAATACTTACATAGGTCTGCTCGGCCCTCTCGTCAATAAGCTTCGCGCCCTTCCGATGGGTGGCCAGGAAGACGGTTACCATGTTGGCGTCATCATCCCTACTTACCTGTTAAAAATATATTATTTAGTACTAACATTAAATATTTTTTCCTAGTACTAATTTATCAGACTTGTATTAAAATAATATGTCTGAAATAAAAAAACATACCAAACGATGAAAATGTTCCATCATCGGGATCGACCCATCGTACCACTTTGATGCCTTCTGCCTAGCCGCCTTGGCCTTCTCAGACCTTTCTTTATACCTTGGCTCGTCGAATCTAGCCTTCATCGCAGTCCACTGATCAGGGGTGATCCAACCTTGGATCGGCTTTCCGGCGCGATCACGAGCCTTCTGGTCATTAATAACATTATGGACCAGCTTGACGGCGATGACAAGAAACATCCCCTCAATCAACCAGCGGTGCGGTGGATAGAAATATATTTGCTAGAAGAAGTAATTTAGTCAGTTATATAATATAAATAAGATGATTCATATTAAAACCAAATATAATTTTACCTTGAAGTGCGCAAACCAGAAGGCGTTCTATCGTCCGGTACATTATAGTAGTTTATCCAAGGGCCACCATAATTGTACCTCAAAAAGTGGCCTAGGAGTCTTTGTACCGACGAGGAACGATATCTATACAAAGGTAATTATATTCATGAAAAAGTGAATTTATAATGAATAAAGAAATAAACGATATATATGATGATAAACCAGAACACTTACTTTGTACCGTCGGCCCAAATCTTTGTCCTCGTCTCCTCCGGAGGTGCGCACAGGCATGAAAGACGGCCATGAGTGCTCCATCCCGATAATATTCCATAGGCCAAAAAATCGTTGATGGTCCACATAAGTGTTGCCCGCATCTAAAAATTCTGCTTTCTAGAAACATCTTAGGTGTTGGCACCTACTTCCCATAGCTGATTCAACTCATCTATCAATGGCTGTAAATACACATCGATGTTCCTCTTCGGATTGTTCGGACCCGGGATAATATCGATGAGGAACATATATGGAGTGTTCATGCACATCCAAGGTAGTAGATCATATGGAGTGACGATCACAGGCTAACACGAATACTGGAAGCCCGAAAGTCCGAATGGAGTAAAATCGTCGGAGGAGAGACCCAATCTGACATTACGCGAATCCGAAGCAAAATTTAGATTCTCTCGATCAAGCTTCCATGCTTCTCCATCAGATGGGTGATCCAACACTCCTTCGATCTGTTCCCGCCTGTGCCAACTCATGTTTTCTGTAATCTCCTTCACCATAAACAACATTTGCAACTACGGCCTCAACGACAAGTAGTACATCGAATCGGTAGGCTTTCTTGCACCGACATACCTTCCTCTACTAGTGCCCTTGTAGCGATCAATACCACAAAATCTGCACACATCTTTATCCTTATCGTCTTTGTAGTATAACATGTATCCGTTGCGACATGCATCGATTTTCTCATATCCCATCCAAAGCGATCTTACCATCCTCTAGACCGGTAATAACCGTTACAAAAAATAGTCACGACCAATTTTTCATGGTTATTACCGTGACAAAAATTATTTGTCACGGTAATAACCGTTGGCAATCGTCTATTTTGGTGTAGTGTCTTAGACCGGTAACCATTTTTGGTTGTAGCATTCTTTGTCCTCTATAATCAATTCCATCAGTTGGTTGTAGCATTCTTGCGGCATGTTAAAATCGGACTTGATGCTCAACAATCTTGTAACCACCTCTAATAGTGAATGATCTTCACAACCGGGATATAATGGAGTCCTTGCATTCTCCAGCAACTCCATAAACTTTGCAGCATCGACATTTGGTGCCTCCTCGGCTGCATAATGATTGTCCGGATCAAAACTAGGCCCCGCCGCGTCAAAAATCATGTTCACCCACCCATCGTCGCAAACAACGTAGTTGTGGACATCCACATAAGGCTTCGACTCTGATGCTAACGACACAAGTTCTCCGCGCGTGGTCCACTGATAGTAATTCGACGTGAAATCCTTCGAGTACAAATGATATGTGACTTCCACTTTTGGATGATATTTCAAGTTACGATATCTCACACACGGACACTTAATTTTGGTACTGTCCATGTAATAAGGAAATGCCTTGGCAAACTGCTGGAACTGCTGTACATCCTCTATGAATTCATCCCGCACATCGCACATGTCATCAGAATGACGGTTGTACATCCACGAACTATGCCATAGGTAGTAATTCATATCCATTTTTAGATACTTCTGTAAGATAGATACACATTGTTCAAAGGCTTGCAAAAGTAATAGCATCATTCAAATGTCGTTATTTCTATACCCTTATATATATGTATTTATCTATATAGATTACTAACCCTCATTAGCTCACTCATCCCTCACTCAAATATATACACATACACACCTACCGCTCGATAATCTACCACTCTACCAATCGACACTTATATACACTACTAAAATTTAAAAATTTATAAGGGTCCGTCAACACATATAACAATTTCACGATACCGTGTGAATACCAACCCATGTTAACGTGTATGTATCATATCTTAACAACGTGTCCATGTCATACGTTTATAACATATATACAAATTTTATAAATTTATACTCCCAAATAAAATAGTTCTAATACGTGTAATAGACAAAATTGAACCAATTGGGGAGGGCTTGTCTTGGAGAATTTTAGGGCATCGGCATTTGGGGGTAGGACTTTGGATCATATTCTTCATGTGAGGGCTGCTGTGGGTAGAGAAGTTTGTGTGTGTGTGTGTATGTGTCATGTTCGTGTGTGTGTATGTGTGTGTCGTATCCGTTTTTGTGTGTCGTGTCTGTGTCCGTGTGTGTGTGTGTTCGATTAGGGTTAGGGTTTACCTGATCAATGAAGGGCGTGGCTAGAGAGGAGGGGCATGACCTGAGAGGAGGTCGTCGCCTGGTGGAGAGGAAGCCTGGTGGGGGGGGTCGACCGATTGAGCGGCTGTCGAAGGGGGAGTAGCAGTGGCCGGAGGGGGGAGTAGCGGTACCGGAGGGACGGAGATGGAGAAGTGGTCGGGGGTAGCAGTGGGAGAGGGAGGAAAAAAATTTGGGGAATTTTTTTTGATTTTGGGGAAAAGCCGCTGGCTCGTGTATGTTGAACAGTTAGCAACGTCTGCTTTAGACGTCGCTAAACAACGCTAATATTAAAGAAATTGGTGACTCATATAGTTTGACGTCGCTAAACGTCGCTATTTAGCAACGTCCTACGGCGCCTTTTTTTACTAATACTAACCTATGTCGCTAGTCGTCGCTATATGTCGCAAACAACGACGTTTTTGTGACATTTTTTGTGTAGTCACTAATTACATATTAATTAGCGACATTAACTAGCAGAGTCGCTAATAACGTCGCTAATATGTATTATTTTGGTAGTGCCTACAACCAAACAAGGATAAAGGAGAGCATACTATTCCGTGATGTGACACTGTCCCATGCCATGACTAGAACGGAGGGTGACAGGACATAAACTAAGGCCGTCTAACCATTCTAAATTTGAAATGCATTTTGAGAACAGTGCATGGTCGCATGACTTCCAAGTCAAGTCAAGATAAAAGTACCTCAGCAACGAGTCTAAACACTATATACCATTTCTCAGTATCGAGCGAGTCTATAACATATAGTCTACCTATCATTCCTCAGTAGCGAGCGAGTCTATGATAGATAGGGAGGTGGTCAACGCCCAATCGTGTTCTCCCAGCCCAATGTCCTATATAGTATAACTAATAACTGTTAAGTTTTCTAATAAGCAACTGTTAGCAGTTTAGACCTAACGCATGCTACGAGTGATCAGCCAACACGTAAGTACCTCTACATGCTACTCATATCTCTCACATATTTTGTGGAACAGTCGTGACAAAGTTTATAAAATACACTAATAAACGAAAACAAAGATGCATTGAAAGACAAAAAGGAAAATATGACTAGCATTTGCATCATGTATAACTGAAAACAAGTAAGTAAATCATGAACGGTAACAAAGGTGCAACTGGATAAACTGGAAATAAACAAGCATTAAATATGCAATAACTAAAATAAAGATGCAGACTAAATATAAGCAATAAATATGGTAAGATATCTTGCCTAGTGTGATACCTGTTGTGATGCGATAATCCGACAAGTCCTGATTTGTTCAATAGCCATGGCTGAGGTGAAGGGGTCCGAATCCGCGAGGGAATAGGAATATGATCAGTCACGATCAGGATTGACAAATAGTGTAATTTTGTGGAGAAAAGTATTTATACTATTTTTAGAAATTTATTTATATTTATATTATTTGAAACTAGATTTTTATTAGTCAAAATATTTGCAGAAAAATATACGAAATCTAGAAAAATATAACTAAATAGACACAATAATAAAATAATATCTTTAGGGTTTCAAAATCTATTTTGAAAATCTAGGAAATCAATAAAGTTAAAAAACATAATTTGTCAAAATATGGTTTGTTTTCAAACTATATTGTGAAAGGGGTAGAAAATACTATACTACTATATATTTTTAGAAAAAAAGGATTTTTGAAGGATATTTATAATTTATTAAGGTAGTTATAAATCTTTTATTTACAAAAGCTGTAGGGCCAAAGATATACTAGCCCAATATATAAACCTAATAACTATACTTATCTATATATATTACTAGGGCCCAATAATCTATAAGCCCAAAATATGAGCCCATAACCCAAAATCTATACATATACTGCTCTTAATAACAAAAGAATAATAACAGTAATTTGCTAATAATCATAATAATAATAATAATAATAATAACAACAACAACAACAACAACAACAACAACAACAACAACAATAATAATAATAACAACAACCACCATATTTTATATATGTTTATATGTACTAGTGTATACTACATACATACCAAATACATACCACCATATTTTATATATGTTTATATGTACTAGTGTATACTACATATATATATATATATATATATATATATATATATATATATATATATATATATATATATATATATATATATATATATATATATATATATATATGTATACATACCAAATACATATATTGATATTTAGAACAAAATAATAATAATAATAATAATAATAATAATAATAATACACATCTTTTCTGTTGCCTTCTCTTCTTTGAGGAATCCAGCAGTGAATGTAAGCCCCCTGGATTTTTAGGGTTCTTTTAAAAAATTTATATGAATTATTTTCAATAAATATAATTAGTTTTTATCATTAAATATACTTTTTCGTGACCTTGATTTTTGGAGCGTCAGAGATGTCAATCTCTCGAAACTCTCTAATTTTGGAGTAGACAAGATCATCTTCATTTTGGCATATGCTGTCCCACTCAAACTTATTTTTTTGCATTTTATTTATATCGCACAACTTTCTGGTCAATTTAGGACGTTTGACCATCTACCGTAAAACTTGACATAACTTTCAATTTAATTTTGGGGCTCGATATCGATCCAATCTAATCGACCCAATATATAGTTTTGACCTATTTTGAGTCTACTACACGCATGCCACTTGTGTGCCATCCAATTGAGCTTCCGCATGCTATTATTTCACCAATGATCATATTCAATCTAAATTCATATATATAATTATTTATTATAAAATTCTTTTAATTATTCTAAACCACTTCGAGTATATATGGTATATATTGGTTTGAGCCTCTTAGCCTATTGGAATAATATTTAATTGTTCGGGCCTTAACATGCCATTGTAATATTTATGATTATTAGGCCCCAAAACCATAAATGTATCTAGTTAATGGTTAGGTATATTCATAAAACCTATTTGCCAAAACCTTTAAACGTTCACGTTCAAATAAATATTGCGGTACATTCAAGCCTATAAGTATTGTATTATAGAATAGGACCTTAAATCATATAATTATAAATATCCTATATATTAATTCCTTACTCCTTATCTAATAGTATTGGGCCTCACCCTGTATAATCCAGCCTAATAACAAAACCCTACCTAAAATATCCCAAAATTCTTTCCATCTAATATGGCAGCCAAATACTCGGGCCCAAGCCTATGGGCATAAAGAGCACACTGGAAATTCTCTTGGAAATGCGGGTGATATTCAACATCCACAACCCAATAACCCATATCCATCTCTTTCAAAATTTTCTTCTCTTTCTCCTTCTTTACTACTGCTGTCTTCTAGTACTACTGTAGCAGTAGGCACTCGTAGTACAGTAATATAGGTGCAGGCATGCCTGTACCAGACAAATAGCCTTACTATAACAACCCTTATATATACATCATGTTCCCACACTATCTCCTATAAAAAGAAAACCCTAGCCGTAACTCAACGCACGCCACCGCCCTCCACCATCTTCCTGCACTCGACCCTGCAAACCTGCCTTCGTGCCACCTTCGTCCGTGCCAGTGGCCGCGCCCAGCGTCGTCGCCCCTAGCAGCGAGCGCGACAGTGTGTGATTACTGCTGCAAGCCGCTGCCGTCGACCAGTAACACGGCGTGCAACCACTGTTGTGTCCTTCTTGGCTACCTCAGGGGCAGCGCACAGCGCTGTCGCCCCGCTGCATCGATCCCCGGTGGCCCCTGTGGATGGAGTGCCACACGTGCAGCAGCAAGCAAGGACGACAGCGCACATGCGCATGAGTGTAGGCACTGCAGCAACGCGATGAACGCCGTCGCACGCCACCATGACCGTTGCCTCAACCCGAAAAACCTCCGACGAACCCCCTATGGCCGCCACCTTCTTTCTCGACGCACAACCTAGGATATTTGTGCGTTTTGCACAAAATCTCGTGGTGACGCGCGCAAAATCCAATCCAAAATCGCGTTTCGGGGTAGCAACTTTGGGCATATTTTCTAGACAATCTGACTGTTGGATCGTTGATCCGTTTCTTCCATCTTAATCTTGGTATATATCCCTTCACTTCTCTAAAGTTTCAACCGTTAATTCGATCGTTTGATAGATCAAAACCGGCCACCAAGTTAACCATTTAAATTGCGTTATTTTTGGACAGATTCGTGGAGCCAACTTCGTGGACTTGTTTCTCCGCTATCATAGTTCCGTTTAATGCACCACCAGTTCCTGTGCACAACTGGTATAACCAACTTCTTGTCATAAAATTTTTATTCCATTGTGAGCTTGTTTGATTAGTTGAATTCGACGCCAAAGTTAGCCATTCGAATTCATAATTTTCAACTTGTAAAATTTTAATTTTGAACTCGGGACTCCGAATTCTAATTATGATGCAACCAATGGACTCATGGCATCATTGTGGCAAAATTTCATATATAATTTGCTAAGTTTGGAGCATCGTGGTCCCGGCACGCATTTCGGTGCAAATCGGGTCCCACAATCCAAGTCAACGGGCTATTTTGAGATCGACTCATCGGAATCCAATTCTGGACATATCGTTGGATTCATATCATCATTCTGGACTCGTTGAATGTAACACCCACTTTTCAGAAATGAGGGTAATTTTGAAATTTTGAAATTATAATCATTTAATAATGATATTTAAATTATATTGTGATTTTTGGTGATTTTTAATCAATTTAAAACTATTTTAAATATTGAATTGTGATTTTGATGGTTAACTAGTTAAACCCTAGTTTTGCTAAGCCTAAAGACTAACCATGACCAAGGGAGCCTAGTCATGTGATTAGGATGACTAATTACAACTTTTTAGCCTAGGGGTATTTTGGTCATTTTGACAATTTTGTGAAATTATAATTTATATTAATTAAATATTGTGCTAATATTTTAGTTAAGCCTTAACCTAGAAGTTTAAACTAATCTAGATTAGTCTTGAGGTTAGAATCATAGTTAGAACATTCCAACTAAGTGCCAAGGTTAGTAATATCTAGATATTATTTTAGTAGGATATTTTCTCCTTAGGATATTTGTAAAAAGAAAGCCTTAGAACTAAATTGAACCAATAGGAGGACTTAAAATTGGGTGGAGAAGCCTTAGCCACCCATCTACATCTAAACCTAACCCTAATTCATTTGTGGCAGCCACAAGTAGTAATCCCCCTATAAAGTATCATTTAGTAGCCCCTTGCCTCTTTTAACACCTACAAAGAACCCTAATTTGTTCTTCCCTAAACTTCTCCCATTTAATCCAAATTGAATCCAAATTGAGTCAAATCAATTGCATCATTATCCCCAACAGTAGAGGATGCTAAGGGAGGCTAGCTAGCAAGGAATTGAAGTGAATTGACCATTGTATTTGGAGAAAAACACCTTTCCTTTTTTATTTTTTATTAAGATTTTCTCTCAATAGGTAAACGCCATAAAACCTATTTAAATTTCAGTTTCTTTCCATAGATGCATTCATTTAGGGTTCCCCTAGGTGTAGCCCAAGTTTGGTAGGAATTTGTGTCCATTTCGTGTCCGTATCGGACACGTATCAGTATTTTTGAATAAGTGTTTGATGAAATGCTTGATAGGAATTAATATTGTTAATTTCGAATTCTATTTGAAGGAATTTGTAGCCCTATATGTGAGGAACACAAAACCCTAACTCTGAGGTAATTTTTGTGCTGTGTTCGTGTCCAAACTGGACACGCACAATATGCACGAGATACTGCACAGGGGGTTTTGTGCTCCCCTGCTGCCCGACCTTCATTTCTTTCTGAATACGACACGTGGGCCCATGAAACTTGGCATGAAGGTGGGGGCCGTGACTGTCAGGCCCCTCCCCAAGTTTTAGGACACCTCGTGTCGTATCAGACACATTATTGCACTCGCACCGATTCGACCACTGCACACACGCACGGAAAATCACACTCTGATACGCGTGTTTAGACACGACACTGCGACACTTAGACACGGGGCAGGGTGTTCAGTCCCTAGCCCTATGTCCCTTCGACATGAGTGCAGGAGCACGTGGTGCCTCGAGCACTGTGTCGAGCCCATGAAGGCTCGACATAGCTGTACGATGATTGATTTTTCTATTTCTGCCACTGATTTTGTTTTGGGTTTTGGACACTTCGTGTCCTATTTATTGGACACATTTGGCTCCACTGGACACATGGGGTATGTCCATACCTCTGTACACTATGTTCTCTAAATTTTGATTCGAATTTGAATGCTTGAGTTTCGAAATTCACATGAACTGTGTTGTTCCAGATTTTAGGATATTTGAGAATAGGTTTCGATTTGGTTTTATAATTTTTGAATGATATTTGATGTTGTAATCACTCCCAGTGTTTATGTTGATGTTATATTGATTCCCAGTTTTATTAATGTTGTGTTTGATTTGGTTTTCAAAGCAAATGGGTTTTGAATATCCTATTCTCAGGTTTACTTGGTATGTATGCATGTATGTTATGTGGAGTTGAGAAATCTGAGTTGGGGTTCAGTCGGAACCTGGGTTTGGTTTGGGTTGAATCTAGATTATGTAGATTTTGATGGTTGTTTTAGTTTGGTAAGTTTGTATATTGTATGTATATATGTATCTATGTATAGGTAATTTGCTTAGGTATTTATATATTGGGTTAGATGTTGGGATTTCCTGAGATCATGTTGTAAGCCTACTTTCCAGAATATATATTTTATATAAATTTTTGCAAATATTTTCCTACAAATTAATTTGCATGATAATTCTTTAATAATGAGTTATACCATTTTAAGCATGGTATTAGTTATTTTTATGTTGTTAATCTAATTAGTGTATTAGGCTTCTCAGCCCAGCCCACCTTTCTTTTTAATTGATTGTTCATCAGGAAGAGAAGGTTGCAATTGAAATTTTAAAATCACTCGACTGTTTATTTTTTTTGAATTCCTCTAACTGACTTCCATCCTCTTCCCAAATTTTCCCCCTTCCTTTGCTTTCTCTTCACGCCATCTGATCTATTTATTTGCTACACTTCTCAATCACTCTTCATTGCTGTTAAGGAAATTTGTTAGAAATCTCTCATTCTTCCCAGTCTTCTTGACCTAATCTACCAAATTGAGCCATGGCAATGATGAAGACCTCGATGAGCAGTGGCGGCAAGGCGTAGTATCAAATCAGCATCAAGCATAGAGTCTCGATAACAGTAGCAACATCTGATTGAAGACAGCAGGGAATTTCTCTATGGCTAGGCGAGCCACGATGACGAGCGGATCGGTCTCCTCCGGTGATCGTCGTGACATCGGTTCGATTTCGCAATCGAGTAAGTTGTTAGCATAATCTAATCGACCTCTGATTCTATCTTCCTTGATCTGATTTTGTTTTTGATGTGAATTTTAGTTTGAGGACAGTAGATCTCGAGAATTTTCCTTAAACGCTCTCGATCTGTTCTGGATTTGACTCCTACGATCAATCGAAGGAGGTATAGATTTCTAATTGATCTGGTGATTTTGTTTGTATTCTTTCCTTGATTTTGGTTCTTCATTTGGTTTTGGGAGCTAGATCGAGATCTGGGAAATCAAAGTGAATCTATAATTGTTGATCATTCTAATTCAGTTTTGAGCGCTAGTAAATCATCCAGTCTCTTCGACTTGATTTGAATCTATTCTCGATTCACGTTTTGATGATTTCGTGATGGTGCTTGTTTTAAGTTCTATAGAGAATTGAGACCAAGGAGGGAACAACCTGGGTCAGAACGATTGGGAAGACAGGGACTCGAATATTACTGCATCCGGACACCAAATACTTCTCGTCTGATTTTGAGTTCAAGTTCCTGGGAGGACAAGTTTGGTGAGGTAATTCTCGAACTGTTCTATGTATGTTTGTCATTGGTAAACTGTATGGGGATATTTAGGAGTTATAGTTTTATGCAATATCCTTGTAGTTGCATATTTTAGACTTTGGGATATGTTGCAGAGTGGAATTTAGGTTGCTTGCTAAATTAGTAATAACTGGATTTGGGTTATAATCTGTTCAGCTGGTATAACATTATAGGAACTGATATTATCAAGGGGGAGTATTTCTCTAACATCTGATATTTAGATACCATGCTTGTATGAAGTATCAGAGGGTCAAACTATAGAATGGATTAGAACCTGGGTTTGGTTTGTGGTCAAATTCTTCTTTAAATTACTTTTCTTCATCTGTTTAAGTATATATTTTCCTATTGGTTCCAGGAAGCTATTTTCCTAATTGACAAGGTTGGTTAATTTCAGTACTGATGAATTATTGTCTGCCATTTGGATTTGGAGTTAAGAGTATATTGGAACAGTTAGTGTTGTATGGTCGATTTTAGTTGTTGGAGTTTGGATTGATGTAGCAGGACTTGTCGAATATCTTGCTTTCTTAGAAATCATGGGTTGATAGTTAAAGGATCTATTTTAGAAGCCTTGACTGATTTCTAATGTCAGTAAACAAGTGTCTACTGATGAATATTTTAGATAAATTGTTACTGATGAAGGATACCAGTAAGGACTGATAGTCGATTTTACTCTAAAGTCTATGAGGAGTTAGCTAGATGTTGAAATCCTTTTGTAAACTCGAGAACTTGTCTTATAGAGATGATGATAGTTTAGGGGCCTATTGGACAGACAAGGTATTGGTAAATCAGTTTAGGTTGCCATCAGGTTGGAGGACCACAACCTATTATTGGAAATCTTAATTCTTGATTCTGCAAACCTATCTTTTGAACTCATATCAGCAGCAAGTATACTCCTCGGATTTGTCCATTTCTTCATGTCTTGTATTCATTCTTGTATCTTCTTGTTGACACGACATTTCACGAGATTGTCTGGTATCATGTTCCCCGAGTTTACTTGTGTCTAGAAAGATAAATACTACAGATGTGTGATCAAACCCGAGTTACTATTCATGTGAATAGCTTAGGCCCCGCATCGTGCACGCGGGACTGAAGCCGTACCATTTCATGTTCCCTGAATCTACCCAAGCCGATCACACACTCTGGATGTATTTCGATATATTGCACACTTCAGGTTCATTGTGTATTTCATGTTCAGGATTCATTTCATATTCCCTGTATTTACTTTTCAGTATTCATGTTCAGGTTTTATGTCATGTTCTTATTTCTCGTACTTTATATGTTTTCTATATTCATTTCCATACCATGATGTTCATGTTCATTTCCTTGGATATACTTAGCTCCGCTCCTGACTAGGATATGTTGCAGGTGAGTTGGAGGCTATCTGTGACACTTATTACGGGCAGGAGCCTGGAGGCACCTATGAGCCAGCTGATGTTGCTCTGGACTTAGAGGCTGAGGAGGCCTAGTACCTTCCTTTTTAGTTTTACCTGGACTTGTATTAGAGACATCAATTTATTTTTTATTTGCTTGAAATGTAATAACTCTTAGACTTGTACTTGATTCTGGGATTCGATATTAGATGCTGTGTTTTACATTCATTATTATCTGGACTTGTAGTTTTCCCTAGAGATTGTACAGCTTACTTCATCGTGTCTAACGACGAAGGCTGGGCGTGTCCGATTATTCGGGAGCGGGTCGTGACATGTTTTTAGTGGTGGCCCATGCAGGTCAAATCCTAATGGTACCTAGGTCTTAGTGTACTATTGGGGGACTTGATTAAACTAGGGAAACTTGATCACAACATAGGAAAATCAGGAAATAAGGGTATATCAGGTATATCAGGAAAATCGATAATACTATACCACTCAGTGAGCCACAACAGTCAACACATGCAAGAGTCTCCGGATGCTGAAATAAACATTACCAATATTTTGAGAATAGTCAAATTAGCTAGAATTGTCTGTCCTTAAGTTCAATTCTGGACAAAGGGACAAAACGATAATTTCGGGTCAAAACGGTGTCCGCCGTTGGACCCGCTTTGTACCGAAAAGCATGCCAAAGTCTATGGTCTCTAAAGTCGTCAAACTATATGTCTACAGGTCCGGTTTTTCGATACGAACCCAACCGTATGTCCAAAGTTGGATTCCGGCAGGCCGTGCACAAAATTGCCCGTTAAGTCGGATCGTGGGGCCCGCAAAATGGCGATCCGGTCAATTATCTCAAAATTGGACCAAACTTGGCATACATGACCAAAGAGATGATATGGTCCTGTTGGCGTAAGTTTCGTCTCGATCTGACGAACGTGCACAAGGTAATTAAGAAATTTGCATAGGGGTCGATACGGTGAATTTTGACGGATACGCATTAAATTCGTCGCGCACATGCAATCAATTTGAATTCCGTCAAAGCACACATCCACGAATCTGATACGCACCTTTCGATGCTTTCGGTTCGTGACCACGTCGCCCGGATTGGCGGGATGCACGTCGTATCGAAGGTTTTTAATGTTTTAAAAACAGTTTTTTTGGTAAACTTTGGGATCCGATTTCTCGGCTCGTAGTCGATGAAATCGACTTCTGCAAAATAGGTTGTGGAGTCCTATAGATTGTCTGTAAACCTATTCAAGCACATTTTTGTATTAGTCAAAGGATTTACGAGAATTTGCCTTCCAACAGTATGTGCGGACTGCTATGTACTGTCCTGTTTCAGGATGATTTTTCTCCGACTTTGCGTCGATCTAACGGACAATATAGTGCATCTAATTTTGAAGTGTTTGAAAGAAAAGATAGGCATATATGTTGTGAACATACCCGAGTAAGTAGTTCATGAAATCATCCATTATCCACGACGGAAAGTCGCTGTGAAGGCGGCCTCTTTGCAGTACTGCTGCTGCCATTGCTGCGGTGGCTGTTCCTGCTGTCCGCACGCGTGCGGCCGATCCTGGCGCTCGCGCGGCGGCGCGCGACCGCTGGGTTGGTCGCCAGGGGTCAGGGAGGGTGGCACGTGTGTTCGAGTTAGGGTTAGAGTTTTTTTCAACCTCTCTCTCGCTTTCTCTTCGTTCTTATATGTATATACGGCTGTGTGGTGTACATGGGGGTCGGGCCTTGCTGGGCTGGAATTTAAAGGGGTGGGGGTCGGGTTTGTTTTTGCTGTTGCTGGGCTGGTTCCCTTCTTTTTTTCTTATTTCTATTTCCTATTTAGCACTAATATATACATATATATATATATATATATATATATATATATATATATATATATATATATATATATATATATATATATATATTATATAATATATATTTATCTATATACACATATACACATATATATTTGTATAAACATGACCAAATAAACTCCATATCTAGATCCATTATAGGCATATATATATATAAATATATATACATATATATTTCTTTGATAAAGAGTAAAATAATAATAACTATTAATAATAAATAATTTATATGTTTATTAATCATAATAATAACATTAATAATAATAATAATCCCAATAGCAATTAAAATAATTCAATAGTAGATTCCGGGTGGGCATATCATATACCCTCATTACTGGGCTGCAGAAAGTCGTATCAATATACTAAAACCCCATCTGATTTTATTAATACATATATTATACATATAATTTATATTTAGAAAATATTTGGCGTTTTCCAAAATATATACAAGGTATTTGCACATACATAAATATGTTTACATGGGCGTCTTTGGTCTCGCTGCATGCCTACATGGGCTTGGTCCGGTCCGGGTCCAGTCCGGACTAAATTGGCATAACCGTATTTCCTAAAAGTCATTAAATTAATAAATACTTAGTTAAATTCTTTATAGAGGTCAAGTCGCAACTTGGCCTGGCTTTCTTAGTCGGGACATACTTATGGCTCGGCCTTCCTTGTCATGGCTGAAACACTAGTCAAAGCACACCACTGCACTATCCGTGCCACGATTTCTAGTCGTCTGGTACTTCAAAACTCAACCATGGCTAAAGTCATCTACCGTAATAATTAACTAATTTATTATTTATAAAAATCTAAAAATCGTAATTCAAATAAAATAAAATAAAAATATATTAAAATTTCAGGAAGGGGGATTACAAATCTACCCACCTTAGAAATAAATTCGTCCTCGAATTTAAGGACTAGGAAGATCAAATCTTTCTAAGATTTAAATAAATATTGGATTTAACAAATCAAAATCAATCCATAATGATTTTAAAAATAATTCAAGATTTTATTAAAATATTAAAAATGCATTTGATCGAAGCTAAATATAATACAATAATAATTTAAATGGATACTATGTTTATCAAATGACTTGGAAAATATGGTATATATTATTTAAACAGTACCTATCTTTGTTAGTCCAAGACTGAATCAAACTAATTATAATATAACAAAATGAATTTAATTGATAATTAATATTAGCAAATAATTTAAACTATATTTTATAAATTCTAAATCCAAAATAGTTTGACAAAAATTCTGTTGTCACCAAATATATTCGATAGTGGTTACAAATAAAATCTATTTTCTAACTAAAATTTATTAAAATAAAACAAAATAAAAAATTTGAAAGCAGGGATGTGGATTTACAATTCTACCCATCTTAGAATATTTCGTCTTCAAAATTTCAAAGAGCACGATTACGCACGACTATGAAGAATAATCAAGAAACCAAATTTTTAATTGATATGAATAAAACGACGAATGGTATAATCAAGGGAGTGATATGATTCATGATCTAATTAGTCACGCGTAAAAATGATAAAGATAATAGACAAAAGGAGAGTGTGATTTGGTACGACCAGTATTCGGTCAAATGGTCTAGCTGACAAGCAAATGTTTTTTAAGAACGATCAAGAGTTAAATGGTTGGGCACGACTAATCTTTTGTCAGCATGGTTGAGTCATTACCAACTTTTTAAGGAATGACCAAAGTTTTCGATGAAATCTAAACAGGATTTTAGTCGCATTTAAGAGGCAGTCACGATCAAGGCTAATTGTGCAAGTCATCCAAGCAGGGTAAAAATAGGAAGTTGGCACGAGCATGATCATGATCAAAATAGTCAGGACCGTAGTTGGAATGAAAGTATAACCTTAGCTATGATTTAGTTGAAATTATAGACACGGTTATGATTTAGTCTTGATAACAATGGTTTAAGACCGATCAAAATTGAAATCATCTTGGTACGAACAACTAGCTAAACAAAATTATTTAGGCACGATCATGGAATTGAATTCTAGGATGACAGGCGAATTGGTACGATCGAAATAGAACCGAATAGTTTGGTCGTGATCAAAAGGTATTTAAGAATGATCCAAATCGAAATCGTTCTAACACGATCGATGGTGTAGGCATGATCATAGAATCAAACCTAGGAAAGGATACGAATTTGACTCGATCGAAATATAAGAAAATGAGTCTAGTCATGATCGAAATTGTTCAAGGATGATTAATTCCAAAAATGCTTAAAATATTTATCCCCAATTATTTAGGCACGAGTTTAGAATCAAAATCTAGATAAGTTTAGGAATCCAGTCGAAATTACATTAAAGGATGACAATCTGAAACATAGAAGGATAAGAAAGAAAGGGAGAATTACCGGTGTATTGAGAAGATTGTGACTTGGAGTAAGCACAAATCAATTGGAAAACTTAATAGTTATATGCCAATAAGACGTAGTCTTTATGGTATTCGAAACTCGTAAACATAATCGAAGTTATTTTACCGAAAATTTATGCCTCGCCAGTGTACAGCTAGCTGCATTAAACCCTTGGTTCCACAACTCAAGCTATGTTGCGGTAACGAATACCCTATCAACTCTATCTAATCTTGACATAACAACTCAAGGATGAAATAAGACGACCAAGACATAATTTTAATAATTTTCGATCACCCACGCTTACTTGAAATTATTTCAACTTAGGGGTCATGCCACGCCAGTGCTCTGCTGGCTGCAGTGAACTCGCAGTCTCGATAATTCAAATAAGTGACGACAGTGTGCTGCTGTCTTGTCATCGCAAGTCATCAAAATATATTCCAACTATATCCCCAAGAATATCAAAGGAGTTTAAAATATCATACAAGTTGATAAAGATAGAAAAAGTGCAAGTATCTGTTCTTCAAGAATAAGATCAGCTTCTTGAAAAAAAAATTGATTAGAAAGGATAATGATCGAAGTCAAAATAAGTAAAAATCTTATAATCCTTATTTCACGGATATTCAATATTCAACGATTGAGAGAAAACTTTTGAATCCAAAAACTTAACTCGAGATTAATAGATAATTGAGTGAGAAGCTATTTAAAAAAAATAATTCCTTAGGTCCAAGGAAAAGAATATAAGTGATATGAACTTATGATATGGCGATGTTTAGAAAAGACATAAGATAAAGTTGTACAAATGATCATGATTAGGGAGAAAATGACCGAAAGCAAAAAGGAATATAAACTTAAATTTATATTTCTTTACTATTCAGGATCGAAGGAAAATATGTAAAAAAGCACTATGTCTACCTATTATGAATATATTTTTACACAAGTATATATGTATAGCCTAAGTAAATCCCAAAAATCCTAAAATATCATTCTAAGAGAAGGTTATCCTATTTCCAAGTAAAATATAAGTTTAAATAGCAATAATACATATGTTATATTCAATATATAATTTATAGAAATTATTCACAATACTAGAAATAGACTACTAATATATATACACATCTACATATCTACATGGACGACGTTGGTCACACTACATGACCACCAGGACTTGGGTTGAGTTCGGGCTAGTTTGGAGCAACCAGGTCTTCTAAAAGTCAATAATCTTAATAATAAGTAATTAAATTATTCCTAGGGTTATGTCACGATTTGGCCTAGTTTTCTTAGTTAGTGCACGCCTATAACTCGACCTCCTCTACCATGGCTAAAATACTAGTCAAAGCACTCGACCACACTTTCATTGCCAAAATTTTTGGTTATCTTGCACTCCGAAACTTAACCGTGACTAAGGTCGTCTATACTAAATATTTATAAAATTCTAAAATCACATTTTAATTCAAATAAATAAATAAAAGGATATTTTCCAAGCTTTCAGAAAGAGGGGTTACGAATCTACCCACTTTAGAAATACTATCGAATCAGAATGCAATAGGGCATCCTTCTATAAAACCATCTAATAGGATTTAGAATTCGATGAGGCCTATGTAGCAACCTTAACTACCCAACTGTCAAAGTAAACTAGGGACTCCTAGTCCTAACCATTCTCCTAAAATTGACTTACTCCTAGTTGTGAATGAGCATTTCCTAGTCGCAGGCTCGCAGTAGTACGACTAATATGGTACTACCATGAGTTTGCACAATTTGCAAAAACTGACCTACATGGGCCACCACAAAAACTTGTCACGACCCGCACCCGCTTTTCGGATACGAGATGTGTCCAAGCCAGCCTACGCCGCATAGTCGACGGTAGAACGCTGTCACGGCCAAGATGCTCAAAATCACAAAAAATATATTTATTGCTCATTCACATTATTAAATCAAGTTTACAAATTATAAGGTTTAACAACTTCACATTTGCTAGAAAATACAATATCTCATAAATAGAAAAAAGATAACTAATTCAACTATCTAGGTTGACCTCAGCATACCCATGCCTTCCCAATGATAAGAGTGATCGTGGATAAACCTAAAAAATGTTGGTTTCTAGTCAGGAATGGAACGAGTACATTCTCACAACAAATTCAATAAATGACAAAATCCATAATTCTGTAAATAGTAATAAAATACACGATGAAAAGATAAACATATAATCATGGCAAAAACTGAGCATGGTGAAGATGACAAGTGAGTACTAAAACAGAGAAGACCTGTAGCCAGCAATGTATACTGTAGAACCAGACACTGTATCTATCTAGTGAGTTGAAATACTACTTCGACATGTTAACGACTAAGGGTAAATCCAGCACCCCGTACATGAAATGTGCGACTCTATTAGGCAAGAATAAGATCCGGTACCCCGCACGTGAAGTATGCGACTGCTATTAGGTAAGAATAATTTTGGGTTTGTTTACATGTCTAGAGTATTTCTCCGCCCGACCAGTACTCATGAGTCCAAACAGGTCACGAACACGGTAATAGATTGGTCACGAACAACATGTAAAGAATCCATAACTACTATCTCGTGTAACATCGTGTCAAGAACCAATGAAATATTAATGTAAAATACTACTACGTACATGATTCATAGAGATAATCAAATATGAGAACTATCAGAGATGTACTCGCCTGAGGTCCTGTGCTGGTGAAACCGATAATACTATACCACTCAGTGAGCCACAACAGTCAACACATGCAAGAGCCTTCGAATGCTGAAATAAATATTACCAACGTTTTCAGAATAGTCAAATTAGCTAGAATTGCCTGTCCTTAAGTCCAATTCTGGACACAGGGGCAAAACGATAATTTTGGGTCAAAACGGTGTCCGCCGTTGGACCCGCTTTGCACCGAAAAGTATGCCAAAGCTTATGGTCTCTAAAGTCATTAAACTATATGTCTAAAGGTCTAGTTTTTCGATACGAACCCAATCGTATGTCCAAAGTTGGATTTCGGTGGGCCGTGCACAAAATCGTCCGTTGAGTCGGATCGTGGGGCCCGTAAAACGGCGATCCGGTCAACTGTCTCAGAATCGGACCAAACTTGGCATATAGGACCAAAAAAATGATATGGTTCTGTTGCCGTAAGTTTTGTCTCGATCTGACGAATGTGCACAAGGTAATTAGGAAATTTACATAGGGGTCGATACGGTAAATTTTGACGGATACACATAAAATTCGTCACGCACACGCAATCAATTTGAATTCCGTCAAAGCCCACACGTCCATGAAGCTGATACACACCTTTTGATGCTTTCGGTTTATGACCATGTCGCCCGGATTGGCGGGACGCACGTTGTATCGAAGGTTTTTAATGTTTTGAAAACAATTTTTTGGTAAACTTTGGGATCCAATTTCTCGGCACGTAGTCGATGAAATCGACTTCTGCAAAATGGGTTGTGGAGTCCTATAGGTTGTCTATAAACCTATTCAAGCACATTTTTAAATCAGTCAAAGGATTTGCGAGCATTTGCCTTCCAACAGGGTATATGGACTGTTATATACTGTCCTGTTTCGGGGTGGTTTTTCTCCGACTTTGCGTCGATCTAATGGACAATATAGTGCATCTAAATTTGAAGTGTTTGAAAGAAAATATAGGCATATATGTTGCGAACATACCAAAGCAAGTAGTTCACGAAATCATCCATTATCCGCAACGAAAAATCGCTGTGAAGGCGACCTCTTTGCAGTACTGCTGCTGCCATTGCTGCGGTGGCTGTTCCTGCTGTCCGCGCGCGCGCTGCCGAATCCGGCCCTCGAACGGCGGCGCACGACCGCTGGGTTGGTCGCCAAGGGTCAGGGAGGGTGGCGCGTGTGTTCGAGTTAGGGATGGGGGTCGGGTATTGTAATGCCCGTATTTCGTAATACGTATTTTAATTAGGCTTATATGTATTTCGGACCTGTATTTTATTTTCTCAGATTTTGGCCTGTAATTGTAATTTGGCTCGACTTGCGGATTTTGGTTTTATCGTAAATTGGCTTTTTGGACCTGGCATGGTTTTATTCTTTGTGGAGAAGGGTTTGGTTTGGTTTGCATTGGACTACCTTGGTTAACCTCCGCCCTCAACACAACACACCATCCCTCATTAAAACCCCATCTAACTTTCTCTCTCCTCATTACTCTTCCATTAATTTTTTCCATCTTCTTCTTCTTCCTTCCTCCACACAACACCCAACCTCCATAGGCAAGTACACCTTGCCACCAAATAGGAACCCTATTTTATTTGTCCATTAGCTAGATTAGGCCATAGTGAACCACATTAGAACTTGGCATTTTGTGATTTGGAGTCTCCATTTTTCTAGATCTAAGTTTTAACCATTTTCGAATTTTCTTGGTTTTGATCTATTAAACTTAGATTTTTGCTTGTTTTGAGGCTTCCATGTGAAAGAGAATTCAATTTTACACAAGATAGAACCTTGAAAATCTAAATTTTGTTTTGATTTGGCCAAGTTATGAAGTTTGGAATTTTGGTGTTCTTGGGTTTTCTCTCTCGGCCTGCTGGAGAAGAAGACTTCGGCCAGCGCTCTTTAGCGCTGGGTTGAACTGCGCCAACCCTTCCTCGGCCAGCGCTGGGCTGACCCGCACTCGGTGCCCCTTGGCGAGCCGCGCTCACTCTCTAGCGCAATCTGATCCCCTGTGCAGCTCACTCCCAGCGCAACCCATTCCCAGCGCCTTCGACCCTAGCGCAACCCGATCCCAGCGCCTTCGACGCTAGCGCAATCTGACCCTAGCGCAACCTGACCTCAGCGCAGTTCATTCCCCAGCACAGTTTATTCCCCAGCGCAGCTCATTCCCCCAGCGCAGTTCATTCCCCCTGCGTAGTTCATTCCCCTAGCGCAATCAGACCCTAGCGCAACCCGACCCCAGGAACCCCAGCGCAACCTATTTTCCCATGATGGTTTGGTTTTATTTCTTTGGGATTGGCATCTCTTTTGTGGATTGGAGCTCTGAGATCTTGTTTCACACAACACGACTGTCTGGACCCAACACGACCTGGCACGATTTTCGGTGTTTTGCTTATGACTAGTATGGTTTTCGTGATTTCTGTGATTTATGATCCTAATACTTTCTGATCTTCTTAGTAGTGACCCGATGAGGGTGCGCTCTTAACTTGTAACCTGTGATTCATGATTAATCTTTGTACTGGATAACTTGATAGTGGCCCGTGGCAGCGCACTCCTGACTTGTAACTTGACTTGACTTGATGCTGTTGCGATGGCTAACTCGAATCATATAATCAACTCTGACACAGTGGGTGTTCATTCTTGCTGCTTCGTGCAATCCACTTGTCTTGTCTTATCTTGCATCATGTCTAGGACGTGACTCCCTGGTTACCACGGTCAGAGATTCACACTGAATATGGATTAGGCTAATTACTAGATCAAACTATAGTTCATAGAGAATTCCCAGTCACAGGCGATCTCGTTATCTGGGCGCTTTAAATGGACTTGTAGCCTGCCGACGAGTAGGGCACATTTCCAGTACACTGTCATGTGTTGCACCCTCTAAGTCACCTAAGGGTATATCGTCTTCTGGGCGATGTACCCAACCATACTCTCAACCCGCGGAAGGATAACTGGATAGTCTGCAGGGCTTGGGACTGGAAAATTCTCATTTGCATCTTGTTAGTAATTAGGCTTGTGATAACCCTAGTTAGTTAAGTAGTAAGCCGTAGTATTTACTTGGCCGCTTGTGAATGGTTGGTGTCCAGCCCTGTCTAAGTCTCGTCTAGTCCCAGTACTTGGTACTCCTGAACATGATTGTTTTACTTATCTTTAACAATAAATGGGTAGATACAAAGTTCTATTCAGGCGAAGGGTTACAAACCCGATCCTTGTTTGGTTTAAGGGTTGTAACCTGGCTCCCGGAATGGTTCCACGTCCCTAGTCGTTTATTGTCTTGTTGTACTCTTTATTAATTGTACTTTTCTTCTATTCCTTATGTTCTGATATGCTGACTTTTGTTCTTATTTCGTGGCCTCCATTGTGGCACTTGCTCTTTCTGGGGTTTGACCCAGCTGGTTTTGTGTGACCAAATTTCGGAGCAGCACCCGAGGATCTACCGAACTTCTAGCCCAATGGTGGCGACTAGACGGAACCCGGGCTACGAGTGGGTTTTTCTTTTTGATTTGCTTACTATATTGTAAAATTATTCTTTTGAGGCGTTTAGCCGACGAGCACCTGTTAGCTCGATGCATAATTACTTTCTGTCTGCCTACGGGCTGTAATATGATTAACAAATCCTAGGGTTGATCATGTATGACTGAACTCTTGCTAGTCTTGACATTTTGTACGACTAGCTTCATGATCATCCAATATATAATGTATGGGATGCCTTGCTATTATATATTAAGTGCTCTGACATCTTGTAACTATTATTGCTTGCTTGAGATTGAGACAATAGGCTTGTTCATGACCATAGAAGACTGTTGGCTTGTAGTTAAACCCTCATATCTAGACAACCGTGACCGTATAGCGAGTTGGATTCCATTTTAATATACGTAGCTGGCTATGTACGCCTCCGCTCTCCAGTATTCTAGTTCTGGGGCGTGACATGGTTTAAGTGGTGGCCCATGCAGGTCTTGGCATTCAAGAATGTGAGGGTTTACCAAATAGATGTCTCAATAAGTACTCGCCCTTGATCTCTGCTCGTATCTTCAAATCCTTGAGAATTTTGACCTGATCACATGCTTGTATTGTTGATCTGTCCTGGTCCTTCCTTATTGTTTCCTATGTCGTCTTCTGCAGCGGTATTGTTCCTGGACCTGCCGATCAGCAAGGCGAAACACCTCCCGTGGACCAGCCGCAACCCGGAGATCAAGCCCAGTATTTCGGAGTAGCCTCCAGAGTTGTGCCTACTGGAGGAGAGCCACCAGTTTAGCCCGTTCGACATGCCGAGCCTGATGATGGCACCTTGGTAGGTCTTATCAGGACCTTGATAGCTTTCCAGGATCGTCGGGGCGATGCCCTGCACCAGGCAGTAGCAGATGCTTTGACCAGAGGCGGTCATCCAGGGAACAGCGCAGCCAACAGTTTCAAGCGCCTGAATCCTCAATTCTTCGACGGCAGCGAAGATACAATTGCCGCGGACGCTTGGCTTCAGGATACCGAGGTGGTTCTGGAAGCAGCTAGGATACCTGAGAATGAGAAGGTGGTGGTGGTACGCCTACAGTTGCTAGACTTAGCTCGCAGTTGGTAGGCGACGGAGGCCGTGGGATTAGCAGCGCCGGTTGCTTGGGCGGTATTTAGAGAAAGATTCCAGACGAAGTATTTCGATGCTGTAGCTCGGTACGACCTACATACGAGATTTACCAACTTGAAGCAAGGAGGCAGGACGGTCGACGGTTATGCATCTGAGTTCTCTAGACTCAGTAGGTTTACCCCCACCTTGGTGGCAACCGAGTTTGATAGGGCCCAGCGGTTCCAGCAGGGGCTGCATTTGGAGATCTTGTTGGCAGTTGAACAGTTCGAGCACCAGACGTTCGATACAGTATTGAGGGCAGCTAGGAGGCACGAGTACACCTCCCAGAAGATCGTGGATAGGACCGGAGGTAGGAAGCGGTCCCACAATCAGATGCACCAATCATCAGCTCCAGCCACGGCAGCAAGGGGTTTGACCATTGGAACTCCGAGGCGGACGGCCTCAGTGACGTCGGTTCAACATTCAACCCTGATGTACCCGCAGCAGCAGAAGCAGAAGCAGACTTCCGCGATGGGATGTTCTCATTACGGGAAGCAAGAATACGTGGTGGCAGATTGTCGTAGGGCGCAGGGATTGTGCCTGGCTTGTGGAGCGGCAGATCACAAAATAGGAGCCTGCCCGAATAGGGGTAGTTCGTCCTCTTCCAACCTAACCAATCCGTCGGTTAGGGGACCAGCACCTATGCAGCAGCAGCAGTACCCGAGGCCATTGTTGCCTCAGGCCCAGGCATTTCAGCAGCAGAACCAGCAGCAGTACACCCAGACTCAAGTGCAGAGCAGACAGAGAGGTTTCTAGCAGAGGGGACCCGCAGCCAGAGAACAAGGTCAGGCAATGATGATGACTATGGAAGAAGAAGTTGCACCAGGTGAGGTAGTGGCAGGTACTATTCTCGTCAACTCCTCTCCAGCATCGGTATTATTTGATTCTGGTGCATCGCATTCATTCATGTCTGCACGATTCGCGACACGGATAGGATTGGAGCTCGAGTCATTATCAGTGAGGCTCAATATACTTACTAGCAATGGTCTTATGGGAGTAGATCGAGTGTTTTCCTCATGTCGGATCGTAGTTAGCGGTAGAGAGTTCCCCGCTAGATTTATAGAGTTTTCCATGGCAGACTATGATGTGGTCTTAGGCATGGATTGGTTGAGAAACCAGTATGCTAGGATAGACTGCCATGTTGGCAGGGTTGTCTTTAGTATTCCAGGCGAGCCAGAGTTTTCATTTTCCAGAGGCGCAGTGGAGCCATCTTCTCCAGTATTACGGATGGCAGTATCAGCAGTACAGTTACCTCGGATAGTTGAAGAGTTTTCAGATGTCTTCCCAGAGGAACTTCCAGGAATGCCTCCAGAGAGGGAGATCGAGTTCACTATAGACTTGATCTCCGGGACGGCACCAGTATCAGAGCGAGTCTACAGGATGGCGCCTTCAGAGTTGGAGATTTTGTATAAGATGATTGAAGAACTGAGGACCAAGGGATTCATTCGTGCAAGTGGATCGCCTTGGGGAGCCCCGATGCTTCTTGTGAAGAAGAAGGATGGTACGTCCAGATTCTGTATAGATTATCATACCTTGAACTTAGTGACAATCAAGAACAGATACCCTCTCCCGAGGATAGATGGCTTGTTTGATCAACTCAAAGGGGCTTCAGTGTTCTCGAAGATAGACTTGCGGTCAGGATACCACCAGATCAGAGTCAGAGAGCAGGACATTCCAAAGATAGCGTTCAGATCAAGATATGGGCATTGGAAGTTTCTTGTTATGCCATTCGGAGCAACCAATGCGCCAACCGTATTCATGGACCTCATGAATCGCATTTTCATGCCTTACTTGGATCAGTTCGTGATCGTGTTCCTAGATGACATCCTGGTCTACAGCAAGAGCGAAGCAGAGCACGAGCAGCATCTCAGAATCGTCCTTCAGAAGCTTAGAGAGCATCAGTTGTATGCCAAGTTCAGTAAATGCGAGTTCTGGCTTGATCGTATTTCGTACTTGGGTCACATCAATACCCGAGGAGGAGTAGAAGTGGATCCCCAGAAGATTGTGGCTATCGAGACGTGGCCAGTACCTAGCTCAGTGGCAGAGGTTCGCAGCTTCCTTGGATTAGCCGGCTACTACCGGCGATTCGTTTCAGATTTTACAAGGATTTCAGCACCGATGACCCAGTTGACCCGCAAGGATGTGCCGTTCGTATGGACAGCAGAGTGCCAGGAATCATTTGAGAAGTTGAAGCGAGGTTTAGTAACGGCTCCCATTCTCACACTTCCAGATGGGACCGGAGGATTCACAGTTTATTGCGACGCTTCAGGCAGAGGATTGGGGTGTGTCTTGATGCAGCATGGAAAGGTAATAGCTTATACGTCACGATAACTTCGTGATCATAAAAGGAATTACCCAACCCACGACTTGGAACTGGCGGCGGTAGTGTTTGTGCTTAAGCTTTGGCGGCACTACTTGTACGAGGACAGAGTGGAGATATTTACTGATCACAAGAGCCTGAAGTATGTTTTTACCCAGAAGGACCTTAACATGCGGTAGAGAAGATGGCTCGAGCTACTGGTAGACTATAATGTGGACTTGCAGTATCACCCAGGAAAGGCCAACGTTGTAGCAGATGCGTTGAGCAGGAGAGCCGGAGTTTACTTCCTAACGGCGCAACCAGAGTTATTGGCAGATCTTCAGAAGATGGGAATTGAAGTGGTTCTTCCTACCAACGTGGCATTGATGGCCAGTCTACAGGTTCAGTTCAGCATAGTTGAGAGGATCCGGATGGCGTAGTTTACGGATTCCAAGATTCAGCGACTCAGAGCAGAGTGTGAGGCAGGAAGAAGGCCAGAGTTGTGCATTCATGAAGATGGTACACTTCGACACGGCACTCGTCTTTGTGTACCTAGTGGAGATATCAGACAGGAGGTCATGGCAGAAGCTCACAGTTTACAGTATTCTATTCATCCCGGTGGCACGAAGATGTATAGAGATATTCATCAGCATTTTTGGTGGAATGGCATGAAGAGGGAGATAGCCCGGTATGTCTCTCGGTGTTTGGTTTGCCAGCAGGTTAAGGCTGAACATCAGAGGCCCGCTGGATTTCTTTAGCCCTTGTCGATTCCAGAATGGAAGTAGGAGAATGTGACCATGGATTTTGTGACTGGATTGCCTAGATCCCCAGCTGGTCGAGATGCCATTTGGGTTATAGTTGACAGGCACACGAAGGTAGCTCACTTCCTCCCGTTCAGAGTTGGTCAGTCGACGGCTCAGCTAGCAGAAATGTACCTCAGACAGATTGTCAGGCTTCACGGTGTGCCCGTTAGTATCACCTCGGACAGGGATTCAAGATTTACATCACACTTTTGGCGTAGCCTGCAAGAGAGTTTGGAAACTCACCTTCAGTTTAGCTTAGCTTATCACCCGCAGACAGATGGCCAGTCGGAACGCACAATCCAGACTCTTGAAGATATGTTGAGATCTTATACCCTTGACTTTGGTGGTTCATGGGAGGATCACCTGCACCTGGTGGAATTCTCGTACAATAATAGTTTCTAGGCCAGTATTCAGATGGCTCCGTTCGAGGCACTGTATGGTAGGAAGTGCAGATCCCCGTTAGCCTGGGATGATGTTGGAGAGAGGCAGATGCTTGGTCCAGAAATAATTGCCCAGACAGTTGAAGTGGTCAGAAGGATCAGAGATCGCCTTCGAGTGGCCCAAGATCGCCAGCGACATTGGGCTGATGCTCATCGGCATCCCTTAGAGTTTGCTATCGGCGACCATGTATTCCTTAGGATCTCACCTAACCGCGGCGTCATTCGCTTTGGCGTACGGAGAAAGCTTAGTCCTAGGTATATAGGGCCGTTAGATATTCTGGAGCGAGTAGGAGATGTATCCTATCGTCTCGCTCTTCCGTCGTCGCTAAGTGAGGTACATGATGTATTCCATGTGTCCCAATTACGACGGTATATCCCAGACCCGAGCCATATCCTGGACCATTCGGAACTGGTTGTTGGTACCAACCTTTCGTATGAGGAGAGGCCCGTGTCTATATTGGACCGAAGAGAAAAGATACTCAAGAACAAGACTATTAGCTTAGTCCGTGTTGCTTGGGGTCATCACTCTCTAGGTGACTCAACGTGGGAGCGTGAGGACGACATCCGATCGTGATATCCCGACTTGTTTGACTCGTAAGGTATAATGTCTTCCTTATGCCTTATGCTTTCCATCCCTTGCTTGCATGTATGATTGTTTGATTGTTTGCTTAGTGTAGCTTGTTTGTGGGTAGTATAGCGGGCTCTTACACCTCTAAGCATCTTGATTTAAATTCCTAGGACGGAATTCTTTTAAGGTGGGTAGAGTTGTAATGCCCGTATTTCGGAATACGTATTTTAATTAGGCTTATATGTATTTCGGACCTGTATTTTATTTTTTCGGATTTTGGCCTGTAATTGTAATTTGGCTCGACTTGCGGATTTTGGTTTTCTCGTAAATTGGGTTTTTGGACCTGGCATGGTTTTATTCTTTGTGGAGAAGGATTTGGTTTGGTTTGCATTGGACTACCTTGGTTAACCTCCACCCTCAACACAACACACCATCCCTCATTAAAACCCCATCTAACTTTCTCTCTCCTCATTACTCTTCCATTAATTTTCTCCATCTTCTTCTTCTTCCTTCCTCCGCACAACACCCAACCTCCATAGGCAAGTACACCTTGCCACTAAATATAAACCCTATTTTATTTGTCCATTAGCTAGATTAGGCTATGGTGAACCATAGTAGAACTTAGCATTTTGTGATTTGGAGTCTCCATTTTTCTAGATCTAAGTTTTAACCATTTTCGGATTTTCTTGGTTTTGATCTATTAAACTTAGATTTTTGCTTGTTTTGAGGCTTCCATGTGAAAGAGAATTCAATTTTACACAAGATAGAACCTTGAAAATCTAAATTTCGTTTTGATTTGGCCAAGTTATGAAGTTTGGAATTTTGGTGTTCTTGGGTTTTCTCTCTCGGCCTGCTGGAGAAGAAGACTTCGGCCAGCGCTCTTTAGCGCTGTGCTGAACCGCGCCAACCCTTCCTCGGCCAGCGCTCTTTAGCGCTGGGCTGACCCGCGCTCGGTGCCCCTTGGCAAGCCGCGCTCACTCCCTAGCGCAATCTGATCCCCTGCGCAGCTCACTCCCAGCGCAACCCGTTCCAAGCGCCTTCGATTCTAGCGCAATCTGACCCTAGCGCAACCCGATCCCAGCACCTTTGACGCTAGCGCAATCTGACCCTAACGCAACCTGACCTCAGCGCAGTTTATTCCCCCTGCGTAGTTCATTTCCCAGCGCAGTTCATTCCCCAGCGTAGCTTATTCCCCCAGCGCAGTTTATTTCCCCTGCGCAGTTCATTCCCCTAGCGCAATCAGACCCTATGTAATGCCCCGCTCCGCCTTAGTGGAACGTCGATTCAAACGGCAAGTACAACGACTCAAACGAGCCATCGACCCGAAGAGTTGCTTCGACCCGATGAAGTATCGATGCGAATCGATGCAAGGCTTACATTGGCCCGTCAAGATGAATCCAGACTTAGACTTTCAAAGGCGCGCTCGGAGTATCGCTCGGCCGATGCGAACATCGCTAAGGTGGGTGGCTCCGATGAACCCGTCTGTGCTTAGCCTAGACACATAATAATACGGACACTATCACTAAAATCGCTAGGCGATAACCCCGTGCATGCTAATAAATGACTCAACGAACCTAGCTAAGGGAATAATCCCATCTTGTATGCTTGTATAGAATATGGAAATTATATAGAAAATATGAGAACTCTCGTACCGTGCTCCACGCTCGTGCTACGGCACAAGCTTACGTTCAAGTTCCCTATGCGTTCAACAATCAAACAATAAATGGGTTACAACAATGAAACGAAAAGACTATCAACATAGTCGTTCCGAGTAGAGTTAGCAACATTGAAAGACTATGGAACCGATGGGTCGCCAAGGCGACTCCCGCACGAGGAGTTGTAAAATATATGAAAGAATGAATGAACGAATAAGTGAATGAATGAATCAACGAATGAAAGAATGAATACGTGAATGAATCGATGAACAAACGGACATGTGAAAGAAAGAAAAGAATGAATGAATGAAAGATAATAAAAGAAAGAATAGTTAGCGACAGGTGTGACGGGCACGTGCAACGGGGCTCGCTATCCGCGCTGCACGGACGCCAACCTGGTCGATAACGTATTATGGCTAAGGGTTAGCCTACGGCTCGGAGATAGCCGTTAAGTTAAATGACAAGATAATACGAAATGGTCGTGGACAAACGGTACGGGCGTTGTGTGGAGTATACCGTGGCCGTGGTAGTGGAAGGATTCTGCGGCACGGGCGTTGTGTGGAGTATACCGTGGCCGGCCTAGGCGAAATCAAAAGTCGGGGCTTACGGGCTGCCTGGTGCGGGCTTGGGCACCGAAAGACGTAAGTACAGGGTATTTCAAGAGACTTAACGGGGTGTACCAGCCATCACCCTACGCTAAGTTAAGAAATACCAAGGGGAAATGTCCAAAATGGCTTGTCATGCCAGCGACCGGTGCATATAGATTAAGTGGACCTTGCTGGTGGCAATCCACGTACAAGTCCTTGCATTGAAATCAAAGTAGTCTAAGTTAACTAAATGAAGTGCCTTATGAATATGCTTGAAATGTAACACACCAAATGATAATGAGAAATTCATACAAGTGAGTTAGATAACGTGCTTACGACGTGCTAGAACCCGAGGCAGGGACACGCCCTTGACATTGAAAGTTCACTTGAATTACGTTAAGTTATTTCATATGAATTGTTGGCTAACTTGGTTTACATTGAACAGGGAAGGCCGGACGGTAAGTATGGGTAAGTCGTGCATGTATTTCCATGCGACACTTGAATTTGGCAACACGGGATAGGTTATGAAATATGCCATGAAAATGATCCTAAGGCAAGATTAGAAAGACAATGAATGATAGAGATGCACAAAAGTAAATGGAACGTGTTTGGTAATGATAGCATTGTGGGCGAGCTAGCCTCCCCACCAGTGCATAACAATGTACTGATAACCCCACAATCTACTTGCAGGATGCAGGTATCGTCGGCGGGTGCGAAGCTTTCCTCGAACGTGCTAAGGCGCAGAGCTATCTCTGGAGCCTTGGGGCATTGCAAGGAGCTGGAGCACTATATACAGGACATAATGTATCGGAACATCGCCATAAATCATTCCATCTTGTAAGCCACTTGGCACGCCTTTTAGGTTTCAGAGAGAGAGAGAGCTTGAGAGATTTGTAATATCGGCCTAGCGCCGCTTGTAAACTTCTTAAAAATCAATAAAGAGTTTGAATTCGCTTCCACTTGTGTTCATTTACTTTCCGCTGCAAATGGGGACACTCTGTGCGACTCTGTGGCCTAGCTCAAATCGGCCGTTTCTGGACTTGGCCTTGCACGGGCGCAACCTAGGCCCGTGCGGCATCACGCCTTAGCGAGGACGATCGTATCCTGCGGGAGCGGGGCATGACAGATTGGTATCAGAGCACGGCTTCACGTCCTTGGACTTCATTTCGATGTTCTCAGTTTTGAAAGCTCGTTGGATACAAAAGAATTATGCGCTCTCTCTCGTTGTGCCTTGGGATGTTCCATACAATAAGTCTAATACTTTCAAAAGCTCGTACAAGTGCTCGGTTGAACGGGATCGATAGGCGACGGTCTTTGTGCCGAACGATGTTAAACTTGACTCGATAGAGAGCACATACTAAGTTAACATGTCGCGTGCGTGCCTGATTAGTATTGCGCCGACCTAGCAAGTTAGCATGCAAACGTGAATATAGTCCGTACGGGATGGTTATGCGGCACAACTTAGTCCGCGTGTCGCGCACCTCGACTTTGGGTGCAATCGAGTTACGAGCGATATCAAGTACCGCTCGGTCGGGAACGAAGCTACACTTAGAGTGTATATCGATAGGAATGCTATCGAGTTAACGCTTAGGCGTACCAAAAAGATTGGCTTGGATTTTGAGGATTAGTGCGAACGACTTAGTACGTCGAGGCGACGTGAGCGATTACGCTAGAGATTCGTCGAACGAATCTGAAGGATGTCTTAGCGCATGACGCGAACGTGATTGAGGACTAGATCATATGGCTTGAATCCGAGTGGTGTATGTGATAGGTTCGAGGAAGAATAAGAATGAGTGTCGACGATTAGTCGAGTGGCTCGAACCCTGAGTGGTGTATGGACGACATAGAAATTGTTCGAGAGAGACTAAAGAATTTACGGATAGAACGAGTATGTCGGCGAGGCGATGCGATCGCGCAAAGCCTTAGAACGCGTCACGCTTAGTTGGTCGTAACCTCGAATGTCCCGAACGAGATGTCGTTTAGACAACTTGTCAATGGGCAACGCGAGTTAGAAAGTGAATAGTCTTGATCGAGGAAACTTAGAGGATCGCGCGTACGATTTGGGATTGATTCAAATGAAATGTGACTTGAGTTTTGAACAACGATCTTGAAATGAACTTAAGGAATAGCGATCGAACTTGATCTTGAATATCGAGGAAATTGTGGAATATCCAACTCGGACAATAGCATCAGTCGCACGACTCGAAATTGGTTGCAAAGGAAGATCGTCAGGTTACGCATATCGTCGATGGTATTGAGGCGTATCAAAGATCGATATGCGATAACTCGGGGGCACTCTGACTCGGCGAATGATGGTCGTGCAAATGTCATTGTTCCGTTGGATGCTATACTTGGGATGTTAAAAATGTTTCGAGGAAAAGATAGACTTGGCTCGAGGATTTTCTAGTTGAACGCATGACGGTTAGACTATCAAATTGATTTGGCTTGGATGAAAATATGAATGCTTAGATTTGCTTCGTTGACAACCACAACATTGACGTTCTTGTCTTATGCGAGCGCAACTCCAGTCTCGCACATGCGTCGTGCCGGATTATGACGATCACTCCGCGTGAGCGCTGATATGGTGATTCATACAGCGGGAGTGATTGAACTTGGATGGTGTGGCAATCTGATTGCTTCGACTTGTGGTTTGACGCGAAGGTGGACTCGAGAATGAATTTATGTGCTTGAAAGATTGAACTTAAGGATTGAGTAGGTCCAATCCGTATATCGAGAATGGATTAGTCTAAAACTCAAACAAGAGTTACGCCCCGATGAGAATAATTATTCCGCGGGAGCGTTGCATGGTGATTCATGAACTGCCGTGGATAATCGAGCTCGCGTGAGATTGGGGCGCAATGTATTGTCGAGCTGGATGACCTCGTAATCGAATACATGAATTGGTTAGAACTGGTGATTGAACGAAATTGAATATGTGCAACGTAAGTCTCGATGCGAATTAGGTGATCATGCTCGATGTTTAGAAATTTGAGTGAAACAAACTTGGGTAGGAACTCCCGTACAAGCGAACATATGGATTGACCATAGAATTTGGGGTGAGCGTCGTGCAACGACCTTGCACGACGAGCCACGGACCTGTCGTGTAACTATGACCTTGTGAGCTGACCTAGCGGATAGGCGGACGACCCTATGCCGAGTGATTGAACCTGTGCGATGGCATTTATAGTATCGTCTGGATGGACGATAGACTTGGGCAACAAGACTTAGAGTAGGACGGGGAATTAGGAGTGTGCGTGAACGACGACGAGATTGGCCCCAAACGAAGGGAATAATATGGACGGATGATGCGCAAGTAAAAGTTGGGATAACGAATTGAATCGTTGATAGGAAGAAATACTTGACGATGGTGCAATACTTGGTTTTAAATCGGACGAAAATTACTTAGGCTTGGTCGACCCCGCTAAGAAGAAATCATACTGATTTCCTGGACAATAATGCTTGAGAAGCGAATCGAATCGTCTCGAGGACCGAGATAAACGATATGTGATACACACATGAGTTCGGTTTTAAATCGAAGTTAGCGAAATGATCGGCAAATCAAAACTATCACGAGTAGCTTGTCCAACTTCGCTAATCGCTAAGCTTGGTTGAAATGTACGTGTTCGGGAGACGCCTTGGATACGTGCACGATCCAAACTCAGCGATATGATGAACTCGAATGCAGCTGTAAGTGGGTGTTGCGATGCGCATAAACGAAAGTGAGTTTGCCTCAGCCTACGACACTCGCATTTGACGAATTACAATGCACCTCGTGCGACCGTTTCAGTCCCATGATACATCAAAATAGCAACCAAGTCGAAGAAATGCGACAATTGAATAAGTACCATCAACTCTAAAATGAATAAGAAGTCATTCAATGAAATCGACCAAACATATGTGACACGAAACTTGAACAGGTATCGAGTATGGTTCGATGCCATCGAATGATAGAGCCGTTCGATAGAATTGTCTAAGATACGCACACAACATGAGTTAGGGAATGGTAGGATGACCTGCACTCAGGAAGTCTCGAGGACGAGACTTGTTTTGAGTGGTGTATTATGTAATGCCCCGCTCCGCCTTAGCGGAACGCCGATTCAAACGGCAAGTGCAACGACTCAAACGAGCCGTCGACCCGAAGAGTTGCTTCGACCCGATGAAGTATCGATGCGAATCGATGCAAGGCTTACATTGGCCCGTCAAGATGAATCCAGACTTAGACTTTCAAAGGCGCGCTCGGAGTATCGCTCGGCCGATGCGAACATCGCTAAGGTGGGTGGCTCCGATGAACCCGTCTGTGCTTAGCCTAGACACATAATAATACGGACACTATCACTGAAATCGCTAGGCGATAACCCCGTGCATGCTAATAAATGACTCAATGAACCTAGCTAAGGGAATAATCTCATCTTGTATGCTTGTATAGAATATGGAAATTATATAGAAAATATGAGAACTCTCGTACCGCGCTCCACGCTCGTGCTACGGCACAAGCTTACGTTCAAGTTCCCTATGCATTCAACAATCAAACAATGAATGGGTTACAACAATAAAACGGGAAGACTATCAACATAGTCGTTCCGAGTAGAGTTAGCAACATTGAAAGACTATGGGACCGATGGGTCGCCAAGGCGACTCCCGCACGAGGAGTTGCAAAATATATGAATGAATGAATGAACGAATAAGTGAATGAATGAATCAACGAATGAAAGAATGAATACGTGAATGAATCGATGAACAAACAGACAAGTGAAAGAAAGAAAAGAATGATTGAATGAAAGATAATAAAAGAAAAAATGGTTAGCGACAGGTGTGATGGGCACGTGCAATGGGGCTCGCTACCCGCGCTGCACGGACGCCAACCTGGTCGATAACGTATTATGGCTAAGGGTTAGCCTACGGCTCGGAGATAGCCATTAAGTTAAATGACAAGATAATACGAAATGGTCGTGGACAAACGGCACGGGCGTTGTGTGGAGTATACCGTGGCCGTGGTAGTGGAAGGATTCTGCGACACGGGCGTTGTGTGGAGTATACCGTGGCCGGCCTAGGCGAAATCAAAAGTCGAGGCTTACGGGCTGCCTGGTGCGGGCTTGGGCACCGGGAGACGTAAGTGCAGGGTATTTCAAGAGACTTAACGGGGTGTACCAGCCATCACCCTACGCTAAGTTGAGAAATACCAAGGGGAAATATCCAAAATGGCTTGTCATACCAGCGACTGGTGCATATAGATTAAGTGGACCTTGCTGGTGGCAATCCACGTGCAAGTCCTTGCATTGAAATCAAAGTAGTCTAAGTTAACTAAATGAAGTGCCTTATGAATATGCTTGAAATGTAACACACCAAATGATAATAAGAAATTCATACAAGTGAGTTAGATAACGTGCTTACGACGTGCTAGAACCCGAGGCAGGGACACGCCCTTGACATTGAAAGTTCACTTGAATTACGTTAAGTTATTTCATATGAATTGTTGGCTAACTTGGTTTACATTGAACAGGAAAGGCCGGACGGTAAGTATGGGTAAGTCGTGCATGTATTTCCATGCGACACTTGAATTTGGCAACACGGGATAGGTTATGAAATATGCCATAAAAACGATCCTAAGGCAAGATTAGAAAGATAATGAATGATAGAGATGCACAAAAGTAAATGGAACGTGTTTGGTAATGATAGCATTGTGGGCGAGCTAGCCTCCCCACCAGTGCATAATAATGTACTGATAACCCCACAGTCTACTTGCAGGATGCAGGTATCGTCGGCGGGTGCGAAGCTTTCCTCGAACGTGCTAAGGTGCGGAGCTATCTCTGGAGCCTTGGGGCGTTGCAAGGAGCTGGAGCACTATATACATGACATAATGTATCGGAACATCGCCATAAATCATTCCATCTTGTAAGCCACTTGGCACGCCTTTTAGGTTTCAGGGAGAGAGAGCTTGAGAGATTTGTAATATCGGCCTAGCGCCGCTTGTAAACTTCTTGAAAATCAATAAAGAGTTTGAATTCGCTCCCACTTGTGTTCATTTACTTTTCGCTGCAAATGGGGACACTCTGTGCGACTCTGTGGCCTATCTCAAATCGGCCGTTTCTGGACTTGGCCTTGCACGGGCGCAACCTAGGCCCGTGCGGCATCACGCCTTAGCGAGGACGATCGTATCCTGCGGGAGCGGGGCGTGACACCCTAGCACAACCCGACCCCAGGAACCCCAGCGCAACCTATTTGCCCATGATGGTTTGGTTTTATTTCTTTGGGATTAGCATCTCTTTTGTGGATTGGAGCTCTGAGATCTTGTTTCACATAACACGACTGTCTTGACCCAACACGACCTGGCACGGTTTTTGGTGTTTTGCTTATGACTAGTATGGTTTTCATGATTTCTGTGATTTATGATCCTAGTACTTTCTGATCTTCTTAGTAGTGACCCGATGAGGGTGCGCTCTTAACTTGTAACCTGTGATTCATGATTAATCTTTGTACTGGATAACTTGATAGTGGCCCGTGGCGATGCACTCCTGACTTGTAACTTGACTTGACTTGATGTTGTTGCGATGGCTAACTCGAATCATATAATCAACTCTGACACCGTGGGTGTTCATTCTTGCTGCTTCGTGCAATCCACTTGTCTTGTCTTATCTTGCATCATGTCTAGGACGTGACTCCCTGGTTACCACTGTCAGGGATTCACACTGAATATGGATTAGGTTAATTACTAGATCAAACTATAGTTCATGGAGAATTCCCAGTCACAGGCGATCTCGTTATCTGGGCGCTTTAAATGGACTTGTAGCCTGCCGACGAGTAGGACACATTTCCAGCACACTGTCATGTGTTGCACCCTCTAAGTCACCTAAGGGTATATCGTCTTCTGGGCGATGTACCCAACCATACTCTCAACCCGCGGAAGGATAACTGGATAGTCTGCAGGGCTCGTGTAACACCCAGTTTTTCTGAAATTGGGGTATTTTTTTGAAAATTTATTATTTTTATTATTTATTAATGGTATTCTAGTCATGATATGATTTTTGGTGAGTTTTAGTTAATTAAAACTATTTTCTAAGGCATGACTTATGACTTTGTGACTCTACTAGTATAACCCTAGTGTAAACCCTAGAGATTTCACAACCTAGAGACTAACCATGATCATGTGAGCCTAGCCATAGGTTTAGAACATCAAATTAGGGCTTTTTGGCCTAAAGGGTATTTTGGTAATTTTCTAGGATTTATTAGGAATTATTTGGATTTATGTGTTTTTATTATTATTTAATTATTGATTAGTGCCATGATTAGTTCCTAACCTAGTTTAGCACTAATCTAGAGGTTAGCAACTAACCTAGAAGACTAAGTAGAGGATGTTAACTTTATGTGTAATATCTAGGTTTCATAAATATCTAGATATCTTATTTTTTTTTAGATATTTTAGAACCTAGAAATATCTATCTACCTAGTCAAAGCCTTAGGGGCTAAGTTAGCAAAGTGGAGGGGACCCTAAATATCTACCCTACCCCCCATGGCAGCCAACACCCTACCCCCCTTCCTATATAATCCCCTCAAATTCATTCATGATCAATTTGCATGAATTTAATACCTAAAAATTCCCATTTCTTCACAAGACCACAACTTGATCAATTTTGATCCAAATCACCTCTAGTTTCTTGCGTTGGACTCCTCTACACTAGAGGGTACTAGTTAGGGCCTGCTATCGAGGATTTCGTGAGCTTTGGGGATCATCAAGTTGAAGTGGACACCCCCCCCTCTCCTTGTTTTTCCATTGGATTGCATCAATAGGTAAATGTCCATAAACCATGTTAATATTGTGTTTTCTCTTCATATTTGCATGCATCTAGGTACTAGGGAACTGAGGGTCAAGTTTGGTAGGATTTAGAGTTGGTTTGGTGTCCGTATCGGACACGTATCCTAAGCTAGAAACCCTTGTTTGGTGAAATGCCTCATAGGACTTTTTGTTCTTGGTTTTCAAAACAAACTACATATTTGTGAAGCTTATTATATGTATATTGTATGTTGGTAGGACTGAGTTGATATTAGGGTCCTTTTCGTGTCCAAATTGGACACGAACACACGAGTTGGACACAGCACTGTGTACACCTTAATCCTCTGCTACCACACCCTTCGTTCTCTCTGTACAAACCACTAGGACACACCAAAATTGGTGGACACGAGGGGGCAGTGTCTGCGCACATGCCCCCAAAATCTCACAACTTTTCGTGTCGTGTCGAGTGAGAAATCTCACTCGCACTGGACACGCACTGCAGTGCACGCGCACAGTTCAGTCAAAATTTTGACTCAGACATGCGACTCGTGTCGCATGGACACGAGTCGAGGACACCTCGTGATGACACCATCGTGTAGCCCTATGTGTGGCGTACACGAGGACACGAGCACGTGGTGCGTCGTGTCCTGTGTCGCGAGCACGAGGCGTGTGACAACGTGCATGACGCTGTCGAAACACGCGTGTATCAGTCGTGTTTTCACGACTGATACGGAGTTCGTTTTGTGTCCATGAGTGTCGTGGACACGTAACAGAGTGTCCATCGTGTAGCCCTATATGTGGGCTACACGTGTGTGTGACCACGAGTCGTGTCGTGTCTCGTGGTGTGTCCACGAGATACGTGAACACGTGCACGACGCTGTGCACTGTGTTGTGTATCCTAATTTACCCGTGTGGTATTTTCGAGTGATTGGACATGTGAAACCGGGTCGTGGTGTCGTGTCAGGCACCTAGGATACTAGGGTATGTATGGGGCACCAGTTACCAACCAATAGGATCGAGCCTTAGCTCGGTTTAGGGCGTGTAACTCGAATTACCTAGTTTTCGAGTGCACAATGTCAGTTTCCTATTTTTGGGTTATTTCCAGTTTTTTGTATTTCGAATTTCAAACCCAATTTTGTTATGTTTTATCCATGTATTAGGGTGTTTTTAGTATTTGAATACGTAGTATATACGTATGTGTGAGTGTGGGTGAGATTTGAGGGAAATGGTTGTGTATTTAGGTAGTTGTATGTATATACATATATATGTATATATGTACTGTGTATGTGTGTGTTTGGGGGCTGGATTCCAGTTCCAGAAATTTTGGAACCACTCCCCTCCCCTTCCTGTGTACTCTCTTCCCCTCTTTCTTAGTGTCCACCTCTCTCTCACTCTAACTCTCTCTCTTTCACTCTCTCTCTCATTGTCCCTCTCTCTTTCATTCTCTCTTCCCTCTCTATATATATATATGTAATATATAAATAGGTTTTATATATATAAATATATATGTGTATATATATATATGATATATATATATATTTGTATTAGTTCTCATGTAGTGATATTATATATATATATGTATGTGGGTTTGTATTATATATAGTATTCCTATTTTGACATATGGGTAGTAGGTAGATAGAGTCTATATATATATATATATATATATATATATATATATATATATATATATATATATATATATATATATATATATATATATATATATATATGTATAACTACTAGGTATAGGTTCTATGAAACCCCATGACTATGGCCTATGGCCTAGGCTACTAGCCTATGGCTTTGGGGCTAACCCAACTAACCCTAATGACCTAAAACATTACTAGTTGACCCTTGTTGACTAAGGGTTGACCAAAGTCAATCTTAGGTCTAACCTTGACCTAATTGACCTAGATTGACTAGGACTAACCTAAAGTGACTAGTTTAACTAGTCTGACCATGTTTGACCCAATTACCTTATTGACTGGTCTTTGTTTGACCTAATTACCTTGCTGACTAGTCTTTGTTTGACCAATACCTTAGTTGGTCTAAGTTTGACCTAGACTTGACCCAGATTGATCATGTTGACTAGTATTTAACTAGTTTGATTAGAATGTTGACCAAGAGTTGACTTTAACCTAGATTTGACTAACCTTGACTTGTTTGACCTTGTTTGACTCTAATTGACTTAGTTTGATTCCCTGTGACCCAGTATGACTTCTTGTGACCTAATATGACTTGATTTGACTTAGTTTGACTGTAGAGTTGACCAAGTTTGACTTTGACCTAGATTGGCTTAGAATTCATATAGATTGTATTGTAGATTTTATTTACCTTCATTTTGGACATGTCATAACTATATTACTCTATTTTAGGACATTGTGACCCTGGTACAGACATCTGATATTACACTACTCTTTCCAGAGTGTCAGGCGAGTACATTCTCTGATAGTTCTTTCATTTACTTATCATTTACTGTATTTCAGTTCTAGTTAGCTATATGTGATTCTCTGTACAAACACGATTAGTATTGCTGGATCCATTACCTGCGACACTCATTTATTCATGTCTGGCCTCTATATCTGGAATCACTACTGGCATCACCTACTGGAATCATTGCAATCATTTCTGGAATCATTGGCTAGACTCATACTGGTTGTCGTGTTGGATTATGGATTCATTTGTGGGCGGGGAAATACTTGAGTAGACATGTGAACATACCTAAAATCTGGAACCACCTCCCTTGGAACTATTCTGGAATGCTAGCCATCCCACACTTGGCCGAGTGTGTGATGTGCCTGATTACCCCTAACCGTTTACATGTTGATCTCAGTATTTTAAAACACACTGTTAGAGTATAGTCTGGACTTACCCTGGAATCATGGATCACTTCTGGACTCATTTTTACTGGACTCATCTTGTACTGGAATCATCTAGTATTGGATTATATGGACTGGACCCACACTGGGATTACATTTTATACTGTCTGGACTTATACCATGTTATTCTAGTTCAGCTAGTTTACTACAGTCTTCTTTGCCATAATTTCTTCTCTTGTTAGTTACTTTACTTCCCTTGTACCCTCACTGTTTCTCTACATCATTATCTGTAGAAAACTGTCATGCTCATCTGTATAACTGTCTAAAAACTGCTTTATAGTCTTTGTCATTTACTTGGGATTTCTAGATGAGATGTGCTCGTTCCTGTCCTGATTGGACCTGTTGAAAATATTACAGATGATACTCCTGACGACACATGCCCTACTTACCATGGACCTGGAGAGGGATTAGCTACCTTTGGTTCCGACTCTCAGGAGTGATTCAGGAGTTTAGCTAGTAGACTTACTTAGCTTTCATGTTTTGAGTTTGTTTGTATTAAACTGGAGATATTGAGTTGTATTAGAGTTTGTTTGAGATATTGTTGTTATTATTTTAGTAGTTTAATTTCTGTTGTTGTTAGTTGGTATCTAGATTTCTGTGTTATCTTATCGTGCTTAGACTGTGATTGAGTATATCATATCTTTTACTTGTCTTCCTTTCGGAGTTGAGATCTTGGCAAGTACATTATATACACTGCATGAGATTAGTTAGCAACCTAGGACAGCGTTCTACCGCCGACACTGCGGCGTAGGCTGACGTACCCACTTCTCGTGCCCCTATACAGGGTGCGGGTCGTGACACATTTTTAGTGGTAGCCCACGCAGGTCGAGTTTATGTAGTGGTATTTGAACTAGAATATCACTACAGCCTGTGATAGGATTTAAGGAATAGGCTTAGAGAGAGTGGATACTCAATCACAATTAGGAAATTTCTATGGATTTGAATCTACTGACTATTGTTCAAATCTGTATAATCTATTTCATATTGTCCTTTGATACTATCATCCTTGTACCGTTATTGACTTCCTTATTGATCTGTCTTCAGGATGGTGGAGACACGATCACAGCGTCTCGGTCCAGGTGACACCACTGAGAGGTCTGCCACCTCTCGTCCAGCTCACCAGGACCCGGGGACCACAGCTCTCCTTACTCCAGCTCATGTGGGAGCTTCTGCCACATTTGGGGGTACACCTCTACTTATTCGGGGGACCATCCCAGCTACCCCAGACATGCCTTCCCCACAGTTTTGTCAGCCACAGTTTCAGCAGCACCAGCAGCACCAGCAGCAGTTCCAGCCGCCGATGCCATCTGGATTAGTGGATGCTGCACAGATGTTTTCATACTTCCAGCATTTCCTAGAGACGCAGCAGGCCCAGCAGCAGCGTCATACGACGGAGTTTACCAGGGGCATAGATGAGGTCCATCAGCTGGCTAGAGCCATGGTGGAGAGGTTGGCTGTCTAGCCACAGGGAGGATTGGGACAGCCGCGACAGCAGAGGATTCCGGGCATTCAGGACTTCAAGAAGATGAACCCCAGGGACTTCTTGGGGACAGAGGGGATTCTTTATGCTGATGACTGGATTGAGCACATTGAGGAGATCTTCCGACTGGCGGAGATACCAGCCGGACTCCAGATAGAGGCAGCAGCCAGCCAGATACGGGATCTTGCCCGTACCTGGTATCAGACGGACCCGAGAGTAGGCACTCCAGGACAGACATGGAGAGTTTTCAAGGAGCTCTTCAAGAGAAAGTTTTTCCCGGATCAGGCAGTCGGTGCTTTGGAGACCCAGTTCGAGAACCTGGTTCAGGGAAACCAGACTGTAGAGGAGTATTCTGGTGAGTTTTGTCGGTTGAGCAGATTTATGGAGGGCCTTAGCGAGACAGCAAAGGCGAAGAGATTCAGGAAGGGCTTGGTCAAGGAGGTCAAGTCCTTGACCAAGAGTGACAGGAATGCCACCTTTGAGGAGATCCTGACAGGAGCGATGGCAGCTGAGGATGATCTTGAGCTGAAGCTCAAGAGGGGCCGTGACGCTCAGGGAGCCAGTAGCAGTGGAGGTCAGGCCAAGAGGCCTCACATTCAGCAGGCACCTGTTAGAGTTCAGCATCAGCCTCGAGGACAGGATCAGAGGATGCAGAGTTGTGGGTATTGCAAGAAGGTAGGGCATATTTGGGAGTCTTGTAGGAGGAGGCTGAAGGTTTGTCTATTTTGTGGGTCTGGTGCCCACAAGATGATAGATTGTCCAGTTGCACCTCCTTATGAGGGTGCTAGGCCACCTGTAGCTCAGCACCAGAGGGGTAGAGCTTTTGCGATGACGGTCGAGGAGACCAACGCTGCAGGTGACGGGTTAGCAGGTTTGTCTTTCCTGTCCTTCTTTTTCCATCTTGTTGTGTGATTCCATTAGTACTTGTCAGGATATGCTTGTGATATGCTAGATAGCATAGTTACCCTTTTGAGACTATAGAATCATGACCAGTAGGTCTATGATTGCATGTTATCTTTTGACTTTGATTGACTGGGGGTGTGACCTAGAAGGAGTACGACCATCTAAATTTCGAGGACGAAATTCTTCTAAGGAGGGTAGACTTGTAACACCCAGTTTTTCTGAAATTGGGGTATTTTTTTGAAAATTTATTATTTTTATTATTTATTAATGGTATTCTAGTCATGATATGATTTTTGGTGAGTTTTAGTTAATTAAAACTATTTTCTAAGTCATGACTTATGACTTTGTGACTCTACTAGTATAACCCTAGTGTAAACCCTAGAGATTTCATAACCTAGAGACTAACCATGATCATGTGAGCCTAGCCATAGGTTTAGAACATCAAATTAGGACTTTTTGGCCTAAAGGGTATTTTGGTAATTTTCTAGGATTTATTAGGAATTATTTGGATTTATGTGTTTTTATTATTATTTAATTATTGATTAGTGCCATGATTAGTTCCTAACCTAGTTTAGCACTAATCTAGAGGTTAGCAACTAACCTAGAAGACTAAGTAGAGGATGTTAACTTTATGTGTAATATCTAGGTTTCATAAATATCTAGATATCTTATTTTTTTAGATATTTTAGAACCTAGAAATATCTATCTACCTAGTCAAAGCCTTAGGGGCTAAGTTAGCAAGGTGGAGGGGACCCTAAATATCTACCCTACCCCCCCCATGGCAGCCAACACCCTACCCCCTTCCTATATAATCCCCTCAAATTCATTCATGATCAATTTGCATGAATTTAATACCTAGAAATTCCCATTTCTTCACAAGACCACAACTTGATCAATTTTGATCCAAATCACCTCTAGTTTCTTGCATTGGACTCCCTACACTAGAGGGTACTAGTTAGGGCCTGCTATCGAGGATTTCGTGAGCTTTGGGGATCACCAAGTTGAAGTGGACACCCCCCTCTCCTTGTTTTTCCATTGGATTGCATCAATAGGTAAATGTCCATAAACCATGTTAATATTGTGTTTTCTCTTCATATTTGCATGCATCTAGGTACTAGGGAACTGAGGGTCAAGTTTGGTAGGATTTAGAGTTGGTTTGGTGTCCGTATCGGACACGTATCCTAAGCTAGAAACCCTTGTTTGGTAAAATGCCTCATAGGACTTTTTGTTCTTGGTTTTCAAAAAAAACTACATATTTGTGAAGCTTATTATATGTATATTGTATGTTGGTAGGACTGAGTTGATATTAGGGTCCTTTTCATGTCCAAATTGGACACGAACACACGAGTTGGACACAGCACTGTGTATACCTTAATCCCCTGCTACCACACCCTTCGTTCTCTCTGTACAAACTACTAGGACACACCAAAATTGGTGGACACGAGGGGGCAGTGTCTGCGCACATGCCCCCAGAATCTCACAACTTTTTGTGTCGTGTCGAGTGAGAAATCTCACTCGCACTGGACACGCACTGCAGTGCACGCACACAGTTCAGTCGAAATTTCGACTCAGACACGCGACTCGTGTCGCATGGACACGAGTCGAGCACACCTCGTGATGACACCATCGTGTAGCCCTATGTGTGGCGTACACGAGGACACGAGCACGTGGTGCGTCGTGTCCTGTGTCGCGAGCACGAGGCATGTGACAACGTGCACGACGCTGTCGAAACACGCGTGTATCAGTCGTGTTTTCACGACTGATACGGAGTTCGTTTTGTGTCCACGAGTGTCGTGGACACGTAACAGAGTGTCCATCGTGTAGCCCTATATGTAGGCTACACGTGTGTGTGACCACGAGTCGTGTCGTGTCTCGTGGTGTGTCCACGAGACACGTGAACACGTGCACGACGCTGTGCACTGTGTTGTGTATCCTAATTTACCCGTGTGGTGTTTTCGAGTGATTGGACACGTGAAACCGTGTCGTGGTGTCGTGTCAGGCACCTAGGATACTAGGGTATGTATGGGGCACCAGTTACCAACCAATAGGATCGAGCCTTAGCTCGGTTTAGGGCGTGTAACTCGAATTACCTAGTTTTCGAGTGCACAGTGTCAGTTTCCTGTTTTTGGGTTATTTCCAGTTTTTTGTATTTCGAATTTCAAACCTAATTTTGTTATGTTTTATCCATGTATTAGGGTGTTTTTAGTATTTGAATACGTAGTATATACGTATGTGTGAGTGTGGGTGAGATTTGAGGGAAATGGTTGTGTATTTAGGTAGTTGTATGTATATACATATATATGTATATATGTACTGTGTATGTGTGTGTTTGGGGGCTGGATTCCAGTTCCAAAAATTCTGGAACCACTCCCCTCCCCTTCCTGTGTACTCTCTTCCCCTCTCTCTTAGTGTCCACCTCTCTCTCACTCTAACTCTCTCTCTTTCACTCTCTCTCTCATTGTCCCTCTCTCTTTCATTCTCTCTTCCCTCTCTCTATATATATATGTAATATATAAATAGGTTATATATATATAAATATATATGTGTATATATATATATATGATATATATATATATTTGTATTAGTTCTCATGTAGTGATATTATATATATATATATATGTATGTATGTGGGTTTGTATTATATATAGTATTCCTATTTTGACATATGGGTAGTAGGTAGATAGAGTCTATATATATATATATATATATATATATATATATATATATATATATATATATATATATATATATATATATATATGTATATATATATATGGGAATAGGTTCTATGAAACCCCATGACTATGGCCTATGGCCTAGGCTACTAGCCTATGGCTTTGGGGCTAACCCAACTAACCCTAATGACCTAAAACATTACTAGTTGACCCTTGTTGACTAAGGGTTGACCAAAGTCAACCTTAGGTCTAACCTTGACCTAATTGACCTAGATTGACTAGGACTAACCTAAAGTGACTAGTTTAACTAGTCTGACCATGTTTGACCCAATTACCTTATTGACTGGTCTTTGTTTGACCTAATTACCTTGCTGACTAGTCTTTGTTTGACCAATACCTTAGTTGGTCTAAGTTTGACCTAGACTTGACCCAGATTGATCATGTTGACTAGTATTTGACTAGTTTGATTAGAATGTTGACCAAGAGTTGACTTTAACCTAGATTTGACTAACCTTGACTTGTTTGACCTTGTTTGACTCTAATTGACTTAGTTTGATTCCCTGTGACCCAGTATGACTTCTTGTGACCTAATATGACTTGATTTGACTTAGTTTGACTGTAGAGTTGACCAAGTTTGACTTTGACCTAGATTGGCTTAGAATTCATATAGATTGTATTGTAGATTTCATTTACCTTCATTTTGGACATGTCATAACTATATTACTCTATTTTAGGACATTGTGACCCTGGTACAGACATCTGATATTACACTACTCTTTCCAGAGTGTCAGGCGAGTATATTCTCTGATAGTTCTTTCATTTACTTGTCATTTACTGTATTTCAGTTCTAGTTAGCTATATGTGATTCTCTGTACAAACACGATTAGTATTGCTGGATCCATTACCTGCGACACTCATTTATTCATGTCTGGCCTCTATATCTGGAATCACTACTGGCATCACCTACTGGAATCATTACAATCATTTCTGGAATCATTGGCTAGACTCATACTGGTTGTAGTGTTGGATTATGGATTCATTTGTGGGCGGGGAAATACTTGAGTAGACATGTGAACATACCTAAAATCTGGAACCACCTCCCTTGGAACTATTCTGGAATGCTAGCCATCCCACACTTGGCCGAGTGTGCGATGTGCCTGATTACCCCTAGCCGTTTACATATTGATCTCAGTATTTTAAAACACACTGTTAGAGTATAGTCTGGACTTACCCTGGAATCATGGATCACTTCTGGACTCATTTTTACTGGACTCATCTTGTACTGGAATCATCTAGTATTGGATTATATGGACTGGACCCACACTGGGATTACATTTTATACTGTCTGGACTTATGCCATGTTATTCTAGTTCAACTAGTTTACTACAGTCTTCTTTGCCATGATTTCTTCTCTTGTTAGTTACTTTACTTCCCTTGTACCCTCACTGTTTCTCTACATCATTATCTGTATAAAACTGCCATGCTCATCTGTATAACTGTCTAAAAACTGCTTTATAGTCTTTGTCATTTACTTGGGATTTCTAAATAAGATGTGCTCGTTCCTGTCCTGATTGGACCTGTTGAAAATATTACAGATGATACTCCTGACGAGACATGCCCTACTTACCATGGACCTGGAGAGGGATTAGCTACCTTTGGTTCCGACTCTCAGGAATGATTCAGGAGTTTAGCTAGTAGACTTACTTAGTTTTCATGTTTTGAGTTTGTTTGTATTAAACTGGAGATATTGAGTTGTATTAAAGTTTATTTGAGATATTGTTGTTATTATTTTAGTAGTTTAATTTCTGTTGTTGTTAGTTGGTATCTAGATTTCTGTGTTATCTTATCGTGCTTAGACTGTGATTGAGTATATCATATCTTTTACTTGTCTTCCTTTCGGAGTTGAGATCTTGGCAAGTACATTATATACACTGCATGAGATTAGTTAGCAACCTAGGACAGCGTTCTACCGCCGACACTGTGGCGTAGGCTGGACGTACCCACTTCTCGTGCCCCTACACAGGGTACGGGTCGTGACAGCTTGGGACTGGAAAATTCTCATTTGCATCTTGTTAGTAATTAGGCTTTTGATAACCCTAGTTAGTTAAGTAGTAAGCCGTAGTATTTGCTTGGCCGCTTGTGAATGGTTGGTGTCCAGCCCTGTCTAAGTTTCGTCTAGTCCCAGTACTTGGTACTCCTGAACATGATTGTTTTACTTATCTTTAACAATAAATGGGTAGAGACAAAGTGCTATTCAGGCGAAGGGTTACAACCCCGGTCCTTGTTTGGTTTAAGGGTTGTAACCTGGCTCCCGGAATGGTTCCACGTCCCTAGTCGTTTATTGTCTTGTTGTACTCTTTATTACTTGTACTTTTCTTCTATTCCTTATGTTCTGATATGCTGGATTTTGTTCTTATTTCGTGGCCTCCATTGTGGCACTTGCTCTTTCTGGGGTTTGACCCAGCTGGTTTTGTGTGGCCAGATTTTGGAGCAGCACCCAAGGATCTATTGAACTTCCAGCCCAATGGTGGCGACTAGACGGAACCCGGGCTACGAGTGGGTTTTTCTTTTTGATTTGCTCACTACATTGTAAAATTATTCTTTTGAGGCGTTTAGCCGACGAGCACCTGTTAGCTCGATGCATATTTACTTACTGTCTGCCTACGGGTTGTAACATGATTAACAAATCCTAGGGTTGATCATGTATGACTGAACTCTTGCTAGTCTTGACATTTTGTACGACTAGCTTCATGATCATCCAATATGTAATGTATGGGACGCCTTGCTATTATATATTAGGTGCTCTGACATCTTGTAACTATTATTGCTTGCTTGAGATTGAGACAATAGGCTTGTTCATGACCATAGAAGACTGTTGGCTTGTAGTTAAACCCTCATATCTAGACAACCGTGACCGTATAGCGAGGTGGATTCCATTTCAATATACGTAGCTGGCTATGTACGCCCCCGCTCTCCAGTATTCTGGTTCTGGGGCGTGACATGGTTTAAGTGGTGGCCCATGCAGGTCTTGGCATTCAAGAATGTGAGGGTTTACCAAATAGATGTCTCAATAAGTACTCGCCCTTGATCTCTGCTCATATCTTCAAATCCTTGAGAATCTTGACCTGATCACATGCTTGTATTGTTGATCTGTCCTGGTCCTTCCTTATTGTTTTCTATGTCACCTTCTTTAGCGGCATTGTTCCTGGACCTGCCGATCAGCAAGGCAGAACACCTCCCGTAGACCAGCCGCAACCCGGAGATCAAGCCCAGCATTTCGGAGTAGCCTCCAGAGTTGTGCCTACTAGAGGAGAGCCACCAGTTCAGCCCGTTCGACATGCCGAGCCTGATGATGGCACCTTGGTAGGTCTCATCAGGACCTTGATAGCTTTCCAGGATCGTCGGGGCGACGCCCTGCACCAGGCAGTAGCAGATGCTTTGACCAGAGGCGGTCATCCAGGGAACAGCGCGGCCAACAGCTTCAAGCGCCTGAATCCTCCATTCTTCGACGGCAGCGAAGATGCAATTGCCGCGGACGCTTGGCTTCAAGATACCGAGGTGGTTCTGGAAGCAGCTAGGATACCTGAGAATGAGAAGGTGGCGGTGGTACGCCTACAGTTGTTAGACTTAGCTCGCAGTTGGTGGACGACGCAGGCCGTGGGATTAGCAGCGCCGGTTGCTTGGGCGGTATTTAGAGAAAGATTCCAGACGAAGTATTTCGATGCTGTAGCTCGGTACGACCTACAGACGAGATTTATCTATATACACATATATCTTTGTATAAACTTGACCAAATAAACTCCATATCTAGATCCATTTTAGGCATATATAAATATATATACATATATATTTCTTTGATAAAGAGTAAAATAGTAATAATTATTAATAATAAATAATTTATATGTTTAATAACCACAATAATAACATTAATAATAATAATCCCAATAGTAATTAAAATAATTCAATAGTAGATTCTGGGTGGGCATATCATATACCCTCATTACTGGGCTCTAGAAAGTCGTATCAATATGCTAAAACTCCATCTGATTTTATTAATACATATATTATACGTATAATTTATATTTAGAAAATATTTGGCATTTTCCAAAATATATACAAGGTATTTGCACGTACATAAATATGTTTACATGGGCATCTTTGGTCTCGTTGCAGGCCTACATGGGCTTGGTCCGGTCCGGGTCCTGTCCGGACTAAATTGGCATAACCGGGTTTCCTAAAAGTCATTAAATTAATAAATACTTAATTAAATTCTTTATAGAGGTCAAGTCGCAACTTGGCCTGGCTTTCTTAGTCAGGACATACTTATGGCTCGGCCTTCCCTGTCATGGCTAAAACACTAGTTAAGGTACACCACTACACTATCCGTGCCACGATTTTTAGTCGTCTGGTACTTCAAAACTCAACCATAGCTAAAGTCATCTACCGTAATAATTAACTAATTTATTATTTATAAAAAAAATCTAAAAATGGTAATTCAAATAAAATAAAATAAAAATATATTAAAATTTTGGGAAGGGGGATTACAATAGTTGTGTGAATTATTGATTAGATAGTAACCTAGAACAGCGTTCTACCGCCGACACTGCGGCGTAGGCTGGACGTTCCCACTTCTCATGCCCTTACACTGGGTGCGGGTCATGACGTTGACATATATTTTGCTAGATTTAGAAGACTTTGGCTCTGGCACGCATTTTTGTGCAAACCAGATCCTAATATTCGGGTAAACGGGTCATTCTGAGATTGGCTCATCGGAATCAAATTTCGGATATATCGTTGGGTTCGTATCATCATTTTGGACTCGTGGACATATAATTTGCTAGATTTAGTAGACTTTTATCCTGACACGTTTTTCGGTGCAAAGTAGGTCCAACGGCGGACATCATTTTGACTTAAGAATACCATTTTGCCCATGTATCCAAATTGGACTTATGGGTAGGCTATCCTAGCTAATTTGACCATTCCAGACACGGTGGTGATGTTTGCTTCATCATCCGACAATGTTTATAGATTTTTCCTTATGTATCACACTTAATTATAATTAATTCATATTCATGTTCGTATCTCGGAATCCGTACATCGAAACTTACATCAGTCGATTCTAGTGATCTCACATCGCTGAAATTGACAATTGACCTAGTATTGACCTAGAATGCATATTTTATTTTAGATATCCATGTTTAACATACCAAAGCATTAATTAACATTAGAATCTCATATTTAGGTGTTTGTGATTCCACTTTGGGCCTCCACTCATACTTGTTGCTCAGGACCGCAGGCGAGTACATTCTCTGATAGTTTTCATTATTTGATTACTACTATAATTTAAGTATTTAGAAATATTACTTATGATTCTTGATACGATGGTACACGGATTGTTATTGTCATTGGATCTTCAGTAATGAGATGTTACCTTAACTCATTGCAATGGTATTAGATACTGTTCTCGTTGGTATTGGATAACATTGGATATTATTGGATAATACTGGAATATTGGATAACATTGGATACATTAGCTAGTAACATGTCATGGTTGGATCCATCGTTTCAGTCAGGGCAGGGGAAATACTAGTTAGGTATGTGATCAAGATCTATCAGCAAGTAGTGTAAATCATCGGCTACTATGTAATCATGCACTTCACGTATGGTTGAGCTAGCTTTTCTTAGTGTAAATCATTGACTCTCCCAAGCCGATCACATATCAATTTGGTATCTCAAAACACATTGTATATTATAGTTTTTATATTCAGTTCATCGGTTACGTTACTCTATCCCTGATATTGTAGTTCCTCTTTCATTTCTTGCTCGCACTAATTACATACTATAGATTATATTTCCTGCCTCTTTTTGTTACTTTTATTGCATCAGTTTTGTTCTTCATCGTATATACCATTTTTTATCACTACTTTATAGTTTTTGTCAAATAATTTGTTATGCTCTAATTATAATTTTCCTTTTTGGATAAATAATAATAATAGTAATAATCATAGTCATATTAATTAAATACACAAAATTCCTTTATGTAAAAATATATAATACACAACTTTGCATTTTAAATCCTAAGGAAATTTATGCAATTACAAGATATACTCACCAACTTAAATGGTGAGGTGTTACCCCAAGAAGACAAGTGGCATTGCTAAATGCCATATGGTCCCCTACATGAAGAGATAGCCTCTTCTCTTGACACCTCATCCCCACTCCCTTCTCTCCCTTATATATATATATATATATATATATATATATATATATATATATATATATATATATATATATATATATATATATATATATATATATATATATATATATATACAAACACACACACACATACACACACACACTCCCAAACTTCCTACTTCCATTACTACTACTGATGCTACTACGTGCTGCTACTGCGCGTTGCTGCTGCTGCAGTTGCCGCCGCCGACCGCCGAGCCGCCGTCGACCGCCGAGCCCACCTCCGTCGGCCATCTCGTCGCCGACCACCACCATCTCCAGCATCTTCTCCTTTTCCTCCTATCCTTCCACTCTTAAAACCAAAGGTAAAACCCTTTTCCTTCTTAAAATTCCTCCAATTTCAAAATCTAGATTAGGGATTTACTAACAAAACCTATTTTGAATCATGGTTGGGTTTTAATTAGGAAATTCATAGAGAAATTCTAGGTCCAATTCAAGGAACCAAGGCAAGCCCTCCCTCTCTCCTCATCTTAAAAATTGTTCAAAAATGAATTCTTAATTTTTATCAAATTTATATGTTTACTTTCATTTCTGGAATTTAGGTAAATTTATGACAAATTCAAGTTTGTGAGAACCAAGCATGGAAATAAGTAGTAGAATAATGAAAGAATTCAATTATGGATAAATTTGTATGTGCAAAATTGAACACACATATATATACATTGGACACAACACAAATATATATACATTGCACCTATTTTAGCATTCTGGCGTATTTGCAATGTCTGTCATGGATGTGCCATGTATTTGGCACCAGTTGTTTGTTTCAATATACCCTAGACAAAGAATAATACGAGGGTTTTACTATAGTTTTTTTAAAAGAAAAATATATGTTGTCTGAGACTGAGAGTTAGCTAAGTATTTGGTCGACTAAGGTCAGATGTTGATATTTTGATTTAGAGCCAGTTAGATGTAACCTTTGGATGTTTTAAAAAGATTAGATAAGTAGAATAGTTTATTTGTAGTATTCATTATAGAGATGGTTGAGCCAACCTTAAAAAAAATCTAATTGTTATTTGAATTTTGAACTAAAAATTTGCTGTACTTGATTAATTTTGCCAAATGGTTTGCTTATGTACATATGATGTAATTGTAAATGGAGAACAAAACCACCTGAAGACATTTATTATGTTTTTAGTAGTTAAAATGGCTCGTCATTTGTTGAGAAATGAACTAGGGTTGTATGTCAGCTCTGTCCACACATCAAGCATCATATCGGTTATTTTTTTGTAAGCTGTACAATGATCCACTTCTAGCACCTGTCAACTTGTCTTCCTCTAACACATGTTGGACATGGATACATACACATAATCTACTAGATTTGGTATTAAGAAGGGTGGAAGGTCATGATTCAATTATATATATAAATATATATATTTTTTACCACTTTATATGACCACAAGTAGGAATTCTCATCATTTAAGGGTTTTATCAACTATGAGTATGAATAATATACTAAGGAATGCCTTAAATTTGACTTTGTGCTAAGTGTAATTGACAGATTATTAATTTAATGTAATATTCAAATCTGTCCAGAATTTAAATCAAGCTTAAAAGGACCATTTTATCATGAACACGTGGTTAGAAGAGACATTTATGAATACCGGGTTAACCGGGTAACATACTTGTTAATTTTTGCTAGTTTACACTTGAAAGGGTTAATATATGTAGTATAATTTGAAGTTGAGCATATTAAATTTTAATTTTGGAACCTATTCACAACATGTAGTAGTTAATAGCATTATGCAATAACTATGTGTTTACTTGGATTGTGTAGCACCAAGGAACATTGCAATTAAATAAAATGCTAGCATGCTCAGGTATAAAAAAAATTCTTCATTTCGACATTGATTTTTCTTATTCATTAAACTGCATTAGTATCCGGTGTTGAGAGTTGCTCCACCGAAGGGGTCGGCGAACCCGAAATATTAACTGCGTGGTTCCGGTGTTGAGAGTTGCTCCACCGAAGGGGTCGGCGAACCCGGGATTATAATTTTTATATATATTGTCTCTTGTAAATTTTCGGAGTCTCTAAATACAAAGGAGACTCTGCCAAAATTTTTAAAAATTTCACGAGATAGCGAAATTCTTATAATTATAGAGAAATCGGTTTATTTTTATAAACCTAGAAGTTCTCGGGGAAATCCTCGGAGAATTTATTTAAAGCATTGGGAGGGGGAGAACAAACCTGAATATCCCTAAAAGTCCCGCAACATAACATAACCTAAAAAGCTGATCAGTATTATTATTAACTCATTCGTAGGGCCATACGAATCGAGTATATGAGGCTTAGCTCACTTATGCCCAAGGGAGGCAATTTACTATTTCATGCCCAAGGGAGGCAAGATTTCTATTGTAAGCCCAAGGGAGGCACGAATTCTACATCTATTTCGATAGTAACATCGAATAGATGAATTTTAAGACCAAGGGAGGCTCAGGGCCGGAATCTAAGCACCGTGCCACCTAAATCACAGCCTGATCCCAGGTATAGGGAATTGTTGACGGGAAAACTATTTTATGAATATTCAGGGGGTTGTTCTCCAAATTGCATTACATTTTAGGGTTAGTCCTTCAGATTTGCATCTCATTCTAGGAGAAATTTATCCCTATTTAAATGAAGCCAAAAGGACGTTTATACTACTTAAATGAATGAAACTATAACAATATAAAATTGCATATTCGTATTCTCTTAATAGAAAACCTTTATGTTTCATTCCTTATTATATTTTTCTTAACCGTTTTTGGACGAGGACTTGCTTGTCGTTTCTAAACGACCTAGTATTTGTTCACTAGGGGAAGATGACGTTCCTGCCGAGACGCTACTTCTGTACGAGGAAGACAATGTCGAGGGATAATCTGTAGACAGCCAGTAATATTTTGTAGACAATCAATCTTTTGTAAATTATATTGTTGTAATAGACTTGTAAGATAATGTACTTATACAAAGATCCTTGATGTATAATATAGTCATAATTGTAATGATTCCTTATATTTTCCATTTTGCTGATTCACGGGCGACAATCGCGAATTTGACGCGTAGCCTGGGGATGTGTTCATGACGTCACCGTTGTTTCTGGATGCAGGACGTGACACGTCTTTTAGTGGTTGCCCATGCAGGTCAGCAAAGAATAGAAAATCTAGGACAAGTATAGATCTAGGATTATAAAAAGTATGAAATGGATTATATAGGTAGAAAACCCTATCACACCCTAGAAGTTCTTAGGATTGTTCTAAGGAAGGTAGTACCGATAATTAGCAACATTAAACAAATGAATATTTCTACTATCTAACCATTTATTTAGAAGAATGCTAACCTAAAAGTTCTTGATATAGATCATGCCCCGATTTGTGCCATTCGCTAGATTGGGAAACGATAGCCACAACTTGGACGAATACTATGAATTCATAAGAAAGATGTGTCGAGTAGCACCAAAGCAGATGATAGAAGTTTATGGAGTACACTATAAAATAAAATATCCGGTAGTCATGGATATTGTTGACGAAAGAAAGGAGTACTACAGTACGGTGAACTATTATGTGCTTATCACGGCACAACCATCCGAAGATTCAAAATCCAATCACAACGGCACTCTGGAAGAATGGATGCAGACATATCCAGAGGCAAAAATCCTTAAAATAAGGAAAATGTGGATATAAGTCACTAGTATGTAAAAATGTATGAATATAAATAGTAAGGACATGACTATTGGCGTCTGAATATTTGTACCACCTGTATCCATCAATAAAATATGTATGTTCTATACCTTGTTATTCATATTAGTAATTACTTATTTAAAAATATTATGAATGTAGGTATGGACCTGTTTATGCCTAGCCTGGAATGGGGCGACAGTGATTATACCCTGTATCTGTACCAGCGATATGCCAGGAGGATGTGGAATGTACCTGACTGGTATGACCTACACGTCTACGAAGTATTTTATGGGATCTGGTACCCTATCATCCGGGACATCGAAGATGGCGCCGAAGTGTACTTCGAAAATAGAACGTATTGTCTTTATGTCCGAGAACCAAACCGCATATACACCGCAATAGAAGGGTACGAGGGAACAATAGATGACTTCGAAAGACTTCATCCAGAAGTCGAAATCCTTACCGAAGATAGGGTCCTTATTGAGGCAGTAGGATAGAAGCTTTAACCTACAAATAGCAAGGAAGGAATCCTTTTGTCTGATGTGTTGTATTTTGGTAATCAGCAGATGTAAATAAATGTATAGATAAGTAAGAGTAGCATAAGGCAACCATGTCACATTTTGGGAGATGGGTGGCATGAATAGTCTAGTAAGAATAATGTAACCAAGTGTAAAATGGGAGTAGGAATATCATTATGTATTACTCTCATCTTGATAACAAAATATATATGGTTGTTGCTTTACACCTTTGATTTTAAGAAAATATTGTGAATCAAATTGTTCTTGAGAATTGTATCTTCTAATTTTCAGTACATAGACAACCAGGAACAACCAAACATTCCACCATCTTAAGTATTAGCAGAACCATCTGTGGCCGACATGTTTCGCTTATTCTAACAAATATTGTAAACCAATAGCTAGCATGCCAACACCACTCATGTTACCAATACTACAATACTGGAATAAATGCGGAATTCTAGCAATACGAAGAAAGGAAACCTAAAAGATTTTAGGGACCTCAGGCCACCCAAGTTCCAGGGGACTGAAAATGCTATGGAAGCAAGCTAATGGCTGAAAACCATTGAAGGCCTGATGCGGACTGCAAAGCTGCCACCAGAAGACATGGTGACAACGATCCGTATTCAGCTGGAAGACATTGCTGGATATTGGTGGAGTGCCAAATATCCAGAAGATTCTGACAATGACATGTCATGGGCTGAATTCAAGAAAAGGTTCGAAGAAAGATTCTATCCTAAGTCGACAAGGATAGAATTAGAACGACAATTCAACTACCTTAAACAAATGAGACGTACAATGGATGAATACGTCGCAGAATTTTCCAGGCTCAGTCGGTTTGCCCCTAGTATGGTAGCCAATGAATAAACAAAGATATCAAGATTCCTAGAAGGGCTGGGGACCCAATTGAAATGCAGGGTCGCATCTTACCGATGCCAGACCTTTTCAGAAGTGACAGAAGCCACTCGAGACCAGGAGAGGATACTAAAGGAAAAGCAACCTTTTCGACCGCAACAAACAAAAAGAACCTTTCAATAAGGAGCACCCTCCAACAAGAATCACTAGCAGGGACCTTCCAAGCGTCCCCAGACTAATAACTCAGATAGGCCCAGTATCTACAATTATTGCCAGAAGCCAGGACACAAATGGAATATCTGTAGAAAGTTGTTGGGGCTCTGTCTAAAGTGTGGAGCAGAAAATCATCCAACCAATCAGTGCCCTCAGCTGCCTGCAATCAAAGCAACGATGCAAAGCTTCCATCAAGGATATCAACCTCCAGTTCGAGGGAATCAACCTCGACCTATGATACATGCACCAACATCACAAGCTGTCACGGCTTATGGAAATCAACAAAGCTACCCTATGCACCGCAGGCGTATCAATTTCAACAAGCACAAAGGGCGGGTCAAGCTCAAAACCTTAACAAGAAAAGAAAGAAACAAGGGCAAGCATTTGTAATGAGTACTGAAGATGCGAATATCCTGAAAAAGTAGTCTCAGGTACTATTCTAGTTTCTGCATATCCAGCATATGTATTATTTGATTCCGGGGCTACTCATTCATTTATAGCATCTTCTTTTATATCACAACGTGACATAGAATCCCAACCTCTACCTAAACCACTAAAAATCCTTACAGGTAATGGAGTGGTTGAAGTTAGTCGGGTATGTAAAAAGTGCCCCATAAAGCTAGGTGGAGGAGCCTTTCGAACCCGGTTACTTATTTTCCCAACAAGCAACTATGATATAATATTGGGAATGGATTGGCTGACCGCAACGTTAGCCAATATAGATTGTGGTCAGGGGAAAGTTTCATTTCAACTTCCTGAAGGAAAATCTCATGAATTTGTCCGAGACCAAAAGGAGTTTAATGTAGAGGAACTCGAGAAATTTGAATTACCAATCCAAGTAATATTGCAAGGATTGGAAGCGCAATCATTCCAAAGGGTAGTGGAAGAATTCAAGGATGTATTTTCGAAAGAATTGCCAGGGCTACCCCCAGATAGAGCTGTAGAATTCTCTATAGATCTAATATCGGGAGTAGCTCCCATAGCCAAGAAAATATACCCAATGAACAAAGAGGAATTGGCTGAGTTGAATAAACAAATAAAGGAATTATTAGCAAAGGGTTTATTCAACCTAGCGCTTCGCCATGGGGTGCACCGGTATTGTTTGTAAAGAAGAAGGATGGAACCTTATGACTAGTAATTGATTATAGGGCTCTGAATGAGGTTACCATCAATAATAAGTATACCTTACCTAGAATTGATCAATTATTTGATCAGTTAGGAGAGGCAAGGGTATTCTCAAAAATCGATTTAAGGTCCGGATATCATCAAGTAAAAGTAAAGAAGGAAGATATTCCAAAGACTGCATTTAGGACTCGATATTGGCATTACAAATTCTTAGTTATGCCATTCGGGTTGACAAATGCACCCGCCATATTTATAGACCTAATAAATCGAGTATTTTATCAATATATGGATAAATTTGTAATTGTATTCATCGATGATATCCTCATATACTCAAAGAGTAGAGAAGAACATGAGCAACACTTAAGGATAGTACTGCAAATTTTACGGGAGGAACAATTATATGCCAAACTTAGCAAATGTGAATTTTGACTGGACCGGATACCTTTTCTAGGGCATATTATTAGCGAAGAAGGCATTTCGGTAGATCCAAAGAAAGTGGAGGCTGTCAAGTCTTGGCCAACGCCTAAATCTGTAGAAAAATCAAAAGCTTTCTAGGACTGACTGGATATTATCGAAGATTTGTAGAAATTTTTTCAAGAATTGCAGAACCTTTAACCCGTCTTACCCGGAAGGAAGAAAAATTTAATTGGACGAAAGATTGTCAAACAGCCTTTGATGAATTGAAGGAAAGATTAATTACAGCCCTTGTACTTGCTTTACCATCAGGTTCTAGTGGATATGAGATATATAGTGATGCATCAGGTAAGGGTTTGGGATGTGTATTAATGCAGCACAAGAAAGTCATAGCCTATGTATCCCGACAGTTAAAGCCACATGAAAGAAATTATCCAATTCATGATCTCGAACTTACAGCTGTGGTATTCGCGCTCAAGTTATGGAGGCATTATTTATACGGAAAAAGAATTCACTACAACAAATAGGGCCTACAATAGCAGTTTTTCTATAACGTTCAAGTGTCCCCGCTATAGAATGTTATCAACAATAGCGTTCTTTCTGCAATGCTATAAAAATATCTATCTATAGCATTTCCTGAATGCTGTAGAATATATATTGGTGCCAATAATTTTTGCTGACTTTGATTTTGGAGGCAAACCAAAATATTTCCCTCAAAACCAAAATTTGGGAGACACATAGTACAAAATTGAAATTCTCATTACTAAATCTAGCGTCTCCGCCTTCCCATTCTCTCTCCCGTGCCACTATTTCCTATCCGATATTTAGGTCAGCGGATTGGGGAAAATAGGTCATCTCTTCCTCTAAAAATCCCTCCTTTCAAATTTCCTCTCTCTCTTATTCTCTGTGATCATTCATTCTTTATTTCATTCCCAAACCGGAGTCGGTCTCGGTGTCGGAGTGGGAGCGATGGCATCAGAGGACACGTTCCTGTTCACGTTGGAGTCGGTGAACGAGGGGCACTCGGACAAGCTGTGCGACCAGATTTCGGACGCGGTGCTGGACGCGTGCCTCGCCCAGGACCCGGACAGCAAGGTGGCGTGCGAGACGTGCTCGAAGACGAACATGGTGATGGTGTTCGGCGAGATCACGACCAAGGCCGACGTCAACTACGAGAAGATCGTCCGCGACACGTGCCGGTCCATCGGCTTCGTCTCCGACGACGTCGGCCTCGACGCAGACCACTGCCGCGTCCTCGTCAACATCGAGCAGCAATCCTCCGACATCGCCCAGGGCGTGCACGGGCACTTCACCCGGCGCCCCGAGGACATCGGCACCGGCGACCAGGGCCACATGTTCGGCTACGCCACCGACCAGACCCCCGAGCTCATGCCCCTCTCCCATGTCCTCGCCACCAAGCTCGGCGCCAGGCTCACCGAGGTCCGCAAGAACGGCACCTGCGCCTGGCTCCGCCCCGACGGCAAGACCCAGGTCACCGTCGAGTACCGCAACGACGCCGGCGCCATGGTCCCCCTCCGCGTCCACACCGTCCTCATTTCTAAAAAATATCCTCTTTCTATAGGTAGGATTCTGCTACTCTCCTCCTCCTCCTCTAAGCCATCAGTAGGATTTTGCTCCTCTCGGTAGGATTCTTCTCCTCTCCTCCCTATAGCAAGCCATCGGTAGGGTTCTGCTCCTCCTCCTCCTCCTCTCCTCCGGCTATTCTTCCCTCTCCTCCTTCTCTATATTTTTGTGTTTAACAGATGCTCCATGAAGTCCTTCCTCGTCATCCAGGAAGGAGATCCCACCGGTCAGGACCTACGGTACATCTCAAAACCCTAACCCTAATTTTTTTTTGTTATTTTTCAGAAATTTTTGCAATTTTCTATTATTAGATGTTCGATTATTTGCCCCTTGCATACTAGTTGTAGCTATCCAGTTGAAGTAACAAGTAGAATGCTCTGCTTTACACTTTGCATCCTTCTGCTTGTGGTATTAAAGTAATACAAAAATAGTTCAGGGTTAACTGCCGAAACTTCATAGTTCATGGTGTTTAAATGCAACTTAGCCTCTTAATTTTAACATTGTTGACTTGTAATATTCTTCCCTTTGGTTCTTATAGTTTAAGCAGTTGGTCTGGAGATTGATTTACTGCATTCAAATTCTTATATCTACAGTTGGTTTCTTTATATGAAGGTTTCAATGTCTTTTTTCCTTTCTGCAAACTAATGGCACTTTTTGGCAATTCATAGTGTAATTTTTATTTTCTTTAGGCAAGACTATAGCATTTGGTGTTCCTGCTCTCATGCATATCTTGCAGAAGGACAACAAGAAAATATCGAAGAAAGCAGTTCCACGATGTTTAGTGCTCTCACCAACAAGGGAATTAGCTCAACAAGTATGTATAATGAGTTTCAATTGTTTTCTATTTACTCTTGTTTGTATCCTAATAGAATTTCGGATGAAGCATATTCAATGTCTGTAAGTATGGTGGCACATTCTTGGTATAAAAAATATATGTATGTTATACATCTGTTTATCACTTTTGACGTTTGGTATTTTTGGACACTTTTTACACTTGTAGTTGAATAGTCTTTTGCCCTTTATTCATCAATTAACTGGCAATTGAATCTTCAAACCGAAAGAATTGTCCCATTTTGGAACTATGTGTCTAAGGGTATCCACTGATTCAATGATAAGTCATGAAAGAAGTATTTGGAATATGAGAAGAACTATTTATCAGTTACTAATAAAATCGAAGCAAATCGTCTCGTTCGAAGTACGAGATTGTAAGTCGGGCACACGTAGCAGCCCGCGGTCGCGGCCTGTCAACTTCAATCCTCCAGACTGATCACTCGAAGATGAAGAGAAACTCGTGGCAGGATCAGATTTATAGGATGCGTGTTCTCTTCTTTTCCGTCTGCATCCCGTGGCCAGAGTTAGTTCTAGGTCGCTCTCTTGTTCATCCAGTCTATCTGATGTTAGAGTATAATGTGGCTGATAAGAACCTGGCTCGAAATCTTGTGGGGTGTTCTTCGCGATATTGCTCATCAGTTGCTTCTGTACTCCATACAACCTATGGAGTTCATAAACCTGTACAAAATGCGCGAAAAAATTACTAGAGGAACTGGTTAAAGAGAAGTTAAAGGGAAGAGTCTGAATGTCAGGGGTTATCCTTACTTGATGTCTGAAGATTGTTTCTTGCTTCAGGATTGCTGTCTTCATGCTCTCCTTAGTCTCTCCTCCATTTGACTTGTAACCTTGGCTGAGGGTGCTCTTTGGAATTCTTCTAATGGTGCCATCCAATTTCAATCTTATTTATCAAGAAGGCCTGTTTATATCAAGATGTCAGTACTTGAACCATGGTTGGTTGTCGAATTAATGTTTGATCAAATTAATTACAGATTCTCGGATGCCTCATGATGATTGTGAAGAAGATTAGGTAGAAAATAGGCCAAAACTGTAGTAAGTTAAATCATCTTCTGCGTACTTTCAAACTTGAAATACTGAATATGAATATTAACTCAATGTCACCATCCCAATTCTTTCATTTTTTTTAGAAATTGTTTATTTTGGGTAGAACCTAACACCAAATTTGAACTTCTCTACTAAAAGTTACGGTGAACTGATACTACAAAGGCAAATATGTCTAAGGATGATGCTAATGGTGCTCGCTTGCCTGTCTTAACCAATCGATCTACTCCGAGTTCTATCTTCTCAATTTTGGCATATTGTATATAATAATTATCATATGGTTCATAGTTGTTATTTTGTACTGCTAAACTTATTGATTTATTATAAATAACGTGGTAGTTCAAGTGGCTAGAGTGTGAAGACATAAGACTTCAGCGGGGGCCATGTTCGAATTCTAGTAGGAGCCTTCATGAATTACCAAGTTTAGGACAAAGATTTTAAACTGAATACCCAAGATAACAAGGTTCTTTAAATTACAACTTTCTGTTGGGTTTCTTTTGGAGGAAGTTTCAGTATCTGTTCTTATATTTGGATCGATCAAATAAGAAGGCTATTAAATTAAGGGACATTAACATTACATAGTTATGCAACAGGGAACAAAGAAGACATTCCTACTATACTAAACCACTCGCAACATCTGACTCAGAACTGGTAATTCCACATTGTTGTGGAAGAAAATCACATGCTTTTAATCTATATATCAGATGTTTCCTCAAGAACATAAACTAGTCTTCGAAGTTTCTCTCATTTCAACACCACAATCCACAGATACTCATCATTTTCACTATCGCAAAGAGATTTGATCTCTGTTCCTATACAGGGAAACCAGAAATATACAATTCTTGATGAGCAAACATTTTGAAAGGCCAACAAGCAATATCTGGAATATGTTTGAACTCAACAAAATATTGGGCGCGAGGAGCTCTAACAGGTTAGCATCAGGAACAGTGGAAGAAAATAAACATGGGAATTCCTCACCAAAATAGCATAGAACCACACATTGAAGACAAGTATACATAGATATCAGAATAAGAGGGGAACAGGAACTCAGTAAAAACTCGTACCTGTGAAATTCTATCAGAACTGGTGCTGTCAAGGTTTGAGCAATATCAGAGAGAGGTTTCATACATATAGATTTAGTACTGTGACAGTACCATATATGTAGACCACAAACTTCTTCCTTGGATAGACCCACCCAGGAACAATACTCCTCATATTCTAAATATGAAGGAGGCCTGCAGCATATAAGATTCTCTTCCAGGTACTATTTTATCAGTTACTAATGACCAGACTAAGAACTATGAAAGAAGCAATGGATCTTGTTTTGAGCAAACTATTTTATCAGTTACTAATGCAGTTCTTGAGTCATTACTTGTCTATATTGGTTGAAACTTAAAAGGTGCCTATGATTTCATGCAGGTTTTGCATCCCATTGCTGACTCTATAAATATAAACAAGAAGATTTGGACAATATACTTGAATTCAGCAGGCTTCTTCCAAGGCTAACCAAAGAAGGAGATGACGGGAATTGTGGATCCACTACTGTTTGTGACACAATGTGCTTACATGTATTTATACAATAGAACTTTCATTTTATTTTTGTGATTCTGCAACTTTGCTCACTGATTACTAATGAACATAACTGTATGGGAAATATAAAGCCATCATATAAAATCTTTTATTCTGGTGGGATCTTGACTTGCATAATGGATTGGATCGTAATACTGACTTTCTGGTGGGGATTCCTGTTTGTTGCATACAGTTTTTGTTCTTTTAAAAAAGTTAAAACTGGAATTTTACTTTCTTTACTTCAATATTGCCTTGGTATGTGTTGTGTTGTAATTATTCCCGATTCTGTAGTCCTGGCTCCTGAGGTCTCATTTTCTTTTTTTAGAAATGTGTTGGTAAGCTACTTTTTTATTTCTCAATGCAGGCTCTCTCCAAATGAATACAGGTAAACCAATCTAATTTTTCGAGAGAGTATGTGTTGTGTTGTGTTAAAATTGGTTTCTACCATAAAAGTATGTGTTGTGTTGTAATTGGTTTCTCCCAGAAAATTAGATTGGTTGAATTAGTTATTGGCGATCCCTTTCACAATCTCGCTTTTCCATTTGAATTTTTTTACTACTACTCAACTTAATGATAACTTTCATATCTCATGCTAAACTTTTTTCTCTTCTTCTTTGACCTTTTGCAGGCTATGGTAGCTAGGGGAGACCTTGGAGCTAAACTACCTCTTGAGGAGGTTCCTCTGCTGCAGGTATTTGTTCCCTCTTGCCCAATAATACTCCTAGTAAAATGCTTTGATTGTTGAAGTTGCCGCTGTGTTTTCATCACTTTAGCCATTGTGTAATTTTGATGATTAGAAAAAGGATGCTACTGCTAGAGTTATCTTCAGGATTGTCATGGTGAGGTGCCTTTTAGCAATTTCTTGTCTTAAATCTTAATCATCCCTACAAATATTATTGTATTGTCCTGGTCACTGACAGACATTTTAGTTGTCCTCTTCCTGTAATGTGTAATCAATATTTTCCCTCCATATGTAGGTATATATATATATAATTGATATGTTTCACAACACTTTGTTCCTTTTTGGTCATTGGTAGGCTTAAGAAAAAGGAGCCCTTGAATAAATATTTAAACATTGGGAACAAACAAAATGCTCCACATAGATAAGATGCATCCAAAATGTTCCACCTATAACTTCTGTTTCAACTTTCACAGTAGTCCTGCTTGATTTCAGTCATGTTGCCCAAATAAAGATTGGTAGATTAGCCTGTAGCCCATTGGTAATGATAAAGTCGTCCAAATAATGACTGGTCAACGAATTTATAATAATGTTCTCCTTGATGTTTTATTGTCCTGTATCTTTTCTTCTGTCATCACAATATCTCTAGACTACAATTGTGCTGGAGCCACAAAGCCAACTATACTTGCAACAGATGACATGTTGAAAGTACCTGTTTCAAATACTCTTTAAGCCTTTTATGCACTTTTTTTTGTAGAAACTAGCTATGCTACTTAGCCAGTGCTTCATCATGAATTTTAAAAGTAAATTGTTATTCAAATTTAGATTATGGTTATAGGTCTATATAGTGTGTAATCTAACAACAATGTAAATCAAGAGAAGTGAAGTACATCTTTGTTGTTATGGACTTAATCCAGTGTTGAGAACATAAGATACTGGTATGATGTGTAAGATTATATGGAAGTAGTTATTTGAGGGTGAGACAACCAGTAAAACCTTCTTGCACTTTACTTCATGTATTATACTGCTTTACATAACACTACTGTCCTGCAACTTCACATTAACACACTGCATGCCTCCTTAGCCACTGAACATATTGTATTCGCTATTACATAACACTACTTGAGTATCAGAAATATTTATATCTTATTTTTTACATAATGTGTTTTCTTCTCAATGTTGTGTAGGTTGGCGTATATGTTTTTGATGGTTGTGGATAGCTGCTAGAAGGAAAGAGGCGATCGAGCTGTTTTTTTGCCTACAGATATTTGTAAATAGAATGGTTTATTTTGGACTACAAATACTTTGTAAATGGAATAGTTTATTTTGGGGTACAACTACTGTTTTCTACATCTTGAATGTTTTAATGACTACTACTTTTTGTACATCTTGAATGTTCTAATAAAACATTTCATATTTTGGCAAATATTTACTATATCTTGATTGATTGAAATGCAAGTTGCGATTGAAATTGTTTGCGATTATTGTTATTTATATGTGATACAAAACAGGTTATGAAATATGAAATTCTGTAGCAGATATGAAATAATATAAAATTCTGTAGCAGGTTTATAGCACTCAAAACGTCTAAATTGCTACTACCACGATAGCATATGATGAACGCTATAATAAATCAAGTCATTCATCAAACGCTATAAATTATCCACAACATTCACAAACGCTATAAATAATCCACAGCATTCATAAACGCTATAAGTAATCCACAGCACTCACGAACGCTATAAACAATCTACAGTGTTCTAGAATGCTATAAAATATTTACAGCATTCATAAACGCTATAAACCATCAACAGCATACACGAACGCTATAAACCTTCTACAGCATTCATGAACGCTATAATGTTATAGCGTTCACATGTCTGGACATACTATAGCGTGGGCGATCATAGCAGACAGAATATGCTATAGAAGGCTTTCTATAGCGTTTTGCGCATGCTATTGTAGGCCATATTTGTTGTAGTGATTAAAATATATATGGACCACAAAAGTTTAAAATATGTCTTCACCTAAAAGGAGATCAATATGAGACAAAGAAGGTGGCTGGAATTACTAAAAGACTTCGATATGGAGCTGAAATATCACCCAGGCAAAGCTAATAAGGTGGCTGATGCTCTAAGTAGGAGACCCGAAGCCTTCTTTATGAACACACCTAAAGAGATTCTGAAAGATTTAAGAAAAATAGGAATTGAAGTGATATGCCCGATAGCCGAAGGAGTTTGGAAAAACTTACAAGTGCAATCCTCCTTAATAGATAGAATAAAAGAAGCTCAACGAGGAGACTCAAAACTTCAAAAAATTTGGAGGCAGACAGAAGAAGGGCTTCAAACAGGAATAAGAAAACATCCAGATGGATCATTGAGATTTGGGAATCGATTGTGCGTGCCCAGTAGAGATTTAAGAACAGAGGTTATATCAGAAGCTCATAACTCACAATATTTTGTTCACCCGGGCAGCACTAAGATGTATAAAGATTTGAAACAAACGTTTTGGTGTAATGGAATGAAAAGAGAAATTGCCAGGTTTGTGTCCAAATGCCTCGTCTGCCAACAAGTGAAAGCAGAACACCAGAGAACAGCAGGACTTCTTTAACCTTTGCCCATACCAGAATGGAAATGGGAGCACCTCACTATGGATTTTCTGACCGGACTACCTAAGACCCAAAGGGGTAACAATGCTATATGGGTCATTGTTGATAGACTTACTATGTCCGCTCGATTTTTATCCTTTCGAGTTGGACAACCAACTGAGACACTAGCAGAAATATATATAAAACAAATTGTCAGTCAACATGGAGTACCAGTAAGTATAATATCAGATAGAGACACCAGGTTTACTTCAAATTTCTGGAAGAGTTTGCAGGAAAATCTCGGTACCTGATTGAAGTTCAGCTCCGCCTACCATCCTCAAACAGATGGTCAGTCCGAAACGATAATCCAAACATTGGAAGACATGCTAAGGGCATGTACATTAGATTTTGGAGGATCATGGGATGACCATCTACATTTGGTAGAATTTTCTTATAACAATAGTTATCATGATAGTATCAAAATGGCACCTTTTGAAGCCTTGTACGAAAGAAAGTGTAGATCACCAGTATGTTGGACGGATGTGGGAGAAAGACAACTGCTAGGTCCAGAACTGGTAACACAGACAGTAGACAAGGTCAAAGCAATAAGAAGTCACCTGCAAGCCGCTCAAGATAGACAAAGGATGTAGGTTGACAAACATCGAAGAATATTGGAGTTCCAACCCGGTGATCATGTATTCTTGAAAATCTCACCAACAAAAGGAACAATCAGATTCGGGACTCGAGGAAAACTGAGTCCGAGATATATTGGGCCCTTTGATGTGCTATAAAGAATTGGGAGAGTATCCTACAAACTAGCTCTTCCACCAGCCCTTGAAGGAGTACATGACGTATTCCATGTGTCACAGCTCCGAAAATATGCATCAGATTCGAGTCATATATTGGATCATTCAGAGATCACTGTCGGTCCAACTCTGCGGATAGAACAGAAAACTGTTGGTATTTTGGATCGAAGAGACAAGATTCTTCGAAATCGGGTCATTCCGTTAGTCTGAGTAGCTTGGAGCAAGGATTCTCCTGGAGATTCTACTTGGGAAAGGGAAGAAGATATGCGGATGCAATATCCATATCTATTTTCTGAGCCAGGTCAGTGATCATAACTGCTATATTAGTTAATTCAAATTTCGAGGACGGAATTTTTTCTAAGGAGGGTAGACATGTTATGCTCTAATTATAATTTTCTTTTTTGGATAAATAATAATAATAGTAATAATCATAGTCATATTAATTAAATACACAAAATTCCTTTATGTAAAAATATATAATACACAACTTTGCATTTTAAATCCTAAGGAAATTTATGCAATTACAAGATATACTCACCAACTTAAATGGTGAGGTGTCACCCCAAGAGGACATGTGGCATTGCTAAATGCCACATGGTCCCCTACATGAAGAGATAGCCTCTTCTCTTGACACCGCATCCCCACCCCTACCCCTTTCTCTCCCTTATATATATATCTACACACACACACACACACCCAAACTCCCTACTTCTATTACCACTACTGCTGCTACTACGTACTGCTACTGCTGCTACTGTGCGTTGCTGCTGTAGTTGCCACCGCCGACCGCCGAGCCGCCGTCGACTGCCAAGCCCACCTCCGTCGGCCATCTCGTCGTCGACCACCACCATCTCCAGCATCTTCTCCTCTTCCTCCTATCCTTCCACTCTTAAAACCAAAGGTAAAACCCTTTTCCTTCTCAAAATTCCTCCAATTTCAAAATCTAGATTAGGGATTTACTAACAAAACCTATTTTGAATCATGGTTTAGTTTAAATTAGGAAATTCGTAGAAAAATTCTTGGTCCAATTCAAGGAACCAAGGCAAGTCCTCCCTCTCTCCTCATCTTAAAAATTGTTCAAAAATGAATTCTTAATTTTTATCAAATTCATATGTTTACTTTCATTTCTGGAATTTAGGTAAATTCATGACAAATTCAAGTTTGTGAGAACCAAGCATGGAAATAAGTAGTAGAATAATGAAAGAATTCAATTATGGATAAATTTGTATGTGCAAAATTGAACACAAATATATATACATTGGACACAAACACAAATATATATACATTGCACCTATTTTAGCATTCTGGCGTATTTGCAGTGTCTGTCATAGATGTGCCATGTATTTGGCACCAGTTGTTTGTTTCAATATACCCTAGACAAAGAATAATACGAGGGTTTTACTATAGTTTTTTTAAAAATAAAAATATATGTTGTTTGAGAATGAGAGTTAGCTAAGTATTTGGTCGACTAAGGTCAGATGCTGATATTTTGATTTAGAGCCAGTTAGGATGTAACCTTTAGATGTTTTAAAAAGATTAGATAAGTAGAATAGTTTATTTGTAGTATTCAATATAGAGATGGTTGAGCCAACCTTAAAAAAATCTAATTGTTACTTGAATTTTGAACTAAAAATTTGCTGTACTTGATTTATTTTGCCAAATGGTTTGCTTATGTACATATGATGTAATTGTAAATGGAGAACAAAACCACCTGAAGACATTTATTATGTTTTTAGTAGTTAAAATGGCTCATCATTTGTTGAGAAATGAACTAGGGTTGTATGTTAGCTCTGTCCACACATTAAGCATCATATCGGTCATTTTTTTTTTTGCTAGCTGTACAATGATCCACTTCTAGCACATGTCAACTTGTCTTCCTCTAACACATGTTGGACATGGATACATACACATAATCTACTAGATTTGGTATTAAGAAGGGTGGAAGGTCATGATTCAATTATATATATATAAATATATATATATATGTATATATTACCACTTTATATGACCACAAGTAGGAATTCTCATCATTTAAGGGTTTTATCAACTATGAGTATGAATAATATACTAAGGAATGCCTTAAATTTGACTTTGTGCTAAGTATAATTGATAGATTATTAATTTAATGTAATATTCAAATCTGTCCAGAATTTAAATCAAGCTTAAAAGGACCATTTTATCATGACACGTGGTTAGAAGAGACATTTATGAATACCAGATTTACCGGGTAACATACTTGTTAATTTTTGCGAGTTTACACTTCAATGGGTTAATATATGTAGTATAATTTGAAGTTGATCATATTAAATTTTAATTTTGGAACCTATTCACAACATGTAATAGTTAATAGCATTATGCAATAGCTATGTGTTTACTTGGATTGTGTAGCACCAAGGAACATTGTAATTAAATAAAATGCTAACATGCTCAGGTATAAAGGAAATTCTTCATTTCAACATTTATTTTTCTTATTCATTAAACTGCGTGAGTATCCGGTGTTGAGAGTTGCTCCACCGAAGGGGTCGGCGAACCCGAAATATTAACTGCGTGGTTCCGATTTTGAGAGTTGCTCCACCGAAGAGGTCGGTGAACCCGGGATTATAATTTTTATATATATTGTCTCTTGTAAATTTTTGGAGACTCTAAATACAAAGGAGACTCTGCCAAAATTTTTGAAAATTGTAAAAGATAGCCAAATTCTTAGAATTATAGAGAAACCGGTTTATTTTTATAAACCTAGAAGTTCTCGGGGAAATCCTCGGAGAATTTATTTAAAGCATTGGGAGGGGGAGAACAAACCTGAATATCTAAAAGTCCCGCAACATAACATAACCTAAAAAGCTGATCAGTATTATTATTAACTCATTCGTAGGGCCATACGAATCGAGTATGTGAGACTTAGCTCACTTATGCCCAAGGGAGGTAATTTACTATTTCATGCCCAAGGGTGGCAAGATTTCTATTGTAAGCCCAAGGGAGGCGCAGATTCTACATCTATTTCGACAGTAACATCAAATAGATGAATTTTAAGCCCAAGGGAGGCTCAGGGCCGGAATCTAAGCACCGTGCCACCTAAATCACAGCTGATCCCAGGTATACGGGATTGTTGACGAAAAAACTATTTTATGAATATTCATAGGGTTGTTCTCCAAATTGCATTGCATTTTAGGGTTAGTCCTTCAGATTTGCATCTCATTCTAGGAGGAATTTACCCCTATTTAAATGAAGCCAAAAGGACATTTATACTACTTAAAAGAATGAAACTATAATAATGTAAAATTGCATATTCATATTCTCTTAATAGAAAACCTTTATGTTTCATTCCTAATTATATTTTCCTTAATCGTTTTTGGCCGAGGACTTGCTTGTCGTTTCTAAACGACCTAGTATTTGTTCACTATGGGAAGATGATGTTCCTGCCGAGACGCTACCTCTGTACGAGGAGGACAATGTCGAGGGATAATATGTAGACGGCTAGTAATATTTTGTAGACAATCAATCTTATGTAAATTATATTGTTGTAATAGACTTGTAAGATAATGTACTTATACAAAGATCCTTGATGTATAATATAGTTGTAATTGTAATGATTCCTTATATTTTTCATTCTGCTGATTCACGGGCGACGATCGCGAATTTGGTGCGTAGCCTGGGGATGTGTTCATGACGTCACCGTTGTTTCTGGATGCAGGACGTGACATGTCTTTTAGTGGTGGCCCATGCAGGTCAGCAAAGAATAGAAAATCTAGGACAGGTATAGATCTAGGATTATAAAAAGTATGAAATAGGTTATATAGGTAGAAAACCCTATCACACCTTAGAAGTTCTTAGGATCGATCTACCGTCGATATTGTAGTATAGGCTGGGCGTGGCCCACGTACTTGTGCCCAAATATCCGGGTACGGGTCGTGGCAGTGAATAACCTACTTATTCTCTGGTGTGCCAGAGAACAGAGAGAGAAATTTGTATTGTGAAGTAGGTAAGATCAAGAGAGTGGCGAGACAGAGTGAGTCGAGGGAAGAAGGGAGCGGGGCGATCGGGGAGAGGAAAGGAGAGGGCTGGAGGTGCGGTGGAGGTGATGAGAGCCGGAGGGTAAAAAGGAGTCGGGGGAATCCTTGGCAGCGGAAAGACACGGCGGCGCTGGCGGAGGAGGCTGTGTGAGGACAGGGCGGCGTGACGCTCACGGGTTCGCTGGCCGGCTCGACGGAGGCAGACCACGGCAGATCTGGTGATTGCGCCGATCGGACGCGGCGCTCACCCGAGAGGACGAGAGGCAGCGGCGGGAGACTTACGATGGACTGTACGGCACCGGTAGCATGCTGCGGAGGAGGAGTCCCGAGGCGGCTCGACGCATTCGTCGACAGGTGAGTACGGGTGTTGTAATGTTTTTGTTTATTTTTTTGTCGTGATGCTACTGCTCATGGCAGTGGTGATAGGCCAGAGGGGAGCCGGTGGGAGGGGGTTTTGGCGCATCACCGGCGAGTGGGCGCCGATGATGGTGGTGGTGGTTGTGTCGGGGATGATGTCGGTGTTAGTTGCTACCTTTGGTGGCGACGACGGGGATGCCTAAGGAGGCGGCGAGGGGCATGTCCACGCAGGTCGGGGTTGGTGTTGTGATCGGAGAAGGGGCAGGAAGGGGACGGCTACGCTGCGGTGGTGTTGGTCTGTCCAATAGTCGACGGGATCGATTTGGGGATCTGCTGGTGGTCGTTGGGGTTTCGACGAGGTGGCGCCAACGAGGACGGCTAGGGAAGGCAGCTAGGGATAAGGTTAGGCTAAGGTTAGGAACTTTTGTTGGGTTTGTGTCAGGGTGAGTCATGCCGGCGTGTCCTGCGAGACACAGACACATAGATTTTGTGGAAGTGTCGGTGGTTGTCGGACATGGAGAGAAATAATGTATATGTAAAAAATAATTTATTGGAAAGACACCTGGGGTCGGACCCGAGGCCGTCACGGCTGACATGGAGGAAGTGGACACCAACACGTTGCACGACACTTTTGGATGGAGAAATTTTGGGTTGTGGAAATTTCCATGAAAAAGAGCAACGGGGTTCTCCTTATATAGTAGGTGAAGACCCCTACTTGGATAAGGGTTAGGATTCGTTTAAATCTCCACTAGATAATTCACCATTTTATTTAAATCAAATTAAAACAATTCAATCATATCCACATCCAATTTAAATCTAGATAATCCTATCCTTAATTTAAAAGCTATTTAAAATAAGTCAATGAAATCAAATTCTAATTTAAATCACCATAATTAATTAAACATTAAATCAAACAAATTTTAAAATATCTTTTTCAAAATAATAAAATAGTAATAATAATTAATTTCAAAAATTAAAATATCTACATGAATTAAATTTCATGTACCTCGCATGCAAATTGAATATTTACATAAAACATGGTTTTCTTAATTACTATCTATATTTGAACAAAAAATAAAAATAGTCTTTAATAAAAGTAAGAATAAAGTTTTGGCAAATATCGTGCGATGCCCTTTTTATATGAAAATATTTACTTATACTATATATTGAAACAAAATATCTATTTCTATATTTATAAGAAAACAATAATAAAATATTTTGTATATGAATAAAAAAATACTTCGTATTTACGTCTTTACCCATTCGCACTCGACGTACGATACCAAAAATAAAAACCAATACCAAAATAAATAAATTTTAAAATCATAGTAAAAATTTAGGAGATTTACATCCTACCAAACTTACAAGAATTTCGTCCTTGAAATTTAGGAATAACTAGGGTAGGTAGGATTGGAAAGATACAAGAGTTTCTAAATGCGAAAACGTGATTAAATTTCAAGCAAGGAGTCGGAAACAAAATCCAATGATAAACAAATATTTTTAGATAACAAAAATAATCAATAGATATAGTTTAGAAAATGATCACGTGCATGACAACCCATTCACGTCTAGATTCGATCACACTAATATTTATCATATAAAAGTGCCACCTCATGAATCGACAATAACTTCCTCAATCTCAAATTTTGAACTGTATCTCAATATTCAAAATTCAAATTTGCTTTTGATCCCTAATAATCACCTTCATCTTTTTGTTATTTCTTCTCAAAATTTATTCCCTAAAATTTTTAATTTCTTGAAACCTGTTTTCCTTTCCTTTCTTTCAATTTGATACTTAACTTCCAAAAATTTTACTCACAAATTTTTTGAATTCCAACTATATTCATATATCTAAATTTGATATCTCAACAATAAAAATTCAATAAGTCCAAAAAGTTTAAATTCAATGACTCTCTAATCTACTTCCCCCAAAATATCTCTCTATATAAATATTTTCCTCAAACCGAATTTCATTCCTCATAATCTCCTCAAATTCAATAGCTTCCCAAATTAAAAAAGAATTTCTTATATATTGAAATTCACCTTCATAATCATAATAGCAATTAAATTCTTAAATCTTCAAGAATTCCAAAACTTTTCCATTGTCACTAATTGAGTAACTTGAAAACTAGTAGCTTCGAACACTATATTATTCCTTAGTATTTAATCTACTAGTGTTTACTCCAAATTTCAACATACTTACTCGTTTAATCTCCTCTACGGGGTTTTCTAATCTAGTCCCGTGTAACTGAAGGGTGTCATGATACAATTTTTATCTTCGTACATGGAAATCATATAAGAAGCAAGGTTGCATGAATCACGGCAAAATAAAAATCCTCAAAGAGGGAAGCAAAACAATTGGGAGGAAAATTTGGTTAGGTTCAATGGTCGTGGCATGGTTTGGAAAGTTATTGAGAGTTACTAGTTTAATGCACAAAAATAAAAGGATAAGGGTTAAGTAATCAAGATAAAACACAAAGTAAAGAATATTACAGATCAACATAAAATATGTTAGAGACTCGTGAGGCATAGTTCCTAGAGAGAAGATAGTCTCCTAGGTTGGGGTACGATCAAGGAAATGATTCTAAGTTTTCAAACAATTAGGGGCGAGTAACTCAAGGCGAAGTTATAGTCTCCTAGCTTGGCCTATAGCTGGCTACAACTATCATGGTCATAGGTTGTATGACAAACTAAGTGGGTTACTCTGTGTCTATTTATCAATAACAAGTGTTTGTCTTTCTGAAATAGACGAAAATAATAACGAGTTAGAGGGAGATGTGTTTGAGTGCAATTTACGGGGTTCAAAGACGATTGAATAGTTCAAAAGGGAGTTGTCAAGGCAGCCGCAGATGGGATCCTAGAGGGCAAGTATATTTGTTAACTATAACTCAATCCACGTAGATTAATTATATGAAGATCGAATTAAGTGCAATAAGGTTGATCAGACCATACTGCACTGGTTCTGATTGGACAATATGTTAGTGGGGTACGTCCAATAACTATATGTCCTTGAACAAGCTTGATAAAAGAGTAAGCTTGCAAAACTAGGCTATATTAGCAGCATTAGTCAAGATAGTTTAGAAAATATAAGTACATAAGATTAGGATTGAATGAAAGTAGAAATAGTTCGAGCTCCTTAAGAATCTAAGTCTTGTCCGGTGTTTGTGCCCATACAATCGTCCCTACTGTCTCCTTGTCTAAGGCTTTGGTCGACCAAATGGGGTTTGGACCTCTAAACTCTATAGCCTAGATAACCTATTAGAATCCTCTTTAATGGGACATAAGGACAAATGTAATGTTAGGTTGTGGGGCATTCTACCCAACTTATAAGAGTTCAACTAGTAGTGTAATTGAACAATAGAGCATATATACCTAGCATTAGTCATCTTCCTAGCCTCAATCAAGCACAAAATTAAAGATAAGATTTACGGTAGAAAGGAATCAAGCCAGATGTAATCAAGTCAATCAAACGAGAGTTCAAAAGTGGTACCAAAGAAGAAGGTTAAGCATATGGATGAGATCCTAGACTCTAATCCTATATGCAGGCTTGTTTGGTACAGTCATATAATCAAATAATTTATTTGTTGATATGTATAGGCCACCACAAAAATATGTAACGTCTTAGTCCCAAAATATGCATGACTAGTTACGTAGACATACCAGCTGTATAATAAATATACGTAAGCTGTAAATGCAGTATAAACATAACAACTAATCTCATCCACAAAATAAATAATAAAGATATCATAAAATCAACATTGAATTATCATTTGTACAAGTCAATTGGGCGGAGACAAATCTACTACCAACTGTTTTAAATGAGAAGTAATACATAGCAAATGAAAGAATTTGTCAAAAGTAGCAAGAACGATCCAAGAACAAGTCATCTTCGAAGGAATAAAGAAGATCACGGTCTTGGCTAGAACACCTGCGGAAAGTCACAAAAATACACACACCTGGAGAAATCACCAGGTCCTCAGAGGGACATAACAAGATACCGAAAGAAAATGCCATATAAACTGAATATAAAATATGTCACAAATAAACATAAAATAGTCCAAACCATAACAAGGTTCAGTATCCCATCAACAAAATAGTGGACTACCCCTACAACTAAACAAGGACAAGGGATAGCACACTATTCTGTGATGTGATACTATTCCATACCATGACTAGAATGGAGGGTGATAGGACATAAACTAAGGTCGTCTAACCATTCTAAGTAGAAATGCATTTTCAGAATAGTGTATGGTCGCATGACTTCTAAGTCATGTCAAGATAAAAGTACCTCAGTAGCGAGTCTAAATACTATATACCATTCTTCAGTATCGAGCGAGTCTATAGCATATAGTATACCTATCTTTCCACAGTAGCGAGCGAGTCTACGATAGATAGGGAGGTAGTCACGCCGAATCGTGTTCTCTCCGTCCAATGTCCTATATAGTGTAACTAATAACTGTTAAGTCTTCTAGTAAGCAACTATTAGCAGTTTAGACCTAGCGCATGCGCACGGATGATCAACCAATACGCAAATACCTCTACATGCTACTCATATCCATATGCAAATTGAAAGACAAAAAAAGAAATATGACTAGAATTTGCATCATGTATAACTGAAAGCAAGTAAGTAAATCATGAACGGTAACAAAGGTGCAACAGGATGGACTAAAAATAAATAGGCAATAAATATGCAATAACTAAAATAAAGATGCAGACTAAAGATAAGCAGTAAATATGGCAAGGTATCTTGCTTGGTGTGATGTCTGGTGTGGTGCGATGATCCGATAAGTCCTAATTTGTCCAATAGCCATGATCAAGGTGAAGGGGTTCTAATTCATGAGGGAATAGGAATATGATCAGTCACAATTACGATTGACAAATAGTATGATTACTATTTTCAAAAATTTATTTATGTTTATATTACTTGAAACTAGATTTTTATTAGTCAAAATATTTGCAAAAAAATATACGAAATCTAGAAAAATATAATTAAATAGATACAATAATATAATAATATCTTTAGGGTTTTAAAATCTAATTTGAAAATCTAGGAAATCAATAAAATTAAAACATAATTTGTCAAAATATTATTTGTTTTCAAACTATATTGTGAAAGGGGTAGAAAATACTGTACTGCTATATATTTTTAGAAAAAAAGATTTTTGAAGGATATTTAGAATTTATTAAGGTATTTATAAATTTTTTATTTACAAAAGCTATAGGCCCAAAGATATACTAGCCCATGATATAAACCTAATAACTATATTTATCTATATATTACTAAGGCCCAATAATCCATAAGCCCAAAATATGAGCCCATAATCCAAAATCTATACATATACTGCTCCTAATAACAAAAGGATAATAACAGTAATTTGCTAATAATAATAATAATAATAATAATAATAATAATAATAATAATAATAATAACAGCAACCGTATTTTATATATGTTTATATGTACTAATGCATACTATACATATACGTATACATACCAAATACATATAATAATAATAATAATAATAATAATAATAATAATAATAATAATAATAATAATAATAATAATAATAATAATCACTAAAATACAGCAGATCTTTTCTACTATCTTCTCTTTTTCGAGGAATCAAGTAGTGAATAACCCACTTATTCTCTGCACTACCAGAGAACAGAGAGAAATTTGTATTATAAAGAATGTGAGATCAAGAGAGTGGCGAGAGAGAGAGAGAGAGAGAGAGAGAGAGAGAGAGAGAGAGAGAGTCGAGGAAAGAAGGGAGCAGGGCAATCGAGGAGAGGGAAGGAGAGGGCTAGAGGCACGATAGAGATGGAGAGAGTCGGAGGGTGACAAGGAGTCGGGGGAAGCCTTGACGACGGACAGATACGGCGACACGAACGGATGAGGATGCATGAGGATAGTGCGGCGCGGCACTCGCGGGTTCGCTGACCGTCACGGCGGCGGCAGACCATGGCAGAACTAGTGGCTGCGCAGGACACGGCGCTCACCGGAGACGACGAGAGGCAACGTCAAGAGACTTACGAGGGACTTTGCAGTGTCGGTGGTACGCTACGGAGGAGGAGGTCCGGGGCGTGCGTTCGTCGGCAGGTGAGTATGGGTGTTGTGATGTTTTTGTTTATTTTTTGTGTCGTAATGATGCTGCTCATGGCAGTGGTGGTAGGCCAGAGAGGAGCCGGTGGTGGAGAGGGTTTTGGTGGATCATCGGCGAGTGGGCACCGATGATGGTGGTTGTGATTGTGGCAGGGATGATGGTGGTGTTGGTTGCTGCCTTTGGTGGCGGCGACAGTGATGCCTTAGGAGGAGGCGAGGGGCGTGTTCGCCCAGGTCGGGGTTAGTGTTGTGATCGGAGAAGGAGGCAGGAAGGGGACGGCTACGTCGTGGTAGTGTCGGTCAGTCGAATGGTCGGGATCGATTTGGGGATCTGCTGGTGGTCGACGGGGTTTCAGCGAGGTGGCGCCAACGAAGACGGCTTGGGGATGTAGCTAGGGATAGGGTTAGGCTAGGGCTAGGAATTTTTTTTGGGTTGTGTCAGGGTGAGTCGTGTCGTAGTGTCCTACAAGACACGGTCACGTGGATTTTGTGGAAGTGTCCGGGGTTGTCGGACGCGGAGAGAAATAATTAATATGTAAAAAATAATTTATTGAAAAGACACCAGAGGTCAGACTCGAGGCCGTCATGGCTGACACGGAGGAAGTGGACATCGACACGTTGTACGACACTTTTGGATGGAGAAATTTTGGGTTGTGGAAATTTACATAAAAAAGAGCAACGAGGTTCTCCTTATATAGGAGGTGAAGACCCATAGTTGGAAGGATTAGGATTCGTTTAAATTCCCACTAGATAATTCACTATTTTTAAATCGAATTAAAACCAATTCAATTATATCGACATCCAATTTAAATATAGATAATACCATCTTTAATTTAAAAGCTATTTAAAATAAATCAATAAAATAGAATTCCAATTTAAATCACCATAATTAATTAAACATTAAATTAAATAAAATTTAAATTATCATTTTTGAAATAATAAAATACTAATAATAATTAATTTTAAAAATTAAAATATCTACAAGAATTATATTTTATGTACCTCGCATGTAAATAGAATATTTACATATTTTCTCAATTAATATCTATATTAGAACAAAAAATAAAAATAGTCTTTAATAAAAGTAAGAATAAAGTTTTGGCAAATATCGCGCGATGCCCTTTTTTTATATGAAAATATTTACTTATACTATATATTGAAACAAAATATCTATTTCTATATTTAGAAGAAAGCAATAATAAATATTTTGTATATGAATAAACAAATACTTTGTATTTACGTCTTTACGCATTCGCTCTCGACGTACAATATCAAAATTAAAAACCAATACCAAAATAAATAAATTTTAAAATCATAGTAAAAATTTAGGGGGTTTACACACTATGACCTATGTTGCCTTTATTTTATGCTGCATGTTGTTCTTTTATTTTAACTGTTAGTTTTATGTTTTCATTATTGGTGCACGAGAGTTATACTTGTTATCATGACCATACATGTTCATTTAATTCTTTCTTGCAATGTTCAATATTCAGTTTTTAATGTTCAATGTTAAAGTTCAAAGTTAATGTCAAGTGATCATATTTAATTATGAACGAGTCGGAAGGGAAAATACAATTAGTATGCATGTGGTCTACGCAGTATTCAAATCCACAATATCAATGTTGATAACAGTTGTTGCATCTCACGTATCGACGGTCGTATGTCCTAAACCGCCCACATGCTAAAAACATGTATTCTAAAACATACAGTACACGTGACTTGATCATTTTTTTCTATATTGTTTATTGTTTGTCTTCCATCGAGTCTATTTCATGCTGTTATCATGTAATAGTAGTACTCTTTCTATCATATCATATCTGTAATGCCCTAGTCCCAAAATACGTAGGACTAGAAACGTAGACATGTCAGCCGTATAGTAAATATACGTAAGCTGTAAAATGTAGTAGAACCATAACTAATCTCATCCACACAAAAATAAATGAATAAAAGATATCATATAAAGATAAGGAATTGTCTTGATACAATATGTTGGGCGGAGACAAATCCACTACCAACAAGTAAAGGAAAAATACATGAGAAAAGAAATAATTTTGGCGAGCGAAGACGATCCAAGCGCAATCATCCTCGAAGAAATGGAGATGGTCACGGCTAAAGCTAGAACACCTGCGAAAGACAAGAGCACACACCTGGCGAGATAACCAGGTCCTCAGAGGGACGTAACAAGACACATAATATCATGCCATAATAACTGTGTTATATAATATAAAGAAAGAAATATGTATACAATCAGGTGCCTAACCAGTCTATAGTGATAATGCAATAAGAACAAACCTTTGACGCATGGGCCGGATCAGGAATATCAGAAATTAGGACCGTATCTTCCACTGGAGATAACCGGCTATCAGGACCGTACCTTCCATTGGAGGTAACCGACAATCAGGACCGCACCTCCCATTGGAGATAACCGACAATCAGGACCGTACCTTCCATTGGAGATAACCGACAATCAGGACAATGCATATATGACCCATATATTAAGGAACTGTTCTTCCTACCCAATGCTTATTATGTTGTATCCACAACATAAAACCTCCATTAACCGCTAAGTCAAACTAAGCATGCAACCTCTATTAGCGGTTATTCCTATCGCACAGCTTATACGTATCGGTGGCCAGGCAGTCATGCATGTCCGTATTCTACATGCGACACACAACTTCGTGGTACAACGTGTCAAGGCCAATGAATGAAACACACAAGGTGGTCCCTTAAATCTAGGTTTAATGTGTAAGAAAAATAATACATAGCAGGAAATATAACTGAACAGTAAGTTCTAAAAGGTTATGCCATGTATCACAGTTTATTTTGCATAAAGAAAATAATAAATAATGCATGAAATATGAGCTAAAGTAAATAAACAGCAAATGGCAAGGTGTCTTGCCTGGTAGGACGCCTGGTGTGTTGCGGTGATCAAGGTGGCACGAACTGCAACTTCGGTGTAACAACTGCACAAGGTGACCTCTGTTGGTGGCACGGACAGTTCCATTGGATCCAGAAGGGTCAAATTAGTTAGGGTAGACATAAGGTAGTATAGAATAGGATTGGTTATGGGCAGGAGGAGATTCAAAAGAAAAAGGATAATAATATATATACAATTCTTAGAAAACTATTTAACCTAAAAATATATTTTATTAGTAAAAATAGTTTTTATATAAATATATGAAAAATGTAAAATAAGATCGCCTTTAGGCAAAAACAAAATTGTACATTTGTAAAAATAATTTGTCAATAGCTCTCTCTATTTTTATTAGATAAAAATAAAACCTAAAGAAATGTATTGGGCTAAAATACTCCAAGGTTGTCGAAATGATTTTAGGTAGTAAACTATATTTCATAAATCAAAATATATTCTAGATAAAATATTTAAAATGCTAAATCCCTTAGACTAAAATTACATATATTCATATAAGTCGAGAAGGATATTTTAGTGTTAAAACATAACTTTGAATTTAGCTAGAAAAATATTTGTACGAATACAAATCATAATATTCATAAAACAATAAAATAATGATAATAGTAATGATAATAATAATAGAGAAATTATAATAAATAAATAAAAATATAAAAATAATATAAAAATAAAAATTGTACTGTGTATTCACTTCTCTCGAAGGAGAGGACACAGCAGTAATAAAAGAAAAAAACGAAAGAAGAAGAGAAAGAAAGATGGGAGAAGAATGGATCGAAAGAGAGGGACGGTCGGGAGAGGGCGGAGGAGACGCTGCGGCGGCGCTCGCTCGACACTGCGGCCTCGCGGAGGAACGGAGAGGAGGAAGTCGGAGGGGGTTTTGGTTGCGGCGCCGCTGATGGCCGGGCGGTGATGGCGAGAAAATAGGGGTTCTCCGTCGTGGTGCAGCGGCGAAGTTCACGGCGGCGGGCGGAGCTAGGGCCGGCAGCTCCGCGGGAAGGTGGCTGCTCTCGCAGCTCGGCGCGGGGCGCCGCTCGCCTGGACACGGCGGCATGGCGAAGCGCCTGATGGCCTCTCGACGGAGGTAAGTCGAGGTCGGGTTTGGTTATTAGTGGTGGGATTTTGGGTGTGTTGATTTGGGATGGCGTCGCTGGTGGCGGTGGCTGGCGTGAGATGGCGGCGGTGGTGGTGATTTTCGCTGGGTGGTAGCAGCCTGGGGATGGTCGGCCGGTTTGGTGGCGATGGTGATGATTTGGTAGTGGTGGGTGTTTGGAGGCCGACGACCATGGTGATTATCGGGTCTGTGATGTTGGGTGATGGGGGTCGTCCAGCGGTGGTTCAATGGTGATGCTGGCGAGATGATGGCGAGGGTTAATTGGTGGTGATGGTGGCAGGATTGGGCGGAGGAAGACGTGGTGGTGTTGCACTCTTGTGGTCGGACCACTGGCCGAGATTGGGTGGTCGACGACAGGTAGTGGCGATTGTGGGGTTTGGTGTGGTAGCTTCGGTGAGGACGGTGACGGTGTAGGTAGTGTCTATGTGTGGCCGGAAGTGTGGTGATAGTGGTGTTGGTTGTCTCGATGGTGGGCCGGTTGTGGATGGAAGAGGAGGAGGTCGGATCACCAGGCTTGGCAGTCGTTGTGGTGGGGGTGTGCTCGGGAAGGTTAGGACGGTCTCTGGAAAGGCCAGTCAGAGACAAGAGTGGTGCTGGGGTTTTTTGCTAAGAGGATGACGTGTCCGGAGTGTCGGACGCGACCATTGGAACATGTAAATGTAATCGAAAAAGTTAGTAGATGGGTGGGCACGGACATGGACACGATGCACTCTCGGTTGTGAAGAGAATTTGACTTTGTGGAGTTTATTTGGAGTCCCTAGAAAAGAGCAAGGATGAGCTCTCCTTATATAGGAGGTGGGCTCTTAGGTTGATTTGGATTAGAATTTAAAACCCCCCTGTTTTGATATCTCTCCTTCAATTTAAAATAATTAAAACCAAATTCTATTCAAATTTGAATCCGGTTTAAATCTAGATGTATTCAATCTCGATTTAATACAGATCACTCTCATATTTAAATTAATCTCATTAAGTGCAATAAGAAAATCTCAAATTAGATAGCCATAATAAGTATTAATTAAATAAACGAGTATCAAATAACTTCTTATAAATAATATAAAATATAAATATAATAATTTCAAAATTAATATTTAAATATTTGAATAACTTTTTGCAAGTAACTAAAATAAGTAATATTAGTTTTTCCAAAATTAAAATGTACATGAATCAAATTTCATATTCCTCGCATACGAAATAAAATAACTATATAGATATGATTTCCAAAATTTATAACCATATTTTTTTTATATAATAAATAAAATAACTTTTATAAGAAAATAAAATTACATTTTTGGCAAATGTTTGATATGTCACTTAAAACAAGCAAAACTATCTACGATATAATTATTTGAACCAAAATATTTATTTATTTATATTTATTGAAGCATACAATTAGAAAATAAATTAAATTTTTTTGCAACTACGTATTCGTACTTGCTGTTCAAAAAAAATAGTAATAATAATAATTAGCAAAAAATTTTAGTAATTTTTAGGGGGTTTACATCCTACCAAACTTACAAGAATTTCGTCCTCAAAATTAAGAATAATTAGGGGGGCGTGAAGGTACAAGGGTATATCGATAAGGAAGCACAATCAAGTCATTGGGCGAGGCAAGGAAACGACGTTTAATACAATATGCATTAGAAATCGTGATTTCAAAAATTCTGAAAATAAATCATGGATATGGTATGGATGAGGGTTGCTAGTCAAGACAATAAAATCATGACAATACGAATGGAGTAGATCAAGAGAATAACTTAGGGACTTAGGAGAGATGGTTCTTCGGAGAAGGTTGCATGGTAAATATCTAGGTTGAGGGCACGAATGAAAGGATGATTGGAATCATTTTCCAGTTTCGTAGAAGGTTGCAATAATAGATATGGAATCGACGAGTAGTTTAAAGCGAGGACATAGTCACCTTGGTTGGTCCATGGTTAACTATTTTGGCAATAGATGATAGGGCAACTAAAGGTGATACTTTGGGTCTATTTATCAAGTATGAGTCTTCGTCTAAATAGGTGAAAGACGAAAACTAATATGAGTCCAAAAGAAGTTGTTTCCGAATACCAATATGTGGTTCAAAGGCGAGTGAGTAATTCAAAAAGAATTGTCAAGGCTGTTGCGGATGGAACCCTAGAGGGCAAGTTTAACTATGTTCTCATCCACGTAGAACGATAGATAAAAGTGAACCAAAGTGCACTAGGTTGATCAGACCATCATGCACCGGTTCTGATTAGACAATATGTTAGTGAGCGCGCTCAATAGCATAAGTCATGAACAAGCTCGATAAAGAATAAGCTCGCAAAAACTAGACTATATTAGCATCATTAGTCAAGATGGTAAAAACATAGGCACGAGAGATTAAGATCGAAAGAAAGTAGAATTTGTTCAAACTCCTTAAGAATCCAAGTCATGTCCTGTGTTGGTCTCTATACAGTCGTCCTATAATCTTCTTGTCCAAATCCTTGGTTGGCTAGATGGGTTAGGATCCTCTAAATTCTAGAGCCTAAGTGAACTTGCTAATATAGGTCACCAGAACAAAAGGGGTTGCTAGGTCATAAGATATTCTACCCAACTTACAAGAATTAAATTTATGGTATTTTGGGGTAATTGAACATGTTTATCTAGTAGGGATCACCTGTCTAATCTTTAGCAAGCACGAAGGGAAGATAAGAATTATGATAGAAGGAATTAAGCAAGATGCAATTGATGAGTCAAACGGTAGTTCGAATATAGAATCGAGGAAAGAGTTCAATTATGTGGATGAGATCCTAGACTCTAATCCTATACGCAGGCTTGCTTGGTATGGTAAAGTAACCAAACAATTTATCTTGACCTGCATGGGCCACCACAAAAATATGTAACGCCCCAGTCCCAAAATACGTAGGACTAGGAACGTAGACATGTCAGCCGTATAGTAAATATACGTAAGCTGTAAAATGCAGTAGAACCATAACTAATCTCATCCACACAAAAATAAATGAATAAAAGATATCATATAAAGATAAGGAATTATCTTGATACAATATGTTGGATGGAGACAAATCCACTACCAACAAGTAAAGGAAAAATACATGAGAAAAGAAATAATTTTGGCGAGCGAAGACGATCCAAGCGCAATCATCCTCGAAGAAATGGAGATGGTCACGGCTAAAGCTAGAACACCTGCAAAAGACAAGAGCACACACCTGGCGAGATAACCAGGTCCTCAGAGGGACGTAACAAGACACATAATATCATGCCATAATAACTGTGTTATATAATATAAAGAAAGAAATATGTATGCAATCAGGTGCCTAACCAGTCTATAGTGATAATACAATAAGAACAAACCTTTGACGCATGGGCCGGATCAGGAATATCAGGAATCAGGACCGTATCTCCCACTGGAGATAACCGGCTATCAGGACCGTACCTCCCATTGGAGGTAACCAGCAATCAGGACCGTACCTCCCATTGGAGATAACCGGCAATCAGGACCGTACCTCCCATTGGAGATAACCGACAATCAGAACAGTGCACATATGACCGATACATTAAGGAACTGTTCTTCCCACCCAATGCCTATTATGTTGTATCCACAACATAAAACCTCCATTAACCGCTAAGTCAAACTAAGCATGCAACCTCTATTAGCGGTTATTCCTATCGCACAGCTTATACGTACCGGTGGCCAGGCAGTCATGTATGTCCGTGTTCTACATGCGACACACAACTTCATGGTACAACGTGTCAAGGCCAATGAATGCAACACACAAGGTGGTCCCTTAAATCTAGGTTTAATATGTAAAAAAAATAATACATAGCAGGAAATATAACTGAACAGTAAGTTCTAACAGGTTATGTCATGTAGCACAGTTTATTTTGAATAAAGAAAATAATAAATAATGCATGAAATATGAGCTAAAATAAATAAACAGCAAATGGCAAGGTGTCTTGCCTGGTAGGACGCCTGGTGTGCTGCGGTGATCAAGGTAGCTCGAACTGCGACTTCGATGTAACAACTACACAAGGTGACCTCTGTTGGTGGCACGGACAGTTCCATTGGGTCCAGAAGGGTCAAATTAGTTAGGGTAGACATAAGGTAGTATAGAATAGGATTGGTTATGGGCAGGAGGAGATTCAAAAGAAAAAGGATAATAATATATATACAATTCTTAGAAAACTATTTAACCTAAAAATATATTTTATTAGTAAAAATAGTTTTTATATAAATATATGAAAAATATAAAATAAGATCGCCTTTAGGCAAAAACAAAATTGTACATTTGTAAAAATAATTTGTCAATAGCTCTCTCTATTTTTATTAGATAAAAATAAAACCTAAAGAAATATATTGGGCTAAAATACTCCAAGGTTGTCGAAATGATTTTAGGTAGTAAACTATATTTCATAAATCAAAATATATTCTAGATAAAATATTTAAAATGCTAAATCCCTTAGACCAAAATTACATATATTCATATAAGTCGAGAAGGATATTTTAGTGTTAAAACATAACTTTGAATTTAGCTAGAAAAATATTTGTACGAATACAAATCATAATATTCACAAAACAATAAAATAATGATAATAGTAATGATAATAATAATAGAGAAATTATAATAAATAAATAAAAATATAAAAATAATATAAAAATAAAAAAATAAAAATTGTACTGTGTATTCACTCCTCTCGAAGGAGAGGACACAACAGTAATAAAAGAAAAAAAATAAAAGTAGGAGAGAGAAAGAAAGATGGAGAGAAGAATGGATCGGGAGAGAGGGACGGTCGGGAGAGGGCGGAGGAGACGCTGCGGCGGCGCTCGCTCGACGCTGCGGCCTCACGGAGCAGCAGAGAGGAGGAAGTCGGAGGGGGTTTTGGTTGCGGCGCCGCTGATGGCCGGGCGGTGATAGCGAGGAAATAGGGTTTCTCCGCCGTGGTGCAGCGGCGAAGTTCACGGCGGCGGGCGGAGCTCGGGCCGGCAGCTCCGCGGGAAGGTGGCTGCTCTCGCAGCTCGACGCGAGGCGCCGCTCGCCTGGACGCGGTGGCATGGCGAAGCGCGTGATGGCCGCGGCTTGCCGAGGCTGGCCGTTTGACGGAGGTAATTCGAGGTCGGGTTTGGTTATTAGTGGTGGGATTTTGGGTGTGTTGATTTGGGATGGCGCCGTTGGTGGCGGTGGCTGGCGTGAGATGGCGGCGGTGGTGGTGATTTTCGTTGGGTGGTAGCGGCCTAGGGTGGTCGGCCGGTTTGGTGGCGATGGTGATGATTTGGTAGTGGTGGGTGTTTGGAGGCCGGCGACCAGGGTGATGGTCGGGTCTGTGATGTTGGATGATGGGGGTCGTCCAGCGGTGGTTCAATGGTGATGCTGGCGGGATGATGGGAGAGGGGCAATTGGTGGTGATGGTGGCGGGATCGGGCGGAGGAAGACGTGGTGGTGTTGCGCTCTTGTGGTCGGACCACTGGCCGAGATTGGGTGGTCGACGACAGGTGGTGGCGATTGTGGGGTTTGGTGTGGTAGCTTCGGTGAGGATGGTGACGGTGTGGGTAGTATCGATGTGTGGCCATGGTGGCCGAAAGTGTGGTGACAGTGGTGTTGGTTGTCTCGGCGGTGGGTCGATTGTGGATGGAAAAGGAGGAGGAGGAGGTCGGATCACCAGGGTTGGCAGTCGTTGTGGCGGGGGTGTGCTCGGGAAGGTTAGGACGGTCTCGGGAAAGGCCGGTCGGGGACAAGAGTGGTGCTGGGGTTTTTTCTAAGAGGATGACGTGTCCGGAGTGTCGGACGCGACCATTGGAACATGTAAATGTAACCGAAAAAGTTAGTAGATGGGTAGGGCACGGACATGGACACGATGCACTCTCGGTTGTGAAGAGAATTTGACTTTGTGGAGTTTATTTGGAGTCCCTGGAAAAGAGAAAGGAGGAGCTCTCCTTATATAGGAGGTGGGCTCTTAGGTTGATTTGGATTAGAATTTAAAACCCCCCGTTTTGATATCTCTCCTTTAATTTAAAATAATTAAAACCAAATTCTATTCAAATTTGAATCCGGTTTAAATTCGGATGTATTCAATCTCGATTTAATATAGATCACTCTCATATTTAAATTAAGCTCATTAAGAGCAATAAGAAAATCTCAAATTAGATAGCCATAATAAGTATTAATTAAATAAACGAGTATCAAATAACTTCTTATAAATAATATAAAATATAAATATAATAATTTCGAAATTAATATTTAAATATTTGAATAACTTTTTGCAAGTAACTAAAATATGTAATATTAGTTTTTCCAAAATTAAAATGTACATGAATCAAATTTCATATTCCTCGCTTACGAAATAAAATAACTATATAGATATGATTTCCAAAATTTATAACCATATTTTTTTTTATAATAAATGGAATAACTTTTATAATAAAATAAAGTTACATTTTTGGCAAATGTTTGATATGTCACTTAGAACAAGCAAAACTATCTATGATATAATTATTTGAACCAAAATATTTATTTCTTTATATTTATTGAAGCATACAATTAGAAAATAAATTAAATTTTTTTGCAACTACGTATTCATACTCGCTGTTCAAAAAAAAAATAGTACTAATAATTATTAGCAAAAAAATCTTAGTAATTTTTAGGGGGTTTACAATATCATGTCTATAGTTTATCTTCCTTCTTAGTATTTTTTTATGCTTGTATATTATATTGTGTAATGTAGTGTTATGGTGATCTTGCTCAAATCCTGACTGGATAACTATTTTTCAGTTTTAGACGACGTGATCTGTCCCGAGGTCTACAGTGAGTATGATAGCGACACTGATGTCACTAGCGTACCCGATTCTAGTACTGATGCGAATTAGCATATTTTCTTTCTTATGCATTCACATTAGTTAGTAGTTATAGCTATGGATTCTAGTTTATCTATTTTATTTTCTGCTACCAGGTTTGTTCTCGAGACTATCTGAGTTGTAGTAGATTATTTGACGACTATCTTTAGTTTATTTATTAAGACTATTGGATATTATCTTGTTTTGAAAAGATTATGACTTAGTTGTGAATGATATGTGCGTGTGATTCTTGTTGTGGACTATTATTATCATAGACAACATACTACCGCCGATGTTGCAGCGTACGCTGGACTTGGCCATGTACTCGTACCCCGAAAGTGGGAGCGGGTCGTGACAAGTTTTTATGGTGGCCTATGCAGGTCTAATTTCATAAAGGATTGTAAACTCGTGATAGTACTTAAGCTAGTCGTAATTCTGCGAGCTTGTCAATAGAGTTGAAGTTAAATATTAGAATAATTCTAGGAAAGGTTTATATCATCCACAAATAGGATTTCCAACCCTATGAGTCAGTTTTATCTTTTGATCATCTTTTCTTTCATTACATTCTGCTTGATTCTGTAAGTGATTTTTTTTGCTTTGTTTGCATCTACCGTTCTAACCATATTTTTTCGTTCATTTTAGTTCACAATTCTTGATATAAGGCATATAGTACGATCCGTAGGGGAAAGAAAGTAGCTAACCCATATGCTACCGAGCCCGAGGGACCGATAATAGAGAGTAAGAAGTTTGTAGAGCCTTCCATAGTTATAGTTGTTAGATAGGGTGCATGCTTAGTTAGTTTGTAATATGCTTGGTTGATTAAATATTATTAATTAGTTTCCTTTATATTCCTAGCCATTATCTCTCCGTAACCTAGCTTAAGAATTTTTGTTAGATCGCTTGTACGAGTTATGTATTTATATTATGCTATTTGTGACGTTTGATTTGTGAGGACAAAAATCTTTTAAGGGGGAAATTTTGTAGCATTTGGTTTCCTAAAAAAATATTTTTTTATTTTGGAGAATTTTTTATATTATTATTATTATTATTATTATTATGTATAAAGTGGTTAGATCAAGGTTTTGATTTTTAGATCGCAATAGTATGTACCTAGATCTATAGGTGAGATATGTTAACATTAGGTCACATATAGTCACTAGGATCTCTAGATAGCCCCAAATATTTTCTTTTATTATTTTAGATTTTTTTTGGAATTTTTGGATAATTAAAACCCATATAATTTATTTTTCCAAAGGCTTTTGGGATTTACTGTAGGGTCACACTTTAATATTTTGAGACCAAACTTTTTATTTAGGCTCTAGACACGTAGAAATATTTTCTAGAATATTTTAGGATTTTTTTGGAATTTATTTGGAGTTAAAATAATTTTTTAATAAAGTTTTGCAATTAAAATAAATATTTACACAGTCAACAGCACAATCAGCTATCCAGTCAGCTAGGAGGGCCCACATGTCGGCGCCAAGCTGTAACCGCCTCTCTCTTCCAATATATATATATATATATATATATATATATATATAAATATTTACACAGTCAACAGCACAATCAGCTATCCAGTCAGCTAGGAGGGCCCACATGTCGGCGCCAAGCTGTAACCGCCTCTCTCTTCCTATATATATATATATATATATATATATATATATATATATATATACTTTAAAATCGAGAGCATAAACACATAGGCAACAAACCCTAACCCTAAAAAATCTAGGATTTTATCTCCAGAATATAGGGTTTCTTAACTCGATTTCTTTTTCAGAGAAAGGAAGAAGGAAGCAATGGCCGAGGCAGAAGCGAAGTCGCTGGTCCCAAAGTCCGTCCTGAAAAAGACGAAGAGGGCCGAGGAGTGGGCAATGGCGAAGAAGCAGGACCTAGACACGAAAAAGAAGAAGGATCGCGAGAACCGCAAGCTCATCTTCAGCAGGGCCCTCCAGTACTCTAAGGAGTACGAGAACAAGGAGAAGAAGTTGATCTCTCTGAAGCGTGAGGCTAGGTTGAAGGGAGGCTTCTATGTTAGTCCCGAAGCCAAGCTTCTCTTCATCGTCAGGATCCGTGGTATCAATACGATGGATCCTAAATCCAAGAAAATTTTGCAGCTGTTGCGTCTGAGACAGATATTTAATGGGGTGTTTCTGAAAGTTAACAAGGCGACGGTGAACATGCTTCACAGGGTTGAGCCATACGTGACTTATGGGTATCCTAATATGAAGAGTGTTAAGGAGCTGATATACGAGAGGGGTTACGGGAAGTTGAACAAGCAAAGGACCCCGTTGATCGACAACTCCGTCGTTGAACAGGCTCTGGGAAAGTTTGGTATCATTTGTATTGAAGATCTCATTCATGAAATAATGACTGTCGGGCCTCATTTCAAGGAGGCAAACAACTTCTTGTGGCCATTCAAGCTCAAGGCACCATTGGGTGGCCTGAAGAAGAAGAGAAACCACTATGTTGAAGGAGGAGATGCTGGCAACCGAGAGAATTACATCAACGAGCTAATTAGGAGGATGAACTGAATCATTAGAGGTTATTTTCATTGTTTTATCTATGGAGTTCATTGGACTTGAATATTTTCTTTTATATTAATGTTTGACATTGGATGTAGCCAAGAGATTTTAAAGCCACTTTGCAATTTTGGTGCTTTTAATCAACTCTATGTTTCACATTGACATTTTACATGAAAATGCAGTCACTAATGTTATTTGGATCGTAAAAAATAATAAATAAATTATATATATATATATATATATATATATATATATATATATATATTTATTTATTTATTATATATATATATATATATATATATATATATATATATATATATATATATATATATATATATATATATATATATATATATATATATTCAATAAAAAATATATATATATATATTCAATAAACCCTAATTTATTATTCCAACCTCCTTTGTGGTTTGATCTTGGAGATCCGCCAACTTCACAAGGCGAATGCGATCAACCCTAATGTCCATTTTCAGTGCTATTTTTTTGTTAGAACCGTATCGAGGTAAGCTTTTCAAAAATATATTTATTTTCTATAGTTATTTACATGAATTTTTGGAGTGTCAGTTGTCCAAAAATTGATAATAATAAAAATAATAATAGTACTAATAATAATAATAATAATAATAATAATAATAATAATAATAATAATAATAATAATAAAACCGTATTTTATATATTTTATATGTACTAGTGCATACTATACATATACGTATACATACCAAATACATATAATAATAATAATAATAATAATAATAATAATAATAATAATAATAATAATAATAATAATAATAATAATAATAATAATAATAATAATAATAATAATAATAATAATTACTAAAATACAGCAGATCTTTTCTACTGCCTTCTCTTCTTCGAGGAATCAAGTAGTGAATAACCCACTTATTCTCTGCACTACCAGAGAATAGAGAGAAATTTGTATTATAAAGTATGTGAGATCAAGAGACTGGCGAGAGAGAGAGAGAGAGAGAGAGAAAGAGAGAGAGAGAGAGTCGAGGAAAGAAGGGAGTAGGGTGATCGGGGAGAGGGAAGGAGAGGGCTGGAGGCACGATAGAGATGGGGAGAGTCGGAGGGTGACAAGGAGTCGGAGGAAGCCTTGACGGCGGACAGACGCGGCGGCACGAACGGATGAGGCTACATGAGGACAGGGCGGCACGGCGCTCTCGGGTTCGCTGACCGGCTCAACGGCGGCAGACCATGGCAGAACTAGTGGCTGCGTCGGACGCGGCGCTCACTTAAGACGACGAGAGGCAACGTCAGGAGACTTAAGCGGGACTTTGCGGTGCCGGTGTTACGCTGCGGAGGAGGAGGCCCGGGGCGGCGTGGTGCATTCGTCGGCAGGTGAGTATGGGTGTTGTGATGTTTTTCTTTATTTTTTTGTGTCGTAATGATGCTGTTCATAGAAGTGGTGGTAGGCCAGAGGGGAGCCGGTGGTGGAGGGGGTTTTGGTGGATCATCGACGAGTGGTCGCCAATGATGATGGTTGTGATTGTGGCAGGGATAATGGTGGTGTTTGTTGCTGCCTTTGGTGGCGGCGACGGGGATGCCTTAGGAGGAGGCGAGGGGCGTGTTCGCCCAGGTCGGGGTTGGTGTTGTGATCGAAGAAGGAGGCAGGAAGGGGATGGCTACGTCGTTGTGGTGTCGGTCAGTCCAATGGTCGGGATCGATTTGGGGATCTGCTGGTGGTCGACGGGGTTTCGACGAGGTGGCGCCAACGAAGACGACTGGGGAAGGTAGCTAGGGATAGGGTTAGGCTAGGGTTAGGAATTTATTTTAGGGTTATGTCAGGGTGAGTCGTGTCATGGTGTCCTACAAGACACGAACACAGGGATTTTGTGGAAGTGTTCGGGGTTGTCGAACGCGGAGAGAAATAATGTATATGTAAAAAATAATTTATTGGAAAGACACCAGGGGTCAGACTCAAGGTCGTCATGGCTGACATGGAGGAAGTGGACATCGACACGTTGTACGTTGTACAACACTTTTGTTTTGTACCTTTTTCAAAAAGTAACAAACTCAGAAAATGCCTCATTTTTATTTGAAAGAAAACCCAAGTAAATATTAAAAAATTATCAACTATTACAAATGCATAGAACTTATTGCCTAGGTTGGCGACTCTACTTGAAAGATGATCTAGTTACTTTATTTTTTTCACAGTCAGCACAAACCATATCTTTCTTGAAAGAAATATCAGGTAAGCCTCTTACCAGTTTCTGTGTGGATAACCTTGCAATAGTGTCCATGTTTGCATGTCTAAGTCGCATATGCCATAACTAGCTTTCGTCTTGGGATGTGTACAAAAACTTTCCTATATTAGTAGTATCTTTCGAAAGAGAGAAAATATATATGTTGCCTTTTCTTATTCCTTCATAAGTGACTATACCAGATATTCTATCATAAATGGAACAATTATCTTTCACAAAATTAATTCCATAACCGTGATAAGCTAATTGACTCATACTGAGTAGGTTATGTTTTAATTCTATTACTAAACAAACATCTTTAATAATAGGAGAGGGAGATGTACTTATGTTATCATTACCTATGATATGTCCTTTAAGATTATTATCGAAGGAGACATAACCTTCTTTCTTCATCGATAGAGTTGCAAACAAATTAGCATCACCTGTCATGTGTCTGGAGCAACCAGTATCGAAAATCCACTTGCTTCTAGTGCGAGGGGGTAGGTCCACCTACAACACGAGTTGAAGATGAAACCTCTGGTACCCACTTTCTTGAGGGTCATGATATGTTAGTCTTGGGAACCCAAACATATATTTGCATATCTACTAATTTCTTAATTCTGTATTGATGTGATATATGTCCTTTTAGACCACAATAGTGACATGTAGCAGATGTGTTTGTGCTAGGTGTAATTAAAAAATCATGCATGTCTTTGGAAAAGTATGTGGTGTCTTGTGCGAATATCTAGAAATGAATGCATGATTTCTCAAGGCTCTAGTGGTATTCGTCGTGCGGTGTTTGTGTTTAGTAGTGTGTGATTTGTGTTTACCTAAGTCACAGGTTGAATTACCTATTTTCCCAGCTTTACCTTTAATTTTTTAGAGAGATCACATGCTTCATTATACTTAGCCGTGAGTGCATCTATCCTTTGGTTGGCAATATTATGCTTCCTCTTCTCTGTTTCATAATCATTGAGTTTTATATTTTCTTGATTTGTTTTCTCAAGCTTGTCAAGAGTGTCATGTAATTTCAATTTCAAAGAGAAAATCTCATCCGTGTGACTAGAAGAAGATTTATCTCTAATATCTTCTAGTATTTGAGATTGCTTCATATATTCAGTGTGTGCTACCTTTAACTTTTTTTTGCATTCTTATACATGTATATCATCTTCTTTTGATCTTCTAATAAATTACTGAATGCATCAGATAACTCATCAAATATAAAGTCTTCATATAATGGGTTAGTGGTTACATTTGCATCTGTAGCCATGAAGCATAGACTTGCTGTATTGCGAGATTTTTTTCTTCTTCAGAATCGCTTGCCTCACTTTCACACCAAATGCTTGTGTTAGCATAATTCTTGGATGATGATCTTCTCTTACACGAAGATTCATATCGATTTTCCTTTCTTACAATAGGACAGTCCTTCTTGATATGGCTTGTCTTTTTGCAGTTGTAGCAGATCTGTTCTTAATCATCTTTAGGATCTTCTTCTTTTTGTTTGATTTCTCATACTTTAGAAATATCCTGATGTTCTGAGTCATAAGGGCTATTTATTCATTGTCTGAGCTGTCATTCTCACTTTCATTATCGGATGCCATCTTATGATGTGCTTTGGATGCAATAGTCTTCTTGTCACGACCCGTACCCGTTTTTCGGGATGCGAATGCAAGCGCAAGCCAGCCTACGTCATGGTATCGGCGGTAGAACGCTGTCTAGACTATAATACTCAAATCACAAAATGCTCATAATTATTTTCTTTATTGCTCATTCACAAATACTAAATAAATTTACAATATTCAAAGATTTACATTTTATTTATAAACATACAATGTCTCACAAAAGAAATAGAAAAGACTACTAAATGAATACACAACTTTCTAACTAATCTCTAGGTTTTGGCAGTCGTATCTCCCCCAAGGATCCGATGCTAAGAGTAGCCGCAACTAATCTAAAAAATGTTGGTTTCCAATCAGGAATGGAACGAGTACATTCTAACACCAGTTCCAATAATTGACAAAATTTATAAAATAGTAAATAATACTGAAATACATGATGAGCAGACAAACTGAGAATCATGATATGAAACATGTGAGTAAAAGCAAGAAAGCATGGTAGTAAAGACAAGGAAGTAACATTAATAAACGACTGAAACAGAAACAGTAATATAGCAAGACAGCATCTAACTAGTGAGTTGAAACACACTTTCGACATGTAAACGGCTTAGGGGTAAATTTGGCACCTTGCACGTGAAGTGTGCGACTGCTATCGGACAAGATCAGACCAATAGGATATTCTTGGGTATATTTACATGTCCACTAATGTATTTCCCGTCCGACTAGTACTCATGGATTCAATAGGTCACAAAATAGGATAAACATGCATGTCACAAAAAATAACATATAAAGAATCCATAACTACTACATCGTGTAACCATCGTGTCGAGGATCAACAGAAAATCAATATAAGACAATACTAGATACATAAATAATAGAAATTATCAAATATGAAAACTATCAGAAATGTACTCGCCTGGGGTCTTTATTTGGTGAAACCGATAATACCATCGTGTTCGAAATAGTCCAGTTGGCTAGGGGTAGCACGCAAAACCAACAACGTCCAACCACTCAGTGAGCTACAAGAGTCATACTCCCGCAATTGTCTCCAGATGCTGCAATAAATATTATGCACATTTTTGGTATAAAAGATATGTCTAAAAATGCCTACCCAAAAGTCCAATTCTGGGCACAGGGGCAAAATCGTAATTTTGGGTCAAAACGATGTCTATTGTTGGACCCACTTTGTACCGAAAAGTATACCAGTACCTACGGTCTCTAAAGTTATCAAACTATATGCCTATGGGTCCAATTTGAAGATACGAACCCAACCATACGTCCAAAGTTGGATTCCGGTAGGCCGTACATAAATTCGCCCGTCGAATCGGGTCGCAGGCCCGCCAAACTAGCGTTTTGGTCGACCTTCTCAGAATCGGACCAAACTTGGCTCACAGGACCAGAAAAATAACACGGTACTGATGGCACAAGTTTTGTCTCGAGATGATGAACGTACACAAAGTAATTGGCTAATTTACAAAGAGGTCGATACGGGGTATCTCGACCGATACATTTTGATTTCATCGCGCACGCACAATAAAATCGAGTTTCATCGAATCCCATACGTCAATAACATCCATATGCGTCTTTCGATGCTCATGGGTTGCGACAACGTCGCCCGGTTTGTCGAAAAGCACGCCGTATCGGTAAAAGTTATCAATTTTTGTAGTTTTAGAAACTGATTTTTCCTAAACTTTGAAAAGGATTTAACAACAATATAATCAATGAAAAATAAAACTAAAATTGGGGTTTCTATCACGTATAGGTTGTCTATAAACCTACTTAATTAGATTTGTGAAACTGTCGAAGAATCGACAAATATTTGCCTTCTAAGTTAGGGTTTTGAAGTCTAAAATTATTCTATTTTTGAATAGTTTTTCGTCAACTTAGTGCTCGAGTTACGATGCGTATGATGCACATTAATTTGAACTATTTGAAGGGAGTAGAAGTGGGTCCTGTTGTGATCGAACCTGCGAAATCGGACTGCGTAATAATTACAATATGGCAAAGAAATTGTGATGTGAAAACAGGCGCACAGCTGCTACTGCTGTCGTTGCTACTGCTGTCGTTGCTACTGCTCTACTGTGTGCGTGCAGCACTGTTTGGCCGTCGACCGACGGACGGGCGGCGGCTCCATGGCGGCACAGAGGCGGGGGAAGGGTGTGTGAGTGGTTAGGGCTAGGGGTCGTGGTGTAGAGCTAGGGTTTCCTTGCTCTTTCACGCTGTGTATTTATTTGCACATGCGACCCTTTTCCCTATCGGGTTGGGTGAGAGGGAATTGGTCGCGGGTTTGAATATAATGTTCCGCAAAGAACAATACTTCTTTGTTTTTTTCACTATAGAAAGCCTATATATATTTTTTTTTCTAGAAAGCCTATATATATATATATATATATATATATATATATATATATATATATATATATATATATATATATATATGTGTGTGTGTGTGTGTGTATACACTCATATATATTAAAAAAAAATATACACTCATATATATTACTTCAAAATTTTTCTAGAAAACCTAGAAAAAATATTTTAAATAAAATACTATAACATTTCTAGAAGAATTCTCATCATAATGTTAGCATTTATTTATAAAAACTATTTTATACATATTATTTATTAATCAATATACGAAACAATCTATATGCATATATGTATATATCCTTTATTTAAATCATACCAATTTAAAATAGGTAAGTAATTCTAATGAATTCATATGTATAAGGAACCATTATCAATATACCAATTTTTTTTACTTGAATGTATTTATTTATATATAAGCATAAGAAACTCTATTGACCTGAAATAATAGCAAAAATTTTTAGGGGGCTTACACTTCTCCTTTGGTGTTGACTCTTCAAATTCCTTTATATCAAGCTCATGCGTCATAAGCTTTCCCATTAGTGTCTCGAAAGTCATTGTTATGAGATCGTTTCCTTCAAGGATAGCAGTTGCCTTAGGATTCAAGTTATTGGTTAGCCCTTGAAGCACCTTGTGTATCTTTTCATGATTGTTGCAATCTTTTCCAAGAGAAGATGAAAGATTAACAATATCTAGGAAACGAGTAAACATATTGGTGATAGTCTCATTAGGCTTCATTTTGAATGCCTCATATTCTTGTGTAATTCTTGAGACTTTGAATTCCTTCACTTGTGAAGTTCCTTCGTTAGTTACCTCAAGAAGTTTTCAAACCTCATGAGATGTGGCACATGTAGAGAGACTATTGAATTATGTTCAATCTATTCCACCAAATAAAGCATTTATAGTTTTTTCATCAAGACTTGCTTGTTTATTTTCATGATCATCATATTTGACATGAGGTTTCCCAACCAAGCTTCCATCTATGAAAACAATTGACCATAAAGAAATCAAATGACTTGAGATAAAAACTCATGCGTGTCTTTCAATACATGTAGTTTGTGTCATCAAATAGGGATGGCCTATTGTTGACTGGCCTTCACCATTGTTGGTGTATATGTGTTTCATGGTTGCCATTTCTCTAGGAGTGTCAGTCCACTTTAGAGAAACCTTGCTCTGATACCATTTATGAGGCCAATGGCAACTCTAGAGGGATGAATAGAGTGTAGTGGACAATTTGAAATAACTGAGTAGTGGAAAGACAGTGTATAACTACCGTGTATAAGAAAGACAAATAAGTAAACAACGGAGTAATAGAGAGCAAACTCAACACACACAAAATTATCCTGGTATCCCTCTGAGAGCACTAGTCCAGGCCCGAGAACTCTTGCTCAGAGTTAATCACTATTTTTTATAGCAGTTACACCACGTGCTTTTAACCGAAGAGCATGTCGACTTCTTTACACTTCGTACTTTAATCCAAAGGGAACGAACAGACTTTAATTTTAAATAAAATAGCTTTGGTACACCAAGCCTGTACAACTCGATCACTTCTAATCGAAAACACATCGACACATAGAAGAATAGGAGTTGTCATGGGGATATGAAGATTGAAAGGCTTATTTAGAATAGAGAAGAAGAATAGATGAATTGATGATATGAAAGAGGGGAGTTTTTTTTTCTCTATTTATAGAATCTTTTGGGACATAGGTCAGACAGAACTCGGATGCTCTAACGTTCAAAATTTGAACGTTGGGTTCCAAAAGAATAGGTAGTCTACTTTGACAAGGATGATTTTTATGAGCACCAAGTTTGGGCCGAGTTCGGGGCAAACTCGTACTGGGTTCGGTTGTCTTGAGGAGTTTCTCGATATTTTTCCTGAGGAGCTTCTCGGTATACTACCGGTAAGAGATATGGAGTTATTAATTGAGTTGATTCCAGGGGCGAAACCAATCTTTAGTAGAGTTTAGAGGATATTGCAATTGGATCTGGACAAACTATATCAACATATTGAGAAGCTGAAAGCGTAGAAGTTTATTCGACCCATTGGATCACCTTGAGGAGCACCAGTGGTATTGGTGAAGAAGAAGGATAGGTCATCGTGGTTATGCATTGATTATAGGTAGCTAAATACGGTGATGGTAAAGAACAAGTATCCTATTGCTGATGATTGATGATTTGTTTAATCAGTTGAGTGGAGCCAAAGTTTTCTATAAGGTTTATCTTTGGTCTGGATATCATCATGTAAGTCCAGGAGCAGGATATACCCAAGACAATATTTATGGATTTGAGTTTTTAGTGATGTCCTTTGGGTTGACTAATGCCCTGACAATATTTATGGATTTGTGCATCTTTATGCCTTATTTGGACCAGTTTATGGTGGTGTTCATAGACGACATTCTTGCCTATTCTAGTAGTAAAGCTAAGCATGATGAGTATATCCAAAGTGTGTTGCAGACTTTAAGGGAGCATCAGCTTTATGCAAATCTTAGTAAGTGCGAGTTCTGGTGGGATTGTATTTCATTCTTTGGGCACATCATCTCCAAAGCAGAGTATCAGTGAAATCGAAGAAGGTTGAGGCATTTGATGCATAAGGAGGTGGAGTTTGTTTGGTCAGCATTGAAGATAGTTAGGCAACTTCAGAGGGGTGAATAAAGTACATCAGAAATAATTTCCTAATAAAACTTGTAGGTAGTATACCAACTAAATAATTAATCAATGAAGCACAAATATAAATAATGAAAATAGAGTTTAAAAATGCAAACGCAAACACAACGATGTATACTGGTATCCCTCGTGGAGGACTAATCCAGTATCGAGAACACTTGCTCGATGTTAATCCACTATCTGTGAAACACAAGTTTTGATTCGACGTGCTTTGATCCAAAGAGCATGTCGACTTCATATTTGAATGAAATATGAACTTGTTTCCAAGCTTTTACAACTCGAGCCAACTTATAGATCGAAACTGTACTGGCACTTAGAAGGCTTAGGAGCTGTAACCTTGGAAAAGGATAAGGTCTTAAGGCACAGGTAGTACTTATTAGGATACATGAAGGTGATAATGAGTGAGTTGAAATGGTATGGAAATCCTAGCTATTTATAGGCTTTATGTGGACAGAGTTTGGTTCGAGTTCTGTTCCCTAACGTTCAAAAATCAGAACGCTGGCACCTAGTCTCCAGGAAGTAATAGTCAAATTAGGGTTTTTGTTTATGGGAGTACAGAGGTCGATCCGAGCTCTGTCTAAAACAAAACTCTGGCCGAGTTCTATATTTCCATTTCCAGAAAGTTGGTCTGATTTGGGTTTGATTTGAGCTAGTTTTTGGGTAGGTTCCTAGTGCCAACTGCAAACCGATGTACATTTGGTCCTATAAATAAAGATAAAATATAAGGACACGAGTAGGTTGCAGACTTCTTGAATGATGACTTTTTCTTTGACGGCAGTCATCCAAAGATAAGTAAATATGAAAAATCTGAATACCTCGAGGGCTTTGCCCCCGAACTCCCATAAGGGATGCTTCCCCCTCAACCCCTCTCTACTGACCGGGCAGCAAAACCCCTGAGTGCAAGGCCATCGAGATGTCATTGGACGGTTCAGAGAAATCTTCTACAATAACGTCGTCTTTGGCCCGTCATGAATTCTTCATTGTATATGTCCAAGTTCGATCTTGCTTACTGCTTGTTTGCAAAAATATGTTAGGCGAACAAAGAGTATGATACATTAGTTAATATTTAGGACAATGCTAAGTTTAAGTATCGACAATAATGAATACTAGTGATATAATAATGTTCAATTTAATCGATTAGCCATATTCAAAAATATGATACAATTAATGGGCTAACAAGCACAATGTTAGGCATTATTCGAGGAGTTGAAAAAAGGTTGATTTCAGCATCGATACTGACAATTCTAGTAGGGTTTGGAGGGTTCATATTATATTGTAATGCGTTTAGAAAGGAACTTGAATGTGTGTTGAAGTAGCATGGAAAGGTGATAGCTTATGCATCTAGGCAACTTTGAGATCATGAGAAGAACTATCCAACCTACGACTTAGAGTCGGCAGTGATGGTATTTACACTCAAGTTGTGGAGGAACTACTTATATGGCAATCTGGTAGAGATTTATACTGATCACAAAAGCCTAAAGTATGTGTTCACTCAAAAGGACCTGAATATGAGGCAACTGAGATGGTTAGAGCTGTTGAAGGATTATGATGTGGAGCTTCAGTATCATTCAGGAAAGGAAAATATGATAGCAGATGCCTTGAGCAAGAGGGGTAGTAAATTTGTCTTGACATCTCAGAGCCATATCTTAGAGGATCTTTAGGAGATGGGTATTGAGGTAGCTTTTTTGTAGGATATTATAGTCTTGGTCAATTTATAGATCCAGTCTACATTAGTAGAGAGGATTAGAGAAGCTCAGGTGGAGGATCCGTAGACTTAGAGGCTTCGGTTAGAGAGTAAGTCCATCCTTAGGATGGAGTAAGTGATTCATGAGGATGGAATACACAGATTTGGGTGTCGTCTTTGTGTCACGCCCCAGAACCAGAATACCAGAGAGCGGGGGCAGACATAGCCAGCTACGCAATCCCAAAGTACGTTAATACTCTGAAATCACGTATAAGCTGTCAAGACATAGGGGTTACTCTACAAGCCATCAGTCAATCCTATGGTTTAACAATCCTAGGTATCTCAATCACAGGCAATTATACAAGAGCAAGAAGTACGATCATCATACATACAATAGTAAGGCGTCCCGAACCATATATACATGACTGATCATGAAGCCAGTACCACAGAACTGAGGACTAGCTAGAGTATTAGTCGTACATGATAAGGACTAGCTATAGTCTAGAATACACATATCATGTTTATGCCCGTAGGCTACAATATCAAGGAAAATACCAAAACACGAGCTAAACACGTGCTCGGGGCTAAACGTTACAAGAGGAGAATTTACATATCAGTAGGAGGATGAAGAAGAAATCCACTGAGGCACTCTGGTGCTCCGGCTGGTCACCGTCGAGTAGATAGTGCGGTAGATCCTTCGGGCTCTTCTATTAGAACCTGGCCGTGCAAAACCAGTGGGGTCAGACCCCAAATAGCAAGTACCACAAAGGAGGCCGAACTATGAACTTAAAACCAGCAGTCATAGGCAATCAACAGGGAGAGAAAGCAATAAGTAAAGAAGGATCGAGATTCGTACGGTACCAATACACTTATTCCGAACATAGGAAGACAGTAAGTAAATCATTATTTGATATAAAGTAAACTGGAGAACATGTTAAATATATACGAAGAGAGGACGAAGGCACTGTTCCGGAAGCCAGGTTACCACCCTTAAACCAAACAAGGACCGGAATTGTAACCCTTCGCCTGAACAGAACTTGGTCTCTGATCATTTATTGCTAGAGGTGACAATCATTAAGTGACAATCATAGAGTGACAATACAGAGTATAATACATTAGAGTGACAATCATTGCAATCATTATCTTGGAACAATTAGGAACTGGATCTAGACAAGACTTAGACTGGAAAGGTGATATACGATGGAATAACCATGGGACTATTCAGATAACCAGGTTACAACCCGTAAACCAAACAAGGACCGGGGTTGTAACCCTTCGTCTGAACAGAACTTGGTTTCTCCCACCATTTATCGGCAAGATAAAATAAGAAATCAGGACATGTAACAATCATGTACAAGATCAAGACAAGACTAGATAGACTGAACTCCATCCAACATTCACGACCAAGCAATAAGTACGGCTTGATACTTTAACTAACTAGGGTTATCACAGGCCTAGTTACTAGCAAGATGCAATGAGAATTCCAAGTCCGGTTACCTGTTTGTTACTACCTGAGTGATCCCAGCAAAAAAAAGGAAAAGATAGCATGATATAGCAGACACACTGTAGTAAGATACATGTGTCCTAAGGTACCACACTCGACGGCGGGCTGGAAGTGCGCTCATCTCGACGGATAGCAACAAATTCCATGTATATATATAAGGCTGGGACCAAAGGGGCAACAGGTAACTGGGAAATTTTCCATGAACTATTATATTATTCTAGTTATTAGCCTTAGCCATTTACAGTAGGTACCCCTGACCGTGGTACTCAGGGGTCCCCATCCTAGATATGATGCAAGACAAGACGGGTTCATTTGTACAAGTACAATCGCCCACGGTGTCCAGGTCATTCATTTTATCATGTCAAGCTAGCCGTCGTAACAGCCTTTCGAAAAATATATCATATCAGGTTTATCATGTCAAGAGTGCGCCACGACGGACCACTGTCATTATCATTATTACTTATCAAGAGTGCGCCACGACGGGCTACTATCAAGCATGTCTGGGTACTTGTCAAGAGTGCACCACTATGGGTCACTGTCGTGTCATGTATAGCATGTCAAGTTATCAGGTCAAGTTATCATGTCAAGAGTGCACCACGGCTGGTCACTATCAAGCATGTCAGTTCTTGGTCACACCATGCCAGGTACAATTGTCATTTCAATCATGTCAATCAAATCGGGATTATCAAGTTCGGGACAAAAGGCGTAAGGATATAAAATGGGCATAAAAATATACAATAAAGGTAAAGGTGCACGCCATAGGAACTCAAGTTACACAGGGCGTTACAAGACATAGGCAAATAGTAATAAAACAACAGTACACAGAGCTATAGGAGAGCCATGCGGCTCAGGCATATGCGGCCAGGAATGATCTCATGCGGCTGGAAAGAGAACAGTCCATGCGGCTGAATAGGGTCAGGCGCATGCGGCTAAAAGAGAAGGGCTTATGCGGTTGAAGGGTATCAGTCATATGCGGCTAGCGGTAAGGGAGGGGCGTATGCGGCTCAGCCAGAATATTCCATGCGGCTAGGAAGATTGGCGCTATACGGTTACAAGGGGAACAACGCCATACGGCTCACGGGAGAAGGGCTCTCATGCGGCTGGAACGGACTTGGGTTCATACGGTTTAAGTAAGAAGGACTACATGCGGCTGAAAGGAATACTTGTCGCATGAACTTGTCATACGGTCAAGTGCTGCCATGCGGCTCAGAAGGGGATGCATGCGGCTGAGTGGGGAGAGGAATCCATACGGCTGGTAAAAATACGAGCCTATGCGGCTACAGGTAGACGGAGTCCATGCGGCTCGGATTATGCCGAAGCCTATGCGGCTGGAAGATTCGCCGCATGAGGGTTCATGCGGTCAAGTGCTGCCATGCGACTGAGGAGGGTTCATGCGATCAGCACTGTTCTTCTTCTCCAAATTTCCGAGAAGAAGAACACCATGGGGGCCAAGTTCTCAAGCTCCATAACTCCATCATCCGGAGCCCAAATCCGAACTTTCATAGGTCAAAATGGGGTAGAACAAAATTCTCTACAACATAGAACTATCAGTTGACAAAAATATACAAGTTTGACAGATTAAAACCCATAAAAACCGAAAATACTACAAAGCTAGATCTACCACAATCAATCCGATAAAATCAAAAACTCCAAGTTCTAAACATGCTTAGAATTTAACAATAAAGAGAATGGAATAAAGGAAATTAAAATCGTTCAACATTCGACAAGGTGTACTTGCCTCTCTCTAATGGCTAGGGTTTGGTGGAAAAGAAATGAATGATGGTGAATGAGGAGAGAGATAGAAAAAGTGGCTTATATAACAAGCTCAAGTGATCTCCACCGTTTATTCTTCTCCATTCAATCTAAACCATACACCTCATCTCATAAAGAACCAAACTAAACCAAACCAAGTCAAAGTGGAACCGAACCAATTAAAACCAAATCCAAGTTAAACCAAGTCATGAAATCCTACACTTAGGAAATTTTAAAATATCACGCAAATCGATAAATACGAAATACGGCTCAAATAAACATGTATCTGTATAAAATACCGATACAGTGAGGCGGGTCTCACACTTTGTGTGCCGAGTAGAGATATTCGATAGAAGGCTATGACCGAGGCTCACAGTTCTATATACTCCATCCACCCAGGAGGTACGAATATGTATCAGGATATCAGGCAACATTTCTGGTGGCATGAGATGAAGATGAAGATAGCGAGGTTTTTCTCTCGATGTTTGATGTGCCAGCATGTGAAGGCCAAGCAGTAGAGGTCAACAAAATTATTACAGCCGCTTCATATTCCATAATAGAAATGAGATCTTATTATGATGGGTTCGTGACCCGTTTACCTACATTCCTAACTGGACAAAATACAGTTTGGGTGATAGTGGATCGGTTCACGAAGTTAGCATATTTTCATCCTTTCGCAGTGGGGCATTCCATCGAGCAATTGGCAAAGATTTACATGAGGTAGATAGTGAGGTAGCACGGTGTTCCATTGAGTATAATATCATATCGAGACACCTGGTTCACTTCTAACTTTTGGCAAAGTTCGTATTAAAGTTTAAGCACTAAGTTGAGGTTCAACACAACTTATCATCCTTAGACGAATGGGCAGTTAGAGAGGACCATTCAGAATTTGGAGGACATGCATCGGTCTTACACTTTTTTGGTGGGACTTGGGAGGATCATCTTCATTTAGTTGAGTTCTCTTATAACAACATCTATCAGATGAGCATTCAGATGGCTCCATTTAAGGTGTTGTATGAGAGGAAGTGTAGATCACCCTTGGCATGGGATGATGTTGCTGAGCAAAAGATGTTAGGACAGAGATGATCACTCAGGGTCGTTAGACTGATCAGAAAGCGCCTTCGGGTTGTGCATGAGCAACATCGTCATTGGGCAGTTCATCATTGTAGGCATTTGGAGTTCAGTATTGACGACCATGTATTTTTGCGAATATTACCTACTCGATCATTATATTTGGAGTAAGAGGTAATCTTAGTCCGTGGTACATTGGTCCTTTTGATACCCTCGAGCGGCTGAGCGATATTGCTTATCGTATTGTCCTTCCGCCTTCATTTTGTGGGGTACACAATGTCTTTCATGTATCTCAGTCGCGTAGATATGTCCTAGATCCAAGCCAAATCCTCAATCATTCAAAGCTGCTCCTCAGCTGCTCCTCGGTATCGACTTGTCCTATGAAGACGAGTCTGTATCAATTTTGGACCGAAGAGAGAAGGGACTCAAGAATCGGACTATTTGCCTTGTCTGTGTCGCTTGGGGATATCACTCATCGGGATAGTCGACATAGGATCACGAGAACGATAACATAGCCAGATACTCACACTTGTTTGACTCTGGGGATATATTCCTTCTTATGCCTTCATATCTCATTTATAGTTATTGATAGGCATCCATGTAGTAAGGATGTTGCTTTTCTTTATTGCATTTTTATTATTTATTTGTGGTTGCCTGTGTAGGTAGGTATGTAGTTAATAGGTGTTTTCCTTGATTTCTCTTGCAAGAGAATGATACAAAATGAATGACATATATTAAAGAGATTAAAACACGTATATATGAAGGAAAGCCAAAAAACAAAGAAAATATAAGTTTCTTCACTCTAGCAAGATATACTTGCCTTAGGTTATCTATCCAAGCCTAATTTAATACTACTACTCCCATGGGGATTCAAAAATCATTCCACTAGTCTCAAGACTTAGCTCCTAAGGTTGATGGTCTAAATGCTTGAGGGAAGAAATGGAGTGAAGTGGAGGAGAGAGTGAAAAAATAGAAGAAAAGGAAAGGAAAGGGTTTTGTTGGAAGAGGGATTGATCCTTGGCCATTGATCATGCCAAGTTATATATCAAAGGCTTCCACTATTATTCTTAGCCATACAAACAAAAATAAGTATCCAATGGGTAAAGAAATGGGTCTAATCAACAAATTGATTGGAAGATCCTGCCCGCAGACATTCTACCGATGATACACTACAGTATCCAGGTAGTATACTGGTCTAAATCTCAGTTCTCAACTTCGAGAATTTTTGGGTATTCCGTTCTACACAAGGGTCCAATTACGGGTCTATAACAATGCCAATGGGTATTCTACTGGTCTAGGGTTGTCTCACTCATCATAATCTTTTTATAAAAACCAATAATCAAAACATTGCATAAGTCAATTTATTAATTATCCTACAAAATACCACACGACAATCTTATAATCAGAACCAAAACCGTAGGCTGAATACTTATTCTATCATCGATGAAGTAATACGCCCCTACAACCAAACAAGGACAATGGGTGCAATACTAAGCCGAAATAGTGTACGTGTCCAGACTGGGTTTAGGTGACAATATATAGGGTCTCCAACTATCCTAAGAAATCCAATAAATCTGATACTCATCAAGATACTCAATTACTAATACAGGGATATGGGCATGAGCAACACATGCAAGTTACCGTATCAAATAGGATATAGAAATAATACACGAAAATACTTATATCGGGAACATGTAACCATAAATATCGATAATCAATGCATAACCATCACGTGTAACCATAGTGTCTTACTATGATTTCTAAACATAAAACTAAGAAAATACCATTTATAATGTAAGAGTACATTAAGCATAGAGTACTTGCCTGAATAAGGTGTACTCGATATATCGGTCACGAACGTGATGATACAAAATAGGTAACCCTCTAACTAATCATAATCCATATCCCAAAGATAATCGAGAGTCCCACATCATAATCATCATATGATAGAGTCCAAGTCCATGGTGAAGATAGAAATCCAATCCGAGATGCAAGTTCGACCAAAGCGGCCCATAAATCCACAATTAAGTCCAAAAAAATAGTTAAATCTAAAAATTTGCAAATTAAATATAAAATATGATTTTAGGACGATATCATGAGTGTCACGCCCCAGAACCAGAATACTGGAGAGCGGGGGCAAACATAGCCAGCTACGTATATTGAAATGGATTCCATCTCGCTATACGGTCACGGCTGTCTAGGATACATGAGGGTTTATCTACAAGCCAACAGTCTCTTAAGGTCATGAACAAGCCTAGTGTCTCAATCATAAACAAGTAAGTAAGAGACACAAGATGTATGATCATTAAATATACAATAATAAGGCGTCCCAAACATTACATATTCAGCTGATCATGAAGCTAGTCGTTACAAAATGTTAGGACTAGCAAGAGTTTAGTCATACATGATCAACCCTAGGATTTGTCAATCATGTTACAGCCCGTAGGCAGACAGTAAGTAAAGTGCAATCGAGCTAAACAGGTGCTCGTCGGCTAAACGCCTCAAAAGAATATTTTTACAATAGAGTGGGAGAGCCAAAAATAACCCACTCGTTGCCAGGGTTCCGTCTAGTGTTCACCATCTGGCAGGAATGTCGGTAGATCCTCTGGAGTTGCTCCAAAATCTGGCCACACAAAACCAGCTGGGTCAGACCCCAGAAAGAGCAAGTGCCACAAAGGAGACTTCACTTAAGAACTAAAACCAGCAATCAGCACAGGAATATAAATAATCTAGTAAAGACAGGAATATAAATAAATGGTAAAAACTGGAAATAAGGAAAACATGCCAGGACGATATACGACGAGATAACCATGGAACTATTCAGATAGCCAGGTTACAACCCGTAAACCAAACAAGGACCGGGGTTGTAACCCTTCGTCTGAACGGAGCTTGGTTTCTCACCATTTATCGGTAAAATAAATACAAGCATTCTGGTCATTCAATAGTCTGGAACAAGATCAGAGCAAGACTAGACTTGTTAGACTCCATCCAATCACTTCACGGCCAAGCAAGAATTACGGCTTGATACTTTAACTAACTAGGGTTGTCACAAGCCTAATTACTAACAAGATGTAGTGAGATTATTCCACAGCCACAAGCCCTGCAGACCATCCAGGTCACCCAGGTCGAGAGATTAGGGTTGAATTCAGGTGGGTACACCGTCCAGGAAACGCATGTACCCTTAGGTAGCTTGAAGGGTGCAACACATGGCAGTGTGCTGGAAATGTGCCCTACTCGACGGCAGGCTACAGATCCCAAGCGCGCCCAGGTAACAGGATTGCCTGTAGCTGGGAGATCTCTTCATGACTACTGTATTAATCTAGTTATTAACCTTAGTCCATTTTAGTAGGTACTCCTGACCGTGGTACTCAGGAGTCCCCTCCTAGACATGATACAAGACAGGACTGGATTATTTGTACAAGAACAATCGCCCACGGAGTCCAGGTTATTCATACAGGTCATGTCATGTCAAGCAGCCGTCGTAACAGCTTATCAAGATAATCATGTCAGGTTATCATGCCAAGTGTACTTGTCAGGAGTGTGCCACGATGGGCCACTATCAGGTCATGTCATGTCATTATGTCAGGAGTGCACCACTACGGGTCACTATCGTGTCATGCTCAGGTATCATTTCCAAACATATTAAACAAATCCATGATTATCAAGTTCATGACAAAAGGCGTAAGGATATAAAATGGACGTTAAATATCTAATAAAATATCAATATACAGGGCTATAGAAGATCAAGGGTAATCAGGCTACGCTCAAGCCAGGCTACGCACAGGCTAGCGTACGCTCAGGTCTGCGTACCCAAGGATCCATACACTTCTAATGGGAAGCGTATGCAAGGGTCAGCGTACACAAGGACACGCTCAAGCTACAGGTCAGCGTACGCTCAAGCTAGCGTATGCTCAAGACCGTGTACGCCCGAGCTAGCGTACGAAAGGAGCCAGCGTACGCCTTGCTCGCTTAAGCTAGCTTACCAAGGCACGCGTACGCTCAAGCTAGCGTACGCTCAAGACATGCTGCCAACAGGCGGCGTATCAAGGTGAGCGTACGCTCACTAAAGAGCAGCGTACACAAGTCAGCGTACGCTCGCTAAAGAGCAGCGTACGAAGGCTGGCGTACGCTCGCTAAAGAGCAGCGTACGAAGGCTAGCGTACGCTCGCTAAAGAGCAGCGTACGAAGGCTAGCGTACGCTCGCTAAAGAGCAGCGTACGAAGGCTGGCGTACGCTCGCTAAAGAGCAGCGTACGACTCAGCGGCATAAACTAAAAAGCTAGCTCACTGTTCACTGTCTTCTCTAAATGGCAAGAACAGCAAGAACTCCAAGGATGGAACCCAAAACTCCAAATGCTCATAACTTGGTCAAAACAAGTCCGAATCTAACTTTCCAAAGGTCAAAATTGGGTAGAATGAAATTCTCTAAAACATGGAATCATCAAAACTTGAAAACAAGCAAGTTTAATAGATCAAAATACCAAAAATCTGAAAATAGCAAACTCTAGATCTACAAGAATTAAAGCCTCAAAATGGAAAATGACAAGTTCTAATGTGGTTTAGAATCATGAGAAAAAGCTAATGGAACCATAAAATAAGTTCTTTTGTGGAAGCAAGTTGCACTTGCCTATGGTTGGGGAGTTGTGGAGAGGAAGGAAGAAGAAGAAAAAAATAAATGAGAGTTATGGAGGAGAGAGAAGGTTGGTGGGGAAATAAATATCATGGGTTGGTGGTAGGTAGGGGATTCACCTTGGTCCATGATGGACCAAGCAACCAGCCGGCCAAACCAAACCAACCCAAACCGAGAGTTAAACCAAGCCAAGAAAACTAAACAAGGAATAATACAAGAAAATACGTACACGTATTTCCAAAATACGTAATACGAACCACAGGCATTATAATGAGTCCATTCGTATTATCAGAATCGAGTTTAAGAAGAAATAATTCTGAAACCACATTTAAAATTTAAGATTGAAATTTCTTAAAACTTTACTTTTTTCTAACTTTACAGTAAAAGAAAATCCCAAACCAATTCAATGGTTAGATTTTCCAAAATTGAAGCACAAAGTTGCTATGAAAACTAAGTTCAGACTTCAAAGAAAATTTAGTACACATAATATGTATTAATTTTACAGTTTTTGAGATCCATTTCAAATAGACAAACGATCCAATTTATGGTTTAACTTCTGAATGTTATAGAGATTTAAAAAGACTTTGATTATAAAGAAACCGTATCAAAATCCAATGATTAGATCTTTAGAAAACTGAGCCCAAAGTGAGCTCTAGAAACCATTTTAGAATGAACGCTACAATTGTAGTATAGGGAGCCCACTTGCTCTCAATTTTAATAGATCAGACCAAAAATTAAACCATGGAACCTTATCAAATCAATTGAGAACATAACCAAGATAAATTGACCTATCAAACTTGGGGAAAAAGTCAGATTGGAAAACATAGTTGAATAATGTTATAACTAGGCAATTTCTACAATAAATTGGCTTATCAAACTTTGAAATTAGAAATTGCAACTTAACACATTTGTAGACAGATGTACCAAGAATAGGATCAAAGTGATGGATTGACAAAAGACTGATCGAACAAACAAGGATCTACAATCAACATTTGACAAAAATAATCAAGACATAAAATTTATGGTCATAGTTTTAATAATTAATGAAACAACTTTAAGGATCAAAACGATCTACTGAAACTTTCAATAAGAGTACATACTTGGCTAGGATGTAGTCTACACCATACTTTGCAATGATGTAGTCTAACTTACCTACTAACATAGCAACTCACTGGATCAGATAAACATTCACTAAGAAAGAAGAATGAAATTGAGAAAAATCAGTTCCCGTACACTCAAAATTGTCAGTGAAGAAAATTGCTTATGAGCTAAATTTGAAGCCTTAAATCGATCAAGAAAACCATAGAAGTTTAAGAAGGAATAACCAAACTTGAAGTTCAACTTACCAGCTTCGACTAGGATCTACTGGATCAACCAAAAGTTTAATGCAGACTAAGATATGGCTCCAAGAACTTTGCCTCACATAACCCAAATTTTTGGAATCCAAATATCTAGTTATCTAGTGATTTTCAGATGCAGATTTGGTCCATTAAATGATTATGGGATATTTTAGCAAATTCCCCCATTCCAAATGTTCAAACTAGCATATACCTCACTCTTTTTTAACTAGTAAATGCCTCTATTTTTTGTACGGAACAATAAAAAAATAAGATATACCCCCACTTTTTAAATTTGTTTTTGCTGTTTTACATATGAGTGGTGGTATTTGTTAGTTTAAAAAATAGTGGGGGTATATACTAGTTTCAACATTTAGAATGGATATTTGCTAAAATATTCCAATGATTATCAATAGATCAAAAAAAATTGCAACAAAGAAGAGGATCATACCAGGTATGAAGGTGATCGATTGGATTCGAATTTACGAACTCAAGGAAGGAGCTATCAATTTCCAAAGTTGACACCTCAATCGAGTGCCAAATCAAAACAGAACATATATATGAGGTAATTTTGGCTAAATTTAACCTAATAATCGAATTCCTACTGTTACAAAACTTTACAGAATTGAAGATCAAAGATTTAGTTTCAAACGAATGAATTGGATTAAAATTTGGTTAAGGGAGAGAGATTACCAGTTCTTCAAAGTTGAGACTGGGGATCAAAGAATAACTCGCTTCTCACGATGGTTTTGTCGAAGTCATAGAGAATTCTATCCTACTCAAAGTCGGATTACGTGAAGGCACCGGAGGGGGAGGGCGATGACCGACGACCAAGGGTGGACATGGCAGGACCTGACAGCACGGTGGCGCTACTTCTTTCGGGTAATGCGTGGGCGGGTGGATCGAGCAACGACAATCCTTAAAGAAAACAAGGAAGAAGGAGTGGGAAAGAGCTTGGATAGGAAGTCGGTGTTCGTTACAAAATAATTAGAGCTTTATAAGGAAATGCTGGGTTTTTACAAAAAATCCCCTGAAAATGGAATTATTAAAAGTTTAATATTTTTTTGGACTTTCAAATTAAATTTGTGATTTCCTCCAGATCTTAGTTACAACCACCACCACCACAATTTAGGGGTTGATTGATTCTATAGGCTTCCGCATTCTTGGATAGCAAGAATAGCAAAAAGTCAATAATCTTATTCATTTATTCCTCTAATAATTTTTTTTTACAACTTCAATTGTATATAACTACTAAATTAATTATAGTCTCAAAATAAACCATATAATAATGATTAAACTAATTATCTAAAATTTAAATTTTATTTATGAAAATAAATTTTGAGGGGTTACATGCACAAAGATTAAAAAAAAATTCTAGGGTCGATACTTCTGAAAATATACAAACAACCCAAGGTTGAAAACTAAAATATATCATGAACATGTCCATAATGGTCTGAGTAAAACATTAAAGGTCAATAGCAAGACATCAATTAGTAAAATGAGGTATAGCCCCCTCCATTGTGCAAGTTGTACTTGTTTCAAGCTAGGGTTTCAAGTAAAGTAAGCTAGAGAACATCTTCAACTCCTCCTCTATGGTCGGGTTTTGAAACCACCGACCATGCCTTAAGGTCAATACCTTGCTCAACTACTATCTCGAAGGAGTAAAGAGAAGAGAAGAGAACAGAGAAATAATAAAGTAGATTGGAAGAGAAGAGCGATGGCTGGCGGTGAGGGTTTTAAAATCAAACCATCACCAATAGACGGGTGTCATGTTACCCATACCTAGTCCTATCCAATCACAACCCTCCATATAAAATCACACAGGACTAATGGGTAAAGAGAAGCTAGGTTAGCAAACTGACTTGGTGTCATGACCTACACCCACATCTTAGGGCACGGTTCGCGAAGCACGTCCAGACTACGCTGCAGCATCGGCAGTAGTGCAATACCTATACCTCAAAATCATATGATTTAATAAAATAACTCATTCACAATAGCTAAAGAAGGATAACATGAATAATGATAATCAAATTTTATCAAAATCAAAGTCATAAGATTTCAAGTATTTGATTATAGATTATACAAAACTAATAAGAGTTTTGCGGAGAAAATCCGGAAACAAATAAAAATCAACTAGAAAATGAGTAAAGCAGAGATAGTCGTATCCTTTTTGGGATAGCTTCAGGGCCTACGGCTCAACATGCGGTCCAAAGGTCCAAAGAGAGATGTAACACCTAAAAATAGTTATTCAGTCAGGATTGAAGCAAGTACCACTTAAACATATGTTAGCCATAACCAAATACTAACTATGAATAAATGTAATAGTCATGAAATGAAACAAAGGAAAGGAACATGCAAGTAACCAAGGAACAGTAAGCAACTAGATAAGAGATAATGACAAGGTAAATAATTGGCTAACAAATAAATGGCTAGTCATGATAAGCAAGGCTAAACATGGCTAATCATGGAATGAATTTAAAAGAAACATTAATTCTAGGTATTTGAAATACCATGTTCCATATGTGGGCGGCTAGGGGGTAAGATATGGCACAACGCACGTATGATGCGCGCCTGCTATTAGGCAAGTAAGACTAATGAGAAAGTTCTGAGTAGCCCGCATATATACTAAGGTATTTTCTCCGCCCAACTAGTACTTATAAACAATTTACGACAAGAAATGATCATAAAGTCACAACTCATGAACATATAACAAGATACGATCATAATGATCATGGAATCACGAAATCATGGCATATGAATAAAGGGTACTATGTATAAGCTACAAGTGTCACAAAATCATGTTACGCTAACTACACAAGCACTTATAGCAATATTTAAGAAATGTATAATCATAAGTATAGAGTACCTGCCTTGGGTAGTTGTTGTCGACGTGAATGATACGAAAGTATCGACATGAAAATATTAGAAGGTAACAACCATAAATGATCCCAAAAATGATTTGTTAAAAGTTGTAAATCAAAACATTCCCAAATATTCTGAGATGATCATAGCGAAGGTATTCCAAGATTGCCCGAATATAAGTAACGCCCAAAATAGCCGTTAAGTACGGTGATCGCTATTAAGATAGAAGTCCGTATTTGAAAAGGCAAAATGAAACGTACAATTGGTCATGATCTTGTCTTGATCAAATAAGTCAAAAAGGGAATTGATTTAGGACTTGGTCATATAGAGAATAATAATTAGCTAAAAATACGATTTAGAAGGAAACTACTCTTTAGAAAATATTTAGAATTTACTAATAGTATTTAGAAGGATAAGGCTAAAATAAGTGCCAAATTCTAAAATTGATCATATATGATCTAGGCCTGTAACTACCTAATATATATTATTATGAATATTTTATTTATTTATTTAGTGTTAGATATTATGGTTAGTGGCTAGCCTATTCGTTAGACTTGTGTTAGTGAACCCATTGGACTAGACAAGAGCCCAATGTAGAAGCATGGAAAATATGGGGTTCATGCGGGTCACAATTTGTCGCATAAGTACTTCGGACCAAACTAGTCCGCATAAAGGAGAGCCGCATGACATATTGTACCCTATGCGGCCCGTCTCTGATTCGAGCCGCAGAAGAAAGATATGCGGCCAAGTTGGTCAGTCCGTCTGATAAAGCTGACAAATTCTGTCAAATCTGACAAAAATGACAGTTCTGATATTTTAACAAAAATATAAAGTCATGCGGCCAGAAGGATTGCTACCCGAGCCGCATGAACCGTATGCGGCTCAACCTATGCGGCCCTAAAGTCTCTGAGCTTCATGCGGCCAAGAGTGACTGTAACCTAAGCCGTATGAGCTTTATGCGGCCAAAAATACAGAATCTATACGGCTCAAAAGTCCTTAAGCTACATGCGGACTAAGGAAGACTACGACCTAAGCCGCATGAGTCTTATGCGGCCCAACATGGCCGAAAATTGAGAGACTCATGAGGCTCAAAATGATTCCTATCCTGCGATAGGACACGTGGTAGGCTGACCAAGTCTCAACCACCCAGATTTGCTGCAACAAAATCCTAATAAATTACTAGCTGGCGGCCAAAGAGAGGGTCTTTACATGCTGATTAGCCACGTGGCCACGGGCTACCTATGCGGCTCAAAATACATATCACTATAAATAGCAGGGTGCCACATCCCTGCAAGAGGATGGCAACCTTCGAAAGGAAATTTCTTCAAGAGCTAAAGACTGCGTCGGATAGTCCAAGGAGTAAGGCAGAGTTGATACACTTTTTCGAGCCTCCACCGTCTCAAAAACTAAACAATTGTACTTAGATTGTTTCCTAGGATTTCTTTCTAGGCTCTTCTTTGTACAAGCGAGTTTGCAATCAATTTCAGTGTTTCTGTAATACTTGTCTTTGATATTTAATGGCAAACACCCAACAATTAGAATAACATGACACTTGGACTTGCACATTGGACTTGGCCAAATTAGATCCATTAAGTCATTCCGTTTATTAAAATAGGGATTAGACTATTTACCAAAATAGTCTTAGAAGCTTCCATGTATTAGTTAGCCCTCATGACAAGTCGAGAGGGGCACTTTAGACATTCTCCATTGCTTGGCATGACCTAGACTTGGTTGGCCCTAATAGAGAGGAAGCGCTCTCTCTCTCTTTTCATTTTATTTCATGTCATTCCATCCCAATTTGGTGTTCTTCCCCAAATTGAGCCATCCCTCCAGCAATATCTCTCAATTTCCACTCAAATTCTCTTCCATTAATCTCATTCTCTTCACCTGAATGAGTTGAGGAGCTTGGAGACTAGGAGCACTAGAAGAGGAGTCCATTTACTATGAGCTTCATGTTCAGATCGTGTCCATTTAGCTTTTCACTGAAAATCCATCTTTCAATAGGTATATATCTCATTTTTCTCTCTAATTAGACTCTATTTGTTCTATTTGACCCTTAGGAATTCACCCATGGACTAGGATTACCCATGGAAGAAGATCTAGGCTCTAATGACCATTTATATAGAAGTTATATTGAATTTTGTGCCAATTTTAGAGGAATTCCGGCATTGGTGCACCAAGTGTTTGTCATTTGGTTATGTAGATCTAATTATATTAGAATTGCATGTGTGTGTCTAGATCCGTGTCAACAATTGGATACGAGTAGGTCGTATCATGATACAGTAGGACACAGAGTTATTTTAGGGTTTTTTTTTTCCTTCGACACTTGCGGTATACATGTCTAATTGCACATGACACTTGACACTAGCCTTATATTGCTCTAATTATATATATATATATATATATATATATATATATATATATATATAATGCTTGCTCATGTAATTTGGTGGGATGCAGACAAGGTTGGTATAGTATTCGACACTTGTGTGCCATCACCCTCGTATCGCACTAGACTACAATACGCTTGTGATACGGCTAAGATACATATACCAACCTTGTCTGCATCCCACCAAATCACATGAGCAAGCATTATATATATATATATATATATATATATATATATATATATATATATATATATATATATATATATATATAATGCTTGCTCATGTGATTTGGTGGGATGCAGACAAGGTTGGTATATGTATCTTAGCCGTATCACAAGCGTATTGTAGTCTAGTGCGATACGAGGGTGATGGCACACCAAGTGTTTGGTATTAGGAATTTCTATAAAGTGTCATAGGTGTCCATATGTGTGTACATATATTCTTGTGTGTGTGCATGCATGGGAATATGGAGTGTGTGTAGAGTTATGTGTGATACCACATGTCATGTGTATATGTATCTATATACATACATGAGTGTGTGCGATATCTATATACATATGCATAGGTGTGTGTATCCTTATATATAGATATGTGTGTATATAGATGTGTAGTGTGTGTGTTTATGTGTTGTTGTGACTTGTGTGTGTATATTTCATATGTGTGTGTAGCCATATAGGTAGAGACATAGATGAGTGTGTGTGTCAATAGGTGTCTTTTGTGTAGATAGATGGGAGTATGTGTGTGTAGGTGTCTTGGTGTCATATGCATGATGAATTGCTCATTCATATGCAATGTGGGTAGTTGTGAAGGGGTATATATATATATATATATATATATATATATATATATATATATATATATATATATATATATATATATATATATATATATATATATATATGTATATATATATATATATGTATATATATATATATATATATATATATATATATATATATATATATATATATATATATATAGATATATATATATATATATATATATATATATATATATATATGCATTGTTGCCTTCTTGATGGTGTTATCAATAGCTATGTGGCTTAGTGTAGTAGTGTCAAGAGGAAATGTGTGTCTGTCACATGAGTATGTGTGTAGATGTCTATTGGAATGTAGTGTGCATGCTTCAATTCAGTGAGTGTAGGCCGTTTAAGTGTAGAGGAAAGTATCAGTAGGAATTAGAGTGTAAATTCTATACAGTTCATGAATGAGCAGTCTGTTAGCTCATCTTGTGCAGCTAGGGTGTTTTGTACAAGAGTGCAGAAGGGGAAAAGAGTAATATATATATATATATATATATATATATATATATATATATATATATATATATATATATATATATATATATATATATATAAAGAAATATATATATATATATATATATATATATATATATATATTTTTTTTCTTTTTTCTTTTTTCTTTATATATATATATATATATATGTGTGTGTGTGTGTGTGTGTGTGTGTGTGTGTGTGTGTGTGTGTAGAAAAAAAGATATGCATTGTTGCCTTCTTGATGGTGTTATCAATAGCTATGTGGCTTAGTGTAGTAGTGTCAAGAGGAAATGTGTGTCTGTCACATGAGTATATGTGTAGATGTCTATAGGAATGTAGTGTGCATGCTTCAAATCAGTGAGTGTAGGCAGTTTAAGTGCAGAGGAAAGTATCAGTAGGAATTAGAGTGTGTAAATTCTATACAGTTCATGAGTGAGCAGTCTGTTAGCTTATCTTGTGCAGCTAGGGTGTTTTGTACAAGAGTGCAGAAGGGGAAAAGAGTAAGGGCTTATGTGGGGTGTCAAGTGCTAGGGTGTCATGTAGGTGACTATAAGAGAGTGGCAATTTCAGTTAGTAACTGCAAGACAGTGAAATAGGTAATGCCACACCTCTGCAGGTAGTATTGGTTAAGGTAATGAGATAATACTAGGTAATTCTTTAGGGATAGCATATAGCTATGTATGTATATGTCTATATGTGATATGAGGGTATAGTGTAGTGTATATATATATATATTTATATATATTTATATATATATATATATATATATATATATATATATATATATATATATATATATATATATATATATATATATATATATATGAGGCCATATATATATATATTATATATATATATATTTTTTCTTTTTCTTTTTTTTTCTTTTTTTTTTGGGTGTCCGCGCATTCCCATCAACCCCGTGGCCACTGCCACCCAGCCGGGCTGATGCGGGAGGGGAGCTCGATCCCGGGTCTCCCCGCCGAGAGCCCCCCCTCGTGCCACTCGCGCTACGAGCGCCGGACGATATATATATATATATATATATATATATATATATATATATATATATATATATATATATATATATATATATATATATATATATATATATATATTGATACATAGAATATATGGGTACATATTATATACGCTTAGACGCTAACCCGGCATAGGACATTTACCTAGATAGATACTAAAGTACTATTAGTCATAAATATGTTATAGATATGGAACTAGTATCATAAAGGTATGTTGATATACAGGAATGCCTTGGTGTGGGGTACTAAAAGGAATTAAGGAATTATCACAGGGGTATGTATCAAGGTTTAGAATAGATACCCATAGGTATAAACTTACGTATAAAATAGGATATATATATGGGATAGGATACATGGTATGCTAAATGGAGTAATACATATATATATATATATATATATATATATATATATATATATATATATATATATATATATATATATATATTTTATATATATATATATATATATATATATATATATATATATATATATATATATATATATATATATATATATATAATTGGTGTATGGCTTATGTACATATATGGAAGGGTAAAGGTAATATTTAGGTAATGCATAGGGTAAGGAGTAATGAGCTAAGGTATTTTGGTATGAGCCTATATATATATATATATATATATATATATATATATATATATATATATATATATATATATATATATATATATATATATATTATAGTATGATACATAATGTATTAGCTAGTGTTACCCAACATTAGGTAGAATAACTTGGTATGACTAGTTCTCAGTTATATATATAAATATAAAACTTTAATGAAGTATTGTATTTTAAAATTACATAATTATATACTTATGAATTGACCATGAATAAAGTACTTATAGGAAATTAAGTCAATTATCAATAAAAACCTATATTAGTATAGTACTAGTTAAATTGATCTCTTATTTTATCAAATATTTGATAGGTTTTGACCCATCTAGAACTTGGGAATAATAGTAAATGTATGGGTACGTAGTCAACTGTGCAAGTAGAAGAAATATATCTAAAAACTAAGACAAGTAATCGTAGATGGTTTTACTCTTTACAATGAGTACTCATTGTGGGATCGATGGCACCTCTAGAGGGGGAGTGAATAGAGTGTAGCGTAAGTAATTTCTCCAATAAAAATTAATGCAGGTAAAGGAAAGTAAAGACAGATAATCAATACAATAATGTAATGTAGTAATTAAATAGTGAGATAGAAGCAATACGCAGATACCGAGATTTTATCCTGGTTTCCCTCTGAGAGGACTAGTCCAAGCTCGAGTACTCTTGCTCGATGTTAAATCCATTATTTGAAATAGAGGTTGCACGGCGTGCTTTACTCTGAAGGACACGCCGGCTTCTTACAAAGTCATGTTTTTATCCGAAGCCCACGAACAAACTTCAACACTATCTGAATAGCTTTTATACGTCAAGCTTGTACAACTTGAACACTTCTAATCGAAACACATCGACACTTAGAAGAATGGAAGTTGTCTTGGAAATGTGAAGATTGAAAAGCTCTTTGAAATATGAAGGCTTATAATTAATAGAGAAGACGAAGAATGAGATGAGTGAGTAAAATGAAAAACTCTTCTCTATTTATAGGTATTTTTGAAGCAGAATTCGGGCAGAACTCGGTGAGGGCAACGTTCAAAATTTTGAACGTTTGGGATCCAAAAGAATATGTATTCACTTTGACCAGGAATAATTAAAAGAGAACGAGTTCGGGGCAAACTCGCTCCGAGTTGGGTTACTAGGTTTCCAGAAGGTTCTTTAGTTTTCAGAATGTATTTTGGGTATTGGTTTGGTTTGGTTTGAGTGGCTTTTGTTTGAGCAAGGATGTTCATTTAAATGGCAGTGATATCCGACTCACAAAATAACCTAGACTCAAGAAAAGAGAAAATACATAATAAATTGACAAAATCTTGCTTGACGAGAATAACTGCAGTCTTTTGTAATCTTCGTTCTTTACGTATCAGATTCGAAGTTTTAAGTCAATTATCGAAATCAGGTTGATCATGACTACATGGGCCAACAATCTCTCCCATTTTGATAATTTGACAAAACTGCGATTGATACTTAACAAATGTTCAGCTAGTACGAAAGTAGCTTGGTACAGTAGTACAGTAGAATTGGTACATTAGCTTGCTCCCCGTAATAAATGATCAAGTCCTCAAAACATTTAAAATCTAGCAAAAAAATATCTCAAACCAAATTTTTAGAGCAACATAAATTTGTAGCAATCAATTTGTTAAAGTATAATCATATAATTCTCCCCCGTTTGTCATATAATCAAAATGACAAAAAAAGTACTCAACATAGAACATATAGTTAATGGCATAATCTAGAAAGGCTTTCAACAAAGCAAATTAGAATGTCTACATAGAATGTTGAAAATAAACATAGAACGAAACTATCACAAAATGCTAAATGTCACAAGATGCTTTGAAGAAGCATCTATCACTAATACATGAAAATAAAAAACTAGCTAGAAAATAGAACATACTAGAGAAACTGTATCAGTAGACATCATCCTCTAAACATCATCCTCATCATTATCACCAGTCCGAGAAGGATTTTCGGGCTCAGCAGTACGGTGGGAATCGTAACGAGCAACAGTAGGATCAAAATATCGCTGAGCCTCCGGATCATCAATATGATAACCGATCACCGAGGATCACGAACTGTGGGAATAGGACCGCCATGGTTGTGAGCAAAGCTATAACTGAAATCCCTCATAGAGTTGGTCGTGGCCTGGAACTGCAGGGTAGTACGAAAATCCATAGATCTGAACTGATCCATAACCAATGCCTCGAAAGACTCAAAGGTGACGTCTATGGAAGGATGGGTAGGATGGGGACTAGCAGACGGGTCAACAACATTAGGAGGAGGTGGAGGAGCCTGTACGGCTGGAGTAGGAGCTACTCGGTGATGCATATGAACATAAGTAGGTGGAGCATCTCGAGGACTGTCATCTAAGACAATATTAAAGTACTCAAAGATGTACGGTAGATATATCGCGGATAGAAGGATTTGCGGTTTCTTGCGACACCGTTCCATAGCAAAAATGATCGTCTTCGGTAAGCTAAAAGGAATCTCAAAGTGGAGATGATAAATAGCAGAGAGTTCAAGATAAGTAATTTCATCGGTGGATGTTTGTTTAAGAAGGATAACAAAAAATATCATCCGATACAAATCATAGAAATAGTCATTCATGTGTTTTGGTCGAAGGCGACCTTTAGGACGGAGATTGGATTCACATAACGAGTCACGGAATGAATCTAAAGTCATATGAGCCAGAGATTAAACTTTTGTGATGTCCACAAGTGATTCCCCTTCATTGGGAATACGAAGCATAAAAGTTAAATCATCAGCATCAAATTCAATTTCTATCCTACCGACTTTAGACTTAACATTGTCGCTTGTGACCGTGAGATTGCAATAGAACATATGAATAGCATTCATATAAATCAGATAACTAGATTGCACCAATTCTTCAAAATTAAAGTGTTTAAACACCAATCAATGATCAGGAGACAAGTTAAAATTGATCGACTTCCCGAATAAATTGGTCGTTCGACAAAATCGACGAACCATTCATTGAAAGCATCGATGGAGAAAAATATGAATTCATCAAAGTAGCCATCCGACATAGATAGACTAAAAAGTAAGAAAAAAAAACCTTCCTCTTAAATATTAGAGGAAGAAGCTTCTCTGACTTTTTGTTTCTTTTTAGAAGCATGAGAAAGCCATTGAATAGAAAGGAGAGAAAAGGGAGATATATACCGAAATTGAGCACAAAATATGGAAGAGAACTCCAAAGTCACCCCGAATCCAAGTTTCTAGGCTTTGGAAGGCTTAAAAGAAGTAGATTAGGGTTTATAGGGTTAGGATTTTCGTGTGGAGGCTGCTGGTTTGATGGGCAAGAAGATGATGTGGTAGGGATTTTAAAAAGGAGCCCGAACTGTCCAGCTTCTGTTCAGAATTAGCCTAACCGAGTTTTGCCCGAGTTCGCACAAAGCTCTGTCCGAGCTCGATCCCTTGGTACCATGAACATAATTGGATAATTCTTGATATAGTTTTTAACATATATACAAAATAGCCATTTGAAATATTTGTGTTGATAAAAAAAAATAATTTATATTAATTAACTGAAATACAAGAAATGTGTCAAATATTTCGGGTTAGCTGTAGGGGCCAGATCCCAGCTCGCAGTAGTCCGAAGATACTTGGCACCGTGTCGCTTAGACTTTTATACCTTTTTGTCAGAAGGGCCCTTTCGGCTTATGACCAAAATACTTTTTACGATTTTCTTATTTTAGGTCAAGTAATATATAATTATAAGACTTCAACGTCCAAAATTTCTATTCTCTTCGTATAAAGTTAAAACGACCTTCTGCTAGGAGTTTAATGAAGATGTCAGCTAATTGGCATTCTCTGTCTACATATTCTAGACAAATATATTACCTTATAAAACATGGCCTCCAAGAAAATAATGTCTTATCTCTATATGCTTAGTGCGAAAGTGACAAATATGATTCTTTTTGAGATTTATAGAACTAGTGTTATCACAATAAATAGGGATGTGGTTGTAAGATAACTGATATTCTTTCAAGGTTTGCTTCATCCACAAAATCTGGACACAACAACGTCCGATGGTTATATATTCAGCCTTGGTTGTCCATAATGCAACAGAGTTTTGCTTTTTAGAAAATTAGGAGACTAAGGATTTTCTAGGAAATAACATATGCCACTGGTACTTTTACGATCGATCTTACATCCAGTAAAATCCACGTCCGAATAACCTATCAGGTCAAACGAATTGGTTCTTGGATACCATAAACCGGTTGTTAAATACCTTCAAGTTATCGTAGGATACGCTTAACGACGCTCACATGTGATTCTTTAGGACAAGTCTGATATCTTGTATATATGCATACTGAAAACATAATGTCTGCACGACTAGTAGTTAAATAAAGTAAACTGTCAATCATACCTTTGTACTTACGCACTTCAGTTGGTTTACCACTTTCACCATATCAAGCTTTGTAGACGTTGCCATAGGAGTTCTTATTGGTTTTATACTGTCTATATCAAACTTCTTCAGCAGGTCTTTTGTATATTTGGCTTGACTGATAAAAATCCCTTGTGAATTTTGTTTGATTTGTAGCCCAAGGAAGAAGGTCAATTCTTCCATCATGCTTATTTTAAATTCACTCTGCATACACTTAGCAAACTCATTACAAAGCATCTCATTTGTTGATCCAAATATAATATCATCTATATAGATCTGCACTAATAAAATATTTTTATCAATAGATTTTATAAAAGGAGTAGAATCAACCTTTACTTTTGAAAAACTGTATTCAAATAAGAAGGAACTAAGGTGCTCATACCATACACGAGGTGCTTGTTTGAGTCCGTAGAGAGCCTTACGAAGCTTAAATACGTGATCTGGTCTTTTAGAATCTTCAAAACCAGGAGATTATTTAACAAAAACTTCTTCTTTCATAAAATTATTTAGAAAAGCACTTTTGACATCCATTTGAAAAAGTTTAAAACCATGAAAACTAGTAAAAGCACATAACATTCGAATGAATTCTAGTCTAGCATCTGGAGCATATGCCTCATCATAGTCAATGACTTCTTCTTGGTTATAGCCTTGAGCTGCTATACGTGCTTTGTTGCGTGTGACCATACCATTCTCATCTAATTTATTTCGAAAAACCTATTTAATACCAATGACCGGGTGATCACTAGGTCTGAGAATAAGTTCCCAAACTTGATTTCATTCAAATTGGTTAAGTTTCTCTTGCATTGCCGAAATCCAAAATTTATCATCAAAAGCTTCTCCAATGTTTTTGGGTTCTATCTTAGAAATAAAAGCTACATTAGTAATTATATCTCTAGTGCTGGAACAAGTACTTACACCTTTAGATACATCACATGTTACCAGTTCTTCTGGATGGTTTTGGGTAAATCATAATCTCTTTGGCAGACTTTCCAGATATGTGGTTGGTGTATCTTCGGATTGTTTGCTTGAAGAGATTCTATCATCTTCATTATCATTGTCGTTTTCGCATTGACTGTTCATCTCATCGAAGGTAATATTTATTGATTCTTCAATTACTAGTGATCTTTTGTTGAATAATCTGAATCCTTGCTCTTTACAGCATATCCGAGAAATATTTCTATGGCCCAAATCCACTTTCCCCAGCATGTCGCCAAAGAGCTGGACCTGCCAAACCCGACCCCTTTCTCCATCATCCTTCGTTATATAGTTACAAAGTTCTCTCTATCTCTAATTTCCTACGCCGAAACACAACCTTTTTCTCTTTTTGAAGTAATCTCCATCCTTTTTCCGCTTCGTTATTCTTATTCAACTATCTTCTTCATAGCGTCATTTACAGTCTCTTCCTGTGCCTACGTGTAGACTTTAGCCCCTCGCACCAACGATGAGACGGGATGTCCGTGACGGTGACACGCACCGACTGTAGGATCGACGCCCTCGGCCTCTTCCGAGAAAACGCTCCTTGCGCCAAGTACCCGACCCCGTAGTTCCCTTCCCGTGCCTACTTGAGAATCGATCGCGCTTCTCCTGACGAACAGTGATACCATCGATAGTGCCTCACCTTGCTTTCTACCATCTGAGAGCATCCAAAAACTCTTTTCACCAACTTCATTATAGTTTCCTCCGTGCCATGCCGTGTTGAAATCTGCAACACCATCTACAGGTGATGTGCCAGTGCATCCCGCTGCATAACTCCCCAGCATGAGCGGTGCTCCATAGAACCTACGACGACCCGCATACGGGCCTCCCGTCGCCTCGCAGACATCTTCGCCAACGACAAAGCTCGCTCATTGCTGTGCGCTCTTTCGTATCACCACTACACGCCGAGCATAGCCGCCAGCAGCAAACCGCACCTTCTCTCCTTTGACGCTGCTGTCGAGTCTCAACTGTTAGCCCAATAATTATATCATATTTTTGAATATGGCTAATCAATTAAATTTACCATATTTACATCACTAATATTCATGTAATCACTATCATATTGTTGCTCCTTAAACTTAGCATTGTCCTAATATTAGCATTGTCCTAATGTTCTGTATCAGTCATATTTTTTTGTTTGCCTAACATGTATTTTTGGACATGCTGTAAGCATGATCAAACATGATCAAACCAGGACATATGCAATGGAGAATTATTAATGGGCCAAAGACGGTGTTGGCGAAGCCACCGAAAGGTATTTAGATTTCCAGATCTGTTTATCTTTGGACGACCGCCGTCAAGTAAAAAAGACGTCTTCAAGTCTGCTCAAATATTTGAAGAAATGTGTCATCAAAGGGCTCTTGGTTTTTCTATTTTATCAATATATTTTTCATATTTATTGAGTCTAGAAATACGATGTATACTGCATCGTACTGGCAAATAGGCTACCTAAGAAATGTTTTCAAAATACCTTTTCATTTTGAAAACAAGTCCACTTATAAAAGCCCAAACTACTTTCTAACTGTTTGACTTTTCAAAAAGCCCAAAAATTAATTTGCAAAAATCTTGACAAAACTCCAACAGAACTCGGCCAGAGTTCGGACAGAGTTCGGTTAGTGAACGTTGCTTTTTGAACTTGGTCTTCCTGCAATTACGGATCCCAACGAGATTTTCTCATAGAGTTCTGTCCGAATTCTGCCCGAATTCTGTCAGAATTCTGTCTTTGGAAAAACTATAAATAGAGAAGGATTTCGATCATTTCAATACACTCATACACCAATTCACTTTCATATCTCTTTTCTATAAGCCTACTACTTCTTCCAAAGTGTTCTGAGCTATTCATTTTCAAATCCCAAGCCAGTTACAATCCTCTAATCGATTTGCCAGTGCGGTACGGTCTAGATGTTTCAGAGTGATTGTAATCAGAGACTTGATTGAAGAAAGACTCTTCACAATTGAAGTTGGTCGAGTACTTCGGATCAAAGCTCGCGTTGTAGAAGTTACAAGAACTTCGGATGAAAACTTGTGGTAATTTTCCATAGTGGATTCAACTGGAAGCTAGAGTTCTTCCGACTGGACTAGTCCTCACAAGAGGGAAACCAGTATACATCCTTGTGTTTGTGTTTGCTCTCTACTCTCTACTTTTCATTTACATATCTGTGATACATATATTATGTGATCTTGTTACGAATATTTTTAAATAGTTAATTTTTACTGCCTACTCTATTCACCCCCCCCCTCTAGAGTATTGCGCTTTACAACTCGTTCCTACAATCGGTCCTACAATTGGTATCAGAGCCAGGTTATACAGGTAAAGCAAGGTAATATTGTTATTATATAACTGCTGTAATATAGATCACTATATCACATATAGCAAGTATGTACTTCACAACTGAAGAGCAATCCTCAAATAGACTCCCACTATTTGATGGAACAAACTATAGTTATTGGAAGACACGGATGAGCTTCTACCTGAAGTCTCTAGATTTTAACTTATGGTCAATTGTTGTCAATGGCTACAAAAAGCCTACTATCACTTCTATTCTCACATCCTCTATAATTAACAAGCCTTATTATAGTTACACGGAGGAAGAGAAGAAGTTAGCTAGCCTTGATACAAAAGCTACGCATATCTTTTATTGTGCTGTAGACACAAATGTATTCAATCTTATTAATACTTGCACAACATCTCATAAAATTTGGAAAGTTCTTGAAGCTACTTATGAGTGCAGGTATGAAAGCAAAGCTAGTAACTCCAGAAAGAAGGATAGTCTTCATAATGATGCAAATATGTGCATGGTGGAATTAGGATTTAAGGTACAACACAATCCTTTATATGAAGAAGAGCTTGTATGTGACAACTGCAAGAAGATAGACCACATCTAAGAAGATTGTACTACTACTAGAAAGGAGAGTCACTACGAACAATCAAATGAAGGAAGATCATCGTCTCACAAGTACACTAGCACGAGCATATAGTGTGAAAGCGAAGCAACAGATTCTGAAGAAGAAGAAAAACCTCATCAAGCTGCAAATTTATGCTCAATGGCATTATCTAACGAGGTACAGAATAATTCCCTTCTTGAAGAGAATAAATTTTCTTATGATGAGTTATCTGATGCCTTCAGTGATCTATTAGAAGAACACAAGAAAGTATTAGATAAGTATAAGCAAGCTAGAAAGGATATTCTATCCTATAAGCGTGAGAATGAAAAGCTTACTTGCTTATTGAAGGATGTTAGAAATAGTTCTCCTTCTGATAATTCTACTAAGATTTCCACACTGAAGTCTAGATTGCATGAGGCACTTGATTGCATTGAGAAAAGCACTCAAGAAAATGCTAAACTTAAGGAGGAATTAGAATCAGAAAAGAAGAAGTATTTTATTGCTTCATGTAGAATTGATGCTCTTTCTGCTAAATATGATGAGATCTGTGCTAACTCTAAAAAGTTAGAGATTAGACTGGGAAAGCAGGTAGTATAACCTACAACTCAGTCTAACACAAGACACTTAGCACATCACAAAGTCACACACGTCAGATCTTTTACAAAAGAAGCAAGCAAAGCTAAAGTTTCACACAACCATGCTTTCTATTACAAGTATGCACGCACATCATATTACACTACTGCACGTTCTCATACTACCGCACATAGCACTACTATTAATACTTTCTGTCATTATTGTGGTTTGAATGGACATATTTCTAATCGTTGTCAGATTAGAAAACTAGTTGATATAAACTTGTGCAAATGGGTTCCCAAAGCTAATAAATATGGATTCAAGTATTGGATACCAAAGTCTTCACCTAATATTTCAGGTGGAGCTACTTATGCTGAACCTTAGAACCATAGAGCATGTTGGTGATTGCAAAGCTACAAAGGTCATCTTCCAAGCAATTGCACCAACATAAGTATGGTCACTAGAACCACTTCGGTAACATGCTTCTTAAATAGTTTTTAATATCTAGCATATTCTTATAGATGTCTTGCTATTAGCTTTTATTTATATCATTTTTAAGTGTTTATTATTTGAATCAATGTGAGACATAATCCTAGCTTGACTCGTTGTTTAGCTTAAATGTTTAGTTTACACTAAATAGTCTTTTACTCACTTTTCATTAGTGTGACACATTTATCTATGTATGCTCTTTATTTTAGTTTTATCCTTGAAGCATGCATACCACTCTAGTCTATAGGAGCTTTTGTTTTTGGTATATGCTTTTGACTCTTCGTCTTTAATATTTTTTAATGGTCACTTCTTACCGATTTGTCTTTAACATGTCATATTTACTTTGACTCGTATTTTATGAGTATGTATGTTTAGCACAAGTCTCTTGTTTACTTGAAAAGTATATACATATATTTTTATGTTAACCTTGTGCTTGCATAATATATTCACTATTGATTCTCAAATTTTATTGTGATTAACTTCTTATGAATCAATTAAATCTTTGTCTGACAAAGCATATTTATGCATGGTTTTGATCTTGTGATATTTTTTTATATGCTTATTAAGGATATATGAATAATTCATTTTCATTTATATATTGCTCATGTTTCTTATACTTTTGTATAAATATCTTTATGGGGATATATGAGTTAAGTTCAAGTTCTATATTATATTATTTTGAAAAGTAGTTTCAAACTTGTACTTATTCATACTTAAGTTATTGATTTTTTTTTGAACAAATTTATGTTCTTCTCTTTATTAGCTTCTTCCCCAAAGTCTCCTTTAATGATGTTTTTCTTGACTTTTTGATATTTTGGATACATGATATTTTTAATATCTTGATCTTGATAAACCATTATTTGGGTATTTACTTCTTTTATATTTAGTGATTCTGGATTTCGATGTTGTTCGATGATACTGCATATATTTCTTTGAATCTAAGTTCTTAAGAGTAGAGATCATTTTGGGACCAAGCCGAAAGGGTCCTTCTGTCATACAGGTATAAATAGCCTGAAGCGACACGGTGCACTAGTCTTCGGACTACCGCTAGCTGGGAACCGGCCTCTACAGCTAACCCGAAGTGATCAATACTTTATAGACTTAAGATTTATTAAGGTCTACTTGCAACTATTATCTAGTTCTGGATCCAAGGTGCTGTCAAGTCTCCTAGGTTCCAGAATACATCAACGTATCTAGGTCTTACATTTTGATTTACAAATGTTTTATATTTTATTGTTACCCAATGATTTTGTAGCACATATGGATAAATGTAATTCATACAACTTATACAGTATGCTACATTGTTCTAAGTTTTTTACGTCCATAGAATATATTTTTTTATTGCACTAATTCTTCTTAAATCTTTGGTTATTAAAGAAGAGATTTGTTTTGGGTACAAGCCTACAAAGGGTCTGTCTGTCACCACGACTACGGTCGAAGCGAAGCGGTACTTAAGTGTTCCCTGGTGAATCTCCGTTAGCTGGGACAGTACCTCTACAGCTAACCCAAAATTGATCAACGCTTTATAAAAGATTTATTGAGATCTAGTTGCAATTGTTATCTGATGGATTTTGGATTTTAGATTTGATGAATAATATTATTTATTGATATTTTTTTACAAAAGGTAACATATATTGGTCTTCATAGGTTAATGTTTGTCATCTTTTGATATATTTATTTTTCTGTCACTCTATTCTATATTTAAACTTGATTTGATATTGTGACTACTCATTGAATATTATGGTCTTGTGATTTCGTCTTTAACTTGTGTAATATTCAATAATTTTGAGCTTTTTATTATTATCTTCTTATTCTAGTTATTTACTGTCTATAGCAGTAACTCTTTGCGAAGGAGAAGTCATGCAATTGAATCTCTCTCTCAAAGCGTTTCTTTTCTTTAAACCTCACGATTGTCAGGTGGACACCGTGCTAAGGCTTTAAAAGGGAAGAAATGAACTTCGATAAGAAGACCTAATATTTTTGAATTAGTTTTCTACTTCTGAAAATATGTCTCTGAAATTCTTAAATTTTATCTATACTATTATTTTTGGATATAACCATGTAAAGGTGGAGTAGTTAATTGTTTCAAGTCAATTAGCCCTTGACATGCCAAATATCTATAATACACTTTTCTTTGGACATTTGTCTAGTTATGTTTATTTGTTCAAATGGATTTATTTATGATTTATGGATTCTTTTATTGAAATTGTTTATGTGATTCGAATCGCCAGCTTTCAGTCTGAGAACTAAATGTACGCATTCGAACATTTATTAAGACAGTTTTTCGTAATATATTCCACATTTTTGAAAAGTCTTTTTGATTTCTTTTTGATTTATTGAATCTGTCCGGTACTCAAATGTTATTATTAAAGACAGTTTTCAAAATCTTTTATTGTCTTAAAATATTTCTTTTACATATATATTGGAGATATATTTTGTTTGTTCATCTTTAAGCATTTATTCATTGGATATCTTTTTTATTTGCCTAAAGATGATATTTGTTTTAAGTTTGGGACTTTATATGCATTTGATCAAAGGAAAGAAAGATGCATATCTTGGATATTCCTTAGATCTTGTGATTATTTATTTGATCTATTCTTGCATATAAATTTCTTCGGAACTAGATACTCATATTTTAAGGGGGAGCAAATTTAATTGTTTCAATTCTTATATGCCCTTAATATGTGGTATACCTAGTTCATCATGGACATATATTATTTTACTTAAAATATCTTGTTGAGTTGTCCATGATATTTGGATTTGTATTAGATTAGAGAATATATGATTATTATTATTTTTAATTATCTCATTTTATTTGAGTTTCTAAAAGTTATCTTGCCAAATATATATCTAATTATCCTTATTTGATTGATTTTAAAATTAATTTTAGCATTTCCTATTGAGATTTTATCTCAAAGTTCATGACTATCTATATTTAGACTGATCATACTTTGCGGGGGAGCATTCAAGTCGACTGAATTTCTCCTTCTCAAGTATTTTGTCTTCATTACTTTCATGTTTATCTAATGGATATACATATATCATGTTATGGTAATTGAATTCAAATACATGAACTTTGGCATAGATTTTGCATAGATTCTATTATATTTATTTTGATTTCTTTTTCGACGATTATACTCTTATGGAATTGATTCACTAATTTGTACGGACAAATTATGAATTATTATTTTTGTGATCATTGTTAAAAGTCTCTTTTTGATTTTTTTTATACATATACTAGAACTGCGAATTTCTATTCCTCATGATTTATTTATGACCAATGATTGATTCCTACTATATTAAATTTTTTTGTCTATTTCAAAACACAATATGATGAACAAAATGTGTTTTGAATGTCATTTTTGGATTTCGAGTTGGTAAACTATCTTTTGATTGATTTCAATGTTTTTAAGTCAACCAACTATGTTGTGTTTTGATAAGTTTTTTTTATTCTTTAGTTATGTTTTTTTTTTCTAAACTTGTCGTTACACTGTTCTCCTAAATCCTTTATCATGATTATTTTTTCTTTCCTCATTTACTTATGCTTGAGTTCATTTTAGCTCTAATTACGGGGAAGCTTATTTTTTATCATGTCAAAGGGGGAGAAATAAGTTTAAGTCAGCACACAATATTCTAGTATTATGTGTTTATTAGTGATACATGCATCTATTGTATAGACGGTGTTGGCGACGCCACCGAAAGGTATTCAGATTTCCAGATCTGTTTATCTTTGGACGACCGCCGTCAAGTGAAAAAGGCGTCTTCAAGTCTGCTCAAATATTTGAAGAAAGGCGTCATCAAAGGGCTCTTGGTTTTTCTATTTGATCAATGTATTTTTTATATTTATTGAGTCTAGGAATACGATGTACACTGCATCGAACAGGAAAATAGGCTACCCAAGAAATGTTTTCAAAATATCCTTTCATTTTGAAAACAAGTCCACTTATAAAAGCCCAAACTACTTCCTAACTGTTTGACTTTTCAAAAAGCCCAAAAACCTATTTGCAAAAACCCTGACAGAACTCCAACAGAACTCGGCCAGAGTTCGGTTAGTGAATGTTGCTTTTTGAACTTGGTCTTCCTGCAGTTACGGATCCCAACGAGATTTTCTCATAGAGTTCTGCCCGAATTTTACCCGAATTCTGTCAGAATTCTGCCTTTGGGAAAACTATAAATAGAGAAGGATTTCGATCATTTCAATACACTCATACACCAATTCACTTTCATATCTCTTCTCTATAAGCCTACTACTTCTTCCAATGTGTTCTGAGCTATTCATTTTCAAATCCCAAGCCAGTTACAATCCTCTAGTCGATTTGCCAGTGCGGTACGGTCTAGAAGTTTCAGAGTGATTGTAATCAGAGACTTGATTGAAGAAAGACTCTTCACAATTGAAGTTGGTCGAGTACTTCGGATCAAAGCTCGCGTTGTAGAAGTTGCAAGAACTTCGGATCAAAACTTGTGGTAATTTTCCATAGTGGATTCAGCTGGAAGCTAGAGTTCTTCCGACTGGACTAGTCCTCACAAGAAGGAAACCAGTATACATCCTTGTGTTTGTGTTTGCTCTCTACTCTCTACTTTTCATTTACATATCTGTGATACATATATTATGTGATCTTGTTACTAACATTTTTAAATAGTTAATTTTTGCTGCCTACTCTATTCACCCCCCCTCTAGAGATTGCGCTTTACAACTCGTTCCTACAATCGGTCCTACACCAACATCGACGAGCCTTTAGCGTGCGGTCCTGCCGGTTCACTGTATACGACAAGAGACACGACAAGCCACTACACCTCGTCGGCAGCCTCCGCTCTTGTCTCCATTCGTATAGGTGAGTAATAGTCTTTCTTACATTGTTCTTATTGTTTCATAGAGATATTTATGGATCTAAGTGAAGGATGAACCCTTTCGTTCCGGTATAAAATAAAGGGGGGAGCAGTGACACCTTAACAAAAGAATTGTTTCTTCAGTGCCACATGTCTATCTACATGTTGTAGGTTTACAAATAAAGCCCTATTACTTCCACAAATACCAAAATATTCCTTCCCTCCCATCTAAAAGCAGAAAAGTTGCTAACTCTTCTAAGTAGTATGAGTTATGTGCTCATAGGAGAATCTTTACAACCAATGGGTGGGAGCCATTAATCATTTTTTAATAAATAAATTATAATGATATAAGTCATGGGCTAAAAACCTATTTAGTTAAATAGGATGAAAGGATAGGGCCAAAAGAAAACTTGTATTTAGTTAAAGTTGATGGGCCTTAGGATTCAAGCAGGTTCCATATTAAAATACATTATAAGGTAATACATATATTATAGAATACATGTTATAAATATACTTTATTATCAATAAAATTTTATTTTCGTGTAGGCTTTACTTAAGATTGGGTATTCGACGACTCCACATGATTCTTGAACTCCAGACAAGTATACCTTGCCCACTGTACAGTATTTTCATGCATTTTTCTATTGTTGTTTTCTTTCAGCCATACTTGATTACATGCTTGATCTCTTGTTCATGTCATTGTTATTTTTTCACTTTACGTGCACGTACATTATTTTCTTTATCCTGTATATCACTGCTATTTCATGTATAGATCATGATAGTGTTGCTTAGTCTTGTGCTATGTTCATTTGGTATGTCTTGACCCGTTACTTGTACTTGTCTTGAGTTGACTTGACTGGACACCTGTATAGTTCATGGAGACGGAGAGGACAATTACTAGGCATGCGGGCTATATCATATTATTCTGTCGGCTGATAGTTCGGATAAGCTTCGGTTGTGTTGATGATTCTGTAGGCCGTTAGTTTAGTGCTACGGTTGTGATACTCTATTGGTCGTTAATCTTATATGAGATGCGATTGTGTTTATGTGTTGGTCTTTAGTTTCGGATGAGTTGCGGTTGTGATGGTACCCCTGTCTGTTAGCCCAAGTGTCGAATATTGTTCTTGATGTTGCGTTGTCATGTAGTTTGTTTAGAAGTACAGTACCCTATTTCTATCATTTTCTTTATGCATGTTATTTACTGTCATAGTAGACATGTTTTATGTATCTTGCTAGTCCCCTGAGGACCTGGTGATCTCTCCAGGTTTAGTCGAGGTTGATCCAGGTACAAACGAGCAGGTTTATGAGCTAGCACCATACCACAGTACCACTGTAGCTGACGACGTTATTGATGCTTAGCGTAGCTTAGATATAGTTATTTTATTTCATGTCTTTATATTCTATTTTCGTCTACTAGTAGTGGATTTGTCTCCACCGGACGTGACTTGAATTATTGATACTTGAAACTTCACTTTTATATTATTATTTATTATTTATTTTTATTGATACTCATTTGATTTTAGTTTTATCTTTTTACTTATGTAGATGAGATATATATTGCTATGTTACTTCTGGATTTTTGTGACTTGTGAGTCTATAGACAGCTTAAGTGTATACTTGAAGGATTTCCTAGATTGGGATTGTCCTTAAGTATGTACTAGCTGGTCGTGTTACGTGCTAGTTCCGTGACTTTTGGGACTGGAGCGTGACACTGAAGGCATCAGATAACTCATCAAATGTAAATTCTTCATATAAAGGATTTGTAATTACCTTTGCATTTGTAGCCATGAAGCATAGATTTGCTGTATTGCGAGGTATTTCTTCTTCTTCTGAATCACTTGCCTCACTTTCACACCAGATGCTGGTATTGGCATAATTCTTGGTTGAAGTCCTTCTCTTACTTGATTGATCGTACATGCTTCCCTTTATTACAACAGGATAGTCTTTCTTGATATGCATGTCTTCTTATAGCTGTAGCATATTGATTCTTCGTCATCTCTGGAATCTTTTTTCTTCTTGTTAGATTTCTCATACTTTAGAAATCGTCTTAAGTTCCTCGTCATATCATTCTCACTTTCGTTATCGGAAGCCATCTTGTGATGTGCTTTGAATGCGATGGTCTTCTCCTTTGGTGCTGGCTCTTTAAATTCCTTGAGGTCCAGCTCATGTATCATAAGCTTTCCCATAAGTGTCTTGAGAGTCATTATTGTGAGATCGTTCCCTTCAATTATAGTCTTTGCTTTAGGATTCCAGTTCTTGGTCAATCCACGAAGTACCTTTCGTATCTTTTCATGATTGTTATATTCTTTTCCAAGAGAAGACAGGGGATTAACAATATTTAAGAACCGAGTAAATATGTTAGCAGTAGTCTCATTAAGCTTCATTTTGAAGGCCTCATATTCTTGTGCGAGTCTTGAGATTTTGGATTCCTTCACCTGTAAAGTTCTTTCATGAGTTACCTCAAGAAGTTTTCAAACCTCGTGAGACGTGGCACATGTTGATACTCTTTCGAATTCAGTTCTATCTACTGCACAAAATAAAGCATTAATAGCTTTTGCATCAAGACTTGCTTGTTTCTTTTCATGATCAGTATACTTGCATGTGGTTTCTCAAACAGGTTTCCATCTTGTACAATAGAAAGTGGTTTCTTATAATCATCAATAATAATTGACCATAAATCGAAATCAAGTGACTTGAGATAAAAGCTCATGCGTGTCTTCCAATATGTGTAATTTGTGCCATCAAATAGGGGAGGCCTATTTGTAGACTGGCCTTCACCATTACTAGTATATAATGATGCCATTTCTCAAGGAATTTTAATCCAACTAAGAGAAACCGTGCTTTGATACCAATTGTGGGATCGAAGGCACCTTTAGATGAGGGTGAATAGAGCGTAGTGAAAGTAATTTCCCCAGTAAAAATTAATGCAGGTAAAGGCAAGTGAAGACAGATAATCAATGCAATAATGTAAAGCAGTAATTAAATAGTGAGATAGAAGCAATATGCAGAAATCAAGATTTTATCCCGGTTTCCCTCTAAGAAGACTAGTCCAGGCTCGAGTACTCTTGCTCGATGTTAAATCTACTATTTGAAATAGAGGTTACACCGCGTGCTTTACTACGAAGGACATGCCGACTTCTTACAACGTCGTATTTTTATCTGAAGTCCACGAACAAACTTCAACACTATCTGAATAGCTTTTATATGCCAAGCTTATACAGCTCGAAAACTTCTAATCGGAACACACCAGTACTTAGAAGAATGAGAGTTGTCTTGAAAATGTGAAGATTGAAAAGCTCTTTAAAATAGGAAGACTTAGAATTAATAGAGAAGATGAAGAATGAGAGGAGTGAGTAATATGAAAAACACTTCTCTATTTATAGGTATTTTTGAAACAGAATTCGGACAAACTCGATTAGGGCAACGTTCAAATTTTTGAACGTTTGGGATCCAAAAGAATAGGTATTCATTCTGACCAGGAGTAATTCAAGGAGACCGAGTTTGGTCCGAGTTCAGGGCGAACTCGCTCCGAGGTCGGTTACTAGGTTGTTAGAAGGTTCTTTGGTTTTCAGAATGTATGTTGGGTATTAGTTTGGTTTGGTTTGAGTGGCTTTTATTTGAACATGGATGTTCATCTAAATGTTAGTGGTATCCGACTCATAAAATAACCTAGACTCAAGAAAAGAGAAAATACATAATAAATTGATAAAATCTTGCTTGACGAGAATAACTGCGATCTAATATAGTTTTCATTCTTTACGTATCAGATTCGAAGTTTTAATTCAATTATCGAAATCAGGTTGATCATGAATCTCAACCTTTATATATAAGATTTATATATAAGATTGCTAATCATGTTCTCTTCTCAACCTAAATGATATATAAGTTCGACTTCTACTTTCTAGTTCTCTCTGGGGTCCATAAACTCATCCTAATGCAAGAATAGGGTTCAATAACGGACATATATTCAAAATCAGGACCAGCAAAAGAAAGTGAAAATAGACTCAAAGGAGTTTCGAAATAAGATTCTCAGGGGTCATCCCTGAAATCTATCAAAAGTCCCTAATATGTGATTGAGTACCAAAATCCTAAAAATATTCGATGACTCAAATCTTAATCCTAGGACAGGCTCACAGTAGTACGGTTAAGCCTAAGTACTACCACGACTCCGCATTAGTTGCGAAGATGACCTGCATGGGCCACCATAAAAATGTGTCACGATCCGCACCCGGATATTCGGGCACGAGCACATGGGCCACGCCCAGGCTATGCCGCAATGTCGGTGGTAGAATGCTATCAAGTACCCAATAATATCTACAACATCTAGATGATCCATGATAATAAATATACTCAAATTATACCACAAAAGACTAGGAAAGATATGAAATAGAAAGATATCAATAACTCTGAAACAACTATAGTCTACAAAGAATATACATGACCGGAATGTATCGGAGACAAATCCGATAACGAAACATAAATCAAAATACAATGGCCTAGAACTCCCGGGAGACAACTCACGTTGAAAAGAACATCGAGATCCGTCTCAGCTAACGTCATCCTCTAGTCCAATAATATGGGGCATAACAGTTCCTAAAAATATGGTTATCCAGTCAGGATTGGAGCGAAGTTGTCACGCCCCAGAACCAGAATACTGGAGAGCGGGGGCAGACATAGCCAGCTACGTATATGAAATGGAATCCATCTCGCTATACGGTCACGGCTGTCTAGATACATGAGGGTTTATCTACAAGCCAACAGTCTCTTACGGTCATGAACAAGCCTAGTGTCTCAATCACAAGCAAGTAAGTAAATGTTACAAGATGTATGATCATTAAATATACAATAGTAAGGCGTCCCAAACATTACATATTCAGCTGATCATGAAGCTAGTCATTACAAAATGTTAGGACTAGCAAGAGTTTAGTCATACATGATCAACCCTAGGATCTGTTAATCATGTTACAGCCCGTAGGCAGACAGTAAGTAAAGTGCAATCGAGCTAAACAGGTGCTCGTCGGCTAAACGCCTCAAAAGAATATTTTTACAATAGAGTGGGAGAGCCAAAAATAACCCACTCGTTGCCAGGATTCCTTCTAGTGTTCACCATCTGGCAGGAATGTTGGTAGATCCTCTGGAGTTGCTCCGAAATCTGGCCACACAAAACCAGCTGGGTCAGACCCCAGAAAGAGCAAGTGCCACAAAGGAGGCTTCACTTAAGAACTAAAACCAGCAATCAGCACAGGAATATAAATATAAATAAAATAAGGACTGGAATAAAAGGAAACATATCAGGATGATATACGACGAGATAACCATGGAACTATTCAGATAGCCAGGTTACAACCCGTAAACCAAACAAGGACCGGGGTTGTAACCCTTCGTCTGAACGGAGCTTGGTTTCTCACCATTTATCGGTAAAAATAAACACAGGCACTCAAGTCGTGCAACAATCTGGAACAGGATCAGGGTAAGACTAGACTGGTTAGACTTCATCCAATCATTTCACGGCCAAGCAAGAACTACGGCTTGATACTTTAACTAACTAGGGTTGTCACAAGCCTAATTACTAACAAGATGTAGTGAGATTATTCCACAGCCACAAGCCCTGCAGACCATCCAGGCTACCCAAGTCGAAAAATTAGGGTTGAATTCAGGTGGGTACATCGTCCAGGAAACGCATGTACCCTTAAGTAGCTTGAAGGGTGCAACACATGACAGTGTGCTGGAAATGTGCCCTACTCGACGGCAGGCTACAGATCCCAAGCGCGCCCAGGTAACGGGATTGCCTGTAGCTGGAAAATCTCTTCATGACTAATGTATTAATCTAGTTGTTAACCTTAGTCCATTTCAGTAGGTACTCCTGACCGTGGTACTCAGGAGTCCCCTCCTAGACATGATGCAAGACAGGACTGGATTATTTGTACAAGCACAATCGTCCACGGTGTCCAGGATATTCATACAGGTCATGTCATGTCAGGTAGCCGTCGCAACAGCTCATCAAGATATAACATGTCAGGTTTATCATGTCAAGTGTACTTGTCAGGAGTGCGCCACGACGGGCCACTATCAGGTCATGTCAGGTCATTATGTCAGGAGTGCACCACTACGGGTCACTATCGTGTCATGCTCAGGTATCATTCCAAACATATTAAACAAATCCATGATTATCAAGTTCATGACAAAAGGCGTAAGGATATAAAATGGACGTTAAATATCTAATAAAATATCAATATACAGGGCTATAGAAGATCAAGGGTAATCAGGCTACGCTCAAGCCAGGCTACGCTCAGGCTAGCGTACGCTCAGGTCTGCGTACCAAAGGATCCATACACTTCCAATGGGAAGCGTATGCAAGGGTCAGCGTACACAAGGGCACGCTCAAGCTACAGGTCAGCGTACGCTCAAGCTAGCGTATGCTCAAGACACGCTGCCAACAGGCAGCGTATCAAGGCGAGCGTACGCTCACTAAAGAGCAGCGTACGAAGGCTAGCGTACGCTCCCTAAAGAGCAGCGTACGAAGGCTAGCGTACGCTCGCTAAACAGCAGCGTACGAAGGCTAGCGTACGCTCGCTAAACAGCAGCGTACGAAGGCTAGCGTACGCTCCCTAAACAGCAGCGTACGAAGGCTAGCGTACGCTCACTAAACAGCAGCGTACGACTCAGCGGCATAAGCTAAAAAGCTAGCTCACTGTTCACTGTCTTCTCCAAATGGCAAGAACAGCAAGAACTCTAAAGTTGAATCTAAGCTTCAACAGTCCAAATCTTGGTCAAAACAAGTCCGAATCCAACTTTCCAAAGGTCAAAATTGGGTAGAATGAAATTCTCTAAAACATGGAACCATCAAAACTTGAAAACAAGCAAGTTTAATAGATCAAAACCATCAAAATCCGAAAATGGCAAAACTCTAGATCTACAACAATTAAAGCCTCAAAATAGAAAATGGCAAGTTCTAATGTGGTTTAGAATCATGAGGAGAAGCTAATGAAACCATCAAAAGGAGTTCTCTTGTGGAAGCAAGTTGCACTTGCCTATGGTTGGGGAGTTGTGGAGAGGAAGGAAGAAGAAGAAGAAATAAATGAGAGTTATGGAGGAGAGAGAAGGTTGGTGGGGAAATAAATATCATGGGTGGTGGTAGGTAGGGGGTTCACCTTGGTCCATGATGAACCAAGCATTGGGCCGGCCGAACCAAGCCAACCCAAACCGAGAGTAAACAAGCCAAGCCAAACCAAGGAGATATGCAAATACAAGATAAAATACGTATACGTATTCCAAATACGTAATACGAACAACAGGCATTACAGAAGTACATAACCCTAAAAGCAGTTCCATGGCATGGTAGAAAATATAGAGGTAGCAATAGAATAAGATACATGACATGATGGAAATAAAATACAGGAGATAGAGAAATAGCATCATGAAGATATAAGGAAACTGAGTACATAAAATAAAATGGTGAACATGGTAACTCCATTATACGTGAATGTATAATCGACATGTACATGAATATACTAGAGGGATTAATCACATAACCACTTCTACTCCCCCCTACCCCAATCAATACACAAGGATCCAATCACGATATGTTACGTACACGATAGTTAGTTTGAACATGAAGTACATGTGAGTACACGAGAGCACATGAGAGTACATGAATAATACAAGTAAAAGGACTACACGATGTACATGATAAAGTACATGAATATAAAATACCCAATGTACCCGATAAGGGGATAACATCGCATGACAAGATCCATATAGTACCAATCCGTGTTAATAATGTGTCAGCATCAAGTAAAATAGTCTAGAGCAGGCAATATAGATACTATCATGATGAAAACAATCAGACAATGTACTCGTCTGAATTTGGTTGGAGTTGACGTGCACGACACGAGGTAGGTACGACACTATGCTCCACAAGATGGTCCCAAACGACGTCACAGGTGGTTCCATCGAGTCCAGAATAGTCCAAATAGCCTAATTTGGTATATAAAAGTCCAGAATCAGGATTGGACACGATTATCGAGACACGAAAGAAGTTCACGACCAAAGGATAGAAAATGACTATATTAGTCATGATCAAGAGTAGATTATTCTAGTCACTAAGAATTTGATTAAGAATAATATTGGTACCAAATAATTTGTAAACAAATTTAGTCAAGAAGAAACTTTAGAAAGTTTTTAGAATAAAAAATTCAATTATTATATCAAGGCTAAGTATTCCCAGAAAATATAAGTTTATTTTGTAAATTATTTATAAAAATCTTATTCTCTCTTTAAACCCAAATAACTATTAAGAAAACCATTTATAACATTTTTAGAAATTATATTTTATTAATAACGATATCCTTTATATAATGTTTAGAAAATAAAGAAAATCATCCTTAGTACTAAAACCCCCAAATTTTGCCAAATTTGTTTTAAGTCAAAACTTGATGATAGTAATTTAGAAATATCCAAATAGCATCCGAAAATATTTTCTTCCCATCAAAACCAAGGCCCAGGACCACATTCATAGATATGTTTTAATGAAATATTAGCTATACAATTATTTGGTATACTTGATTTAAAGGATGACATTAATAAAATTAGTAGCAAAATTTATATACTCATGTACTAATATTTTCCTTTAAAAAAAGACTAATATAGGTACACATGTATCATGTGGCTAAAGTCCCAACTCAAATATCTACATTTAATTTCTAGTCAATGGGCCCAGCCCAAGACAAAACCCACAACCCAAATTGAATCACAGCCCAACCATTTCATTTAAACCCTAAAAATCATTTATAATATAATAATAATAGCAATATACACATACAATATGTTTACGTATATATACATGGGTACATATATCATATACCAATATATACAAATACATTTTCATATAGGCAATATGTATACATCCCTATGTACAAATATCCAATACACATATAACCACATTTTAATTAGGTTTTTTTAGGGGCACCATCACTTTTACTAGGGGACAGCCCTTACTTAGGGGGCAGCCCAGAAAGTGGAGATTTTACTAGGGGGCAGCCCAAATTTTACTAGGGGGCAGCCCAACCCCCCAAACTCACATTTCCTTCCCATTTCATAACTTCCTCTCTCTCCTCCAAAAGAAAAAAAAGAAGAGCTCTCTCTCCCTCTCCCAAAACCCTAGAAAATTCTCCTCCACCACTATAATCCTAATTCCTCCACCAAATTTCTTTCAAGAACACTCCCACATTCGACTAGAAAATTCTCCTCCACCACTATTTGTTTGTGATTCTAAAATTTTGACAAAACTGCTAAAACGGAGGTTCAAACATCATTTTTTTTGCGATTCTAAAATTTCGAAAGTCCGTCTAACGGTAAAGCCGTTACTTTCAGCCTCCTCGAAATTACGCTCATTTTGCGGCAAACCGAGCCTCGTTTCGACCTCCCAATCAAAAGTTATGGCCCTCCAAAGTTTCAACTGACCATAAAATGCAGGAGAATGACCATTCTCCGTGTAAATTAACACGGAGAATTGCATTCTCCGTGTTATTAACACGAAGAATGGACATTCTCCGTCTTAATTTACACGGAGAATGGTCATTCCAGTGTTAAAATGCAGGAGAATGACCATTATCCGTCTTAATTTACACGGAGAATGGCCATTCTCCGGGTTAATTTACACGGAGAATGGCCATTCTCCGTGTTAAACACGGAGAATGGCCATTCTCCGTGTAAATTAACCCGGAGAATGCCATTCTCCGTGTTAGAAACACGGAGAATGCCATTCTCCGTGTTAGAAACACGGAGAATGCCATTCTCCGTGTTAATTTACACGGAGAATGGTCATTCTCCTGCGTTTTAACACTGTAATGACTATCCTCCGTGCTAAATTACACGGAGAATGGCCATTCTCCGTGCAAAAATACAGGAGAATGGCCATTTATATAACAACAAGTTTCAATTAGGACTGCCAGCACCCTGGCAGTCCTAATTCAATGTAGGACTGCCGGGGGGTGACAGTCCTAATTCACAGAATATTTCATCTAGGACTGCCACACACAGGGCAGTCCTTCACATGTGTTGGACTGCCCTGTGTGTGGCAGTCCTAGATGAATTGTTCTGTGATCAAATCACAGAACATTTTAGCAAGGACTGCCACACACAGGGCAGCCCAACACATGTGAAGGACTGCCCTGTGTGTGGCAGTCCTAGATGAATTATTCTGTGATCAGATCACAGAACATTTTAGCAAGGACTGCCACACACAGGGCAGTCCTTCACATGTGTTGGACTGCCCTGTGTGTGGCAGTCCTAGATGAATTGTTCTGTGATCAAATCACAGAACATTTTAGCAAGGACTGCCACACACAGGACAGTCCAACACATGTGAAGGACTGCCCTGTGTGTGGCAGTCCTAGAAAAGACAACACCTGGATAAAAGTAACACACATGTATGACACACATGTATAACACCCAAAACACACAAAACACACATGTATAACACCCAGATAAAAGACATATAACACATGGATAAAAGTAAGAAACATATATTGGACTTCATATTTCATAGTTTAATGTATACAAAAGTGGTCCTCTATAACCAAAATGCCAAAATGTATACAAAAGTGGTCCTCCATATAACACATTGATACCTAGTCGATTTCGACGTCACAGTGGTCAGCAGGTAAGTCTCTTGGCTCTTCAAACTTCAACAACTTCTTACAATGGTCGATTTGATGAGCGAAAGGTGTGGTCCAAGCTCTGGTTTCGACCGGTGCTCTTTTGTACCAAACTGTTGAAGGTGGAGGAATCGGAGAATAACCGATAAGTTGGTAAGGCAGGCTGCTTCAAAGATAAATGACTTGGACACAGAGGACTGCCACAGATATGGCAGTCCCTCACATACAGAGGACTGCCACAAATGTGACAGTCCCTCACATATATAGGACTGCCACATCTCTGGCAGTCCTATATATGTGAGGGACTGTCACATTTGTGGCAGTCCTCTGTGTTAAAGTCTAATTTTTTACCCGAAGTAAAGTTCAAAGTGTAGTTACCACGAGGGTTTCCGATGCGTCAAAGTGTTCTTCGGACGTTGTGGGAGGAGAGTATCCAGCATTTGATGGTCCGAGTTGTTCCATTTTCTATTTCTTTCTACATTAAACACAAAATTCAACTTTTATATGTAAAATTTAGGTTAAAACTTAAAATATTACACAAAAATAAATTCGACGACTTACAAATAAATAGGAGAAGTGATTGACACTGTTACTAGATATTCTACCAAAAATCTTCAACAATTTTAGGTTGGAGGACAATTTCACCTAGGTTAGGTTAATTATAGGTTTATATGAGGAGGAGAAAAAAAGAGTGGAGGAAGAGAAGTAGTAGAGGAAGAAAGAGAGAGATGAAATAAAATCACATTGGCTTTTATAGTGTTTTTTGTGCTGCCTCCCTAGTAAAAAAAATCTATGGCAAACTTGTAATTTTTTTAAAAATATTTTGGGTTGTCCCCTTAGAAGTGGTGGTGTCCCTAAAAAAACCTTTAATTACTCCTAACAGTGATTTAAAGAGACGGTCTGTTGTTCCCATACTTCCTCTCAAATAAGAAACGAAGGGGAATGAGAGGCCCCATCATTCGTTCTTCTCCCAAATTTCATAGAGGGAGAGCATCAAGAGAGAAGGGGCGACATGATAAGAGGGAAACTCACCCTGAGAACTGCCGGTGCGGCAGTCAGAACTGTGGAGGAATGTGCGGTGGTGGGCGAGCTCGGCTGCGGAGGCTGGCTCCAGCGGGACGGCTTCGTTGATCTCGCCGGATCCGGTCGCCACTGCGGCGGACGGGTGGCAGATTGGGTCGGACGGCGGGGTGCCCGAGGCGGCGTCCCTTGATGGAAGTGCCAGATCTGGGCTGTGCCAGATCTGGATGGGATTGGGCACGGCGGGGCACCGGCGCTGGGGGTTACGTTGGTTGAATGGACGACAGAGGGTCCGACAGGTGATTCTCTCTCTCATTCTCCTGTGGTGGTGGTTGTGAATGGTTTTGGTGATTGTGGTAGTGGTGGTTTATGGTGGTGGGAGTGGCCAGCATGGTCGGGAGGTCGGGAATGGGCTAGACAGTGGTGGTGGTTGGGATGGGTGAGCGGCTGTAGCCGGTCGGAGATGGGGGTGGTGATGATGATGGTGCGGCAGAGATTTGGGGGGTTTGGCTCCGGTTGTATGTCAGATTGCTCCGGGCACGGGGTCGGCCATCGTCGGTGATGGCGGGAATGTGGTGGCGGTGGATTGACAATGGTGGCTGTTGGTTGGTGTCCTGTGGTGGTCGATGGAGGCGGCCAGATGGTGGGTCGGCTCATGGCAGCAAGTCGGGTGTCGGTGGCGACGAGGAGGCTGTGGCCGCGCGGTTTGGGTAACTAGGGTGGTGGTTGCTGGTCGGTTGGCCGGAGGGGAAATGGTCGTAAGGGTGTTGGCGGCTGGGTGTTGGGAAAGGAAATTTTTAGGGAATTTTCTAGGTTGCATTCATTGGGAAGTGTGTCTGTATATAGGGAAGTGGGGAAACCCTAAGAAAAGTGTAAATGTAATAGAATTAGAAAATTAGTAAAAACTACTAACTGCTAACACTAACCACTAACAGTTGCTATTCATTTAAATCGGTTAGTTAATTAATATTAATTTATCATTAGCTAATAGATTTAGCAACTAATTAATTAGCTAATAACTGTATTTTCTATTTACAACCATAACCTGAAAACTATTTTCTTTATGCAAATTAGATATTTATGACTTATATAAATCTATAGAAACGAGCAGAAAATCAATTTGATAAAATCTCGTATATTAGTTTTACAAAATCAATGACTCAAACAAAATATCGATATTTAATTACAATTTAGCTACCACTATAATTTCTATGTAAATTCAAGAAGTTAGTCCACGATCCAATCCAACTTGGTAGGCTAGGATTAGGACCAAAATGGTCTAATCCGACACGAGGAAAATATTTCAAATCAGTATAGCTATAAGATTTCCAAAATAATATTTATTTAGTGATAAAAGCATATTTAGTTTAAAATAATATTTTGACAAACTATTTCTTATATAACTTAAATATTTATATCTTATGAAATTCTTCTTAGAAAGAGGACATATATATATATATATATATATATATATATATATATATATATATATATATATATATAAGTTAAATCGTGTGACTCTCCGCACCCGATTTTTAGCCGGTCGTCATGTTGCTTCGGACTCTTCATGCGGATCTTGTCCGCACTGGCTTTTTCATCATTGTCCGGCACGTACGCCTCGCGCACTCCGCGCACTCCAGAGCCTCACGGTACGGCCGACGTCTTTCGATGCCAGCAACTCAACGCCTCGCTTAGCCCACGACGTCGAAGGCGCCTCCGACGTCTTCACGACGCCTACGACAGCCGGTTTCGTCCAGCCACTCGTTCTATGCGCACGACGTCCTTACGACGTCTTTCCGACGCCCATTGGGCACCGCACGACGGGTCGCGTGGTCAACCGTCGTTTATACCCGTGGTAGAATGGTGTCGGTCCTCGACCGCCCGCGCGACGCCCTAGCCGATGAGTTTTTATGCATGGGACGTCCTATTCTGTCCTACGCCAGCTCAGATCGTAGACAACTTCACATAATATAGTTTTCCTCAAAACCAAAGGTTTGACCAAATAACGTTAGCTTATCACAATCGAAAATACGTTCATATTAACATTTACGATTTCAAAGGTTTTTAGAAAAATAGTTCGAAAAAAATAAAAAATTTCAAAAAATTTCAAAAATTCGATTAATGGAGGTTACACTTTGTTACTTGTTAAAATTGCATAAGTAGTCTTTCAATTGTATTATAGTTGGGAGAGTGAATATGAAGTAAGGTTGTGGAACTGTATTACATGAATAACAGCAGTCATGGTAAAGTCCCATGACTTGTCAAATCCTATTTACCTACATGAATGATTGCTCGTCGGTGGACCTCACATATCAATGAGGTTGATACCCCTAACAGTTCCACATATCGAACTAAATATTCTAAATGACACATGTTACACGATTGGTTATATACGTGAGTCATTTTTATGATATCATTGACTATTCCCTTTCGTCTCACTATGATAATGCCTTGACCACCTTGTGTACATGTTACTAGTTTTCTTGTCATATTAGTCTTTATTATTTACTTTAATTATTATTTGTGTTTACTTTGCTCCAATCATGATAGGAAACTTAACAATTTTAGGTTGAAAGCACCCTAGAGGGGGGTGAATAGGGTTAAGCTTACTAATCAAGCACTAAACGATTGCTAATATACAATTTAAAGATTATTAATGCAAGCGAAGAAGCAATAAAAAATACCGACATCCGATGTATCCTGGTATCCGTCCAAGGAACACTCTATTCCCGGAACTCTCTCTGTCTTCAATCCACTATTATCGCAAATAGTATAACATGAGCTTTTATCTAAAGACTCACCAACTTCATATACGAGAGCTTTTATCCGAAGGCCTCTAAAACTTTAATCCACGAGAGCTTTGATCCGAAGACTCTCCAGCTTCAACCTCTCTATAAGATAGTTTTGATCTTCTTACAACAAAGATGAAGATCTCACTTTTACAACTAAAGAACACTCTAACACAATTTGTGGATAAACAAGTGAAAGCTTTGGTACAGTTGTTTGTGGACAGGGTTTACTATATGAGAAAATTTTAGCCTTAAAGCATCAACCTTGAATGAAGGGGTTCAATGCTATTTATAACAAAAGCAATGGAAATTGCAAATAATGCAACTTTCAGTCGGCTGATGGAAGATCCGTCGAATTTCCGCGGAAGTCCGTCGGATCATCCGCCTGCATGTGACAACGGCTATAAAAGAGTCATTGGGCTCACTGATGGGACAGCTCCGACCGTTGGATTCTGAACAAAAATAATTTGGATCATCCGTCGAATTTGCGGACGTCCATCGGATAATCTGAAAGTTCACGGAAGTTATTTTGTCTCCCATTCGGATCATCCTTCGAATTTCTACGGAGATCCGTCAGATCATTCGCCTGTCTACCAAAAAGTGTCATGGGTTATTATCTACCCTAGCTTTCGATTTTATCATCCATTTTATATGTTTACAATTATTCCTAAGACTCATTATAGACTCCAGATATACTTTAGCAGGTGTAGGCTTCTTCAGAGTCTTCAAATGATGATGGCATGGCTTGGCTTCTTCCCTTGATAGATGATGGCTTTTTTTACGGCAGCTGTCCAAAGATATTCATATTGTGAAATCTGAATACCTTTCGGGGGCTTCGCCCCCGAACCCGCACGGGAGATGCTGCCCCCTCGACCCCCGTCCGCTGACTGCGTAGCGAAACCCAGAGTTAGTGGCTCCGAAGATGTCGTCGGACGGTTTAGAAAAATCTTGTAGAATACCGTTGTCTTTGGCCATAATGATTTCTCTATTGCATATGTCCATATTTATCTTGTTTATTACTTTTTTGCAAATACATGTTAGACGAACAAAACAATATACATAAAAGCAAGTTTGATAACATTAATGCAGATTAGGACAATGCTAAGTTTAAGAATAAATATTATAGTGATAGCATAAATATTAGTGATATCATAATATTAAACTTAATCGAATAACTACAGTAAAAAAACATAGTCTGATCATTGGGTTAACAATCCCCTACTTTTTTTTTATTATAGCACCTCGGTTAAATTTACGATAGATATAGAAAAAGCTCATATCACTAATATGTAAAACAATAAGCATATATCACTAAAAGGTATAAGTATAAGTAGAGATGCTGTAGTGATTGCATGAAGATTGAAGATTAGTGATAATATAATGCTAAACTTAATCGATTAACCATATCCAAAAATATGATACAATTATTGGGGAAACAATCTCCCCATTTTTTTATTTTGTCATATCGGTTAAGTTTAGTATGGACACAATAGTTGCAAGTATCACTAATATACAAAGGACATAAGCATATATCACTAAAAGCATGCTACTTAAATTACTTCTACCCCTTTTAACACATACTTAAACTTACTTCTTCTCCTTTGACATGAACAAAAATAGGCTCTTCCGCACTAAGAGATAAAATAAAATCAATCTTAAGCATATAAATCGAAGCATAAGGAAGAGATAGACTATCATGATCAAGATATACTATTAAAAATAATGGAAGAAGTGTGTAAAGACAAGTTTAGAAAGCTACATATCTCAATGTGGAAATTCAAATTAGAAGATAGCTTGTCAAAATACAATATAGTTGGTAAAACAAAAGGAATATGAAAACAATCAATAAATAGTTTACCAACTTGAAATCCGAAGAAATTTAAAACACAATATAATGTGAAATATCATTCTAGTTTTGGAAAAGAACTTCAAAATAAAGGATTTCAATCAAAAGCCATGATGATTAGATAATTACAAAATAATATACATCAATGAAAAAGATACCAATTGAGATATTAAAATATATAAACTTGAACATTGATCAAAGAAATCACTGATAGTCACAATTTTCTACAAATATATAGTGGAACAAAATAAAATAATGATCAATGAAGTAGAGCAATTGATATAAAATTATCTTATTATTTGAAAAATCTATTTGCTTATCCAAGTTCATACATTTGAACTCAATTACCTTATCATACTCTATGAATATCCTTTAGATAAACATGAAGATAAAGAAGAAAATTACTTGAGAAAAAAAATTCAGTCGACTTGAATGTTCACCCTTAAAGTATTACCAATATTGATAAGATTCATGAGTTTTGGGTAAGTCCTCAATAAGAAAAGCTAAATCAATTAAGCTACAAGGAAAGTCAAATCAATGAAAGCTGAATAGTCATCAAGATAAGATAATCAAGTCAATATTGACAAGATGAACTATTTAAATCCATATGAAAGAGAGAGACAAAATAATAAAGACAAACACATGCACTCTCTCAAACCCTTCAAAATAAAAATATCATAACCTCAATCAATAAGATATTAAAATAAAGAAAATAGGTTCATGATGAACTAGATATACGACATATACAAGGGTATAAATGAATTGAAACAATTTATTCCTCCCCCCCTTAAATATGCGTATTTAGTTCCAAAGCACTTAAAGAGGTCTAGGGATAAATCAATTGTAGATTTTCTCCCCCTTACTCAATGCCTATAAGGCTAAAAAATCGTCACAAGACGAATAATATCATCTTTAGTCAAGAAGAGATATACAATTAATAACACTAAATATGAAAAATCAAAAGAATATTTCAATTAAGCACATATAATCAAAAGATGTCATACATTAACATATATATAAAGATCTCATATTTAAATATGATAGATCAATGTATGTTACATTTTGAAAAAAAGGCCATCACGAAAAAGAATAAAGTCAACTAAAACAATCATGATGAAACTCACAATATAGCTCAAAGAATTCAAAAACAAACCAAAACACAAATAAGATATCATGTCCATGATTTTCTAATTAAGCGAGGATTAACCAACTTATTACTATGCATGTATGTTTTATCACATATGTACCCATCAACGGGTAATATCCTAACCTTGTTAATATTAAATAAAAAACCAATATAGTTCAAATAGAAAAGGCTCATATGTGGTAGTCCATGAGTAGTCAAAATAGTGTAATAAATTAACTTGATAATCACATAATTAGATTATTTAGGACTACTCAACCATTAGGATGAGAAAAACAAACAAATTAAACATGATCCACAATCGATCTCATCAAGAGTAAATCTCAAATCCATATTTATAATAAAATCTCATAAATCAATGGAAGATATAGGAAAGAGTCAATATCATTCAAAAGAAAACTTAATAGACAAAAGTGAGATGGAAAAGATAATATGATGAAATCATGACTCAAAAGTGAGAGAAATTTAAGAGATGCTAAGCAAAGACTAATATGGAATGAGATTATAGAAAGGAATCACAAACCTCGATAAAAAAACAAGACAAATCAATAATTTGTCAAACCAATTTTAGATAATGAACATATGTATCTAAAATAGAATACATATCACATCAAAACAATTCACAAATCTTGTTTTTGGAAACTAGCATATCATATATAGATTAAAATGAGAAACAATAGCAAGATGAGTGAAAGTGAACCAAAACTATATAGCTCAATAATATATCATAAATACACAAGCTATAAAACCAAATAAAATTAATGAGGTAAACCATTAACAAAAAAAAATATACGCATTAAACCTTAAGTCACTAACACAGAAGAGGTATTCAATAAGGGCAATACATTTTGAATGAACAAAATAATTTAAAGACTCTTTACTACGCAATGATAAAAGCAAGAAGATAACTCAATAAAAAAGAATTAGGCTCTTATCATAATGAGGCTAAAAGATTATTCATGAAAACATAATAAAACAACTCTTTCTGCCACGTATTGAGATTAATCCAAGATAATAAAATAATAAATCAATCTAAAAAATTTCCAGTTAGCAACGGACTACTGACGGAATGGCGACACTCGGCGACGGACATGCGACAGATTTTCCGTCGCTAAGCTTCTAGAAATTTACATATATCCAGTTAGCGACGAATAGTGACGGAAAATCCGTCGTCGAGCTTCTAGAAATTTACATATATCCAGTTAGCGACGGCATACTGACAGAATAGCGACAGAAAATCCGTCATCAAGCTTCTAAAAATTTACATATATCCATGTAGCGATGGATAACGACGGAATAGCGACAGCATGGCGACGGATATATCTGTCGCTAAAATGTCGCTATAGCATATCAGAAAATTTCTGATACGCAAATTTCGACGGATAGCGACAGCATGGCGACGAATGCATCCGTCGCTAAAATGTCGCTATAGCATATCAGAAAATTTTTGATACGCAAATTTCGACGGGGGTACGTCGGTAAGCCGACGCTAAGTCGTCAAATATGTTCGACTGGATTCTGTCACTAATCCGTCGAACGAGTCCATCGCTAAGTCATCGCTAAGTTACCGCTACGCATCCGTCGCTTTTCCGCCACGTTTTCGTCGAAGCTTCGACTATCTAGCGACGGATTTTTTTAGTGACGGGTATTTTACCGACGACATCATTTGGCCAAAAATTCGTTGCTAATCCGTTGCTAATTTCATTTAGCGACGAATTTTTTCATCGCCAATTGACTATTTTTTGGTAGTAAATATTATAACCATTATAAAATAAGTGTATTCTCTAGAAATGAAAAACCTTAACACAACAGCTCAACCATAGTAGCTAAAGACAAAAAAATATGATGTACCAATTACATGAATTCTCATATGCTACAAAAACATAATTAGACAACAATAATGTAAAGGAAGTATAATACCCGAGGAATGAGCAATGAAAGATCAACTTGAACAAGAAAGCTAAATGCTAAAGATAGCAAAAAACATATTTCTCAAAAAGCTTTCATATTGTACTATAAAATAATATGAAGGATATAGACTAGAAAATGTGCACTAATAAATAAGGTAAATAAAATACAAGTTAAAACACAAGAACATGTGATTCTTGAAAGAACATCCAAAGATAGTCATGAGCAAGACATTAATAAATATTCTCTCTCACCATCCCATCTTAAAGATATGAAACAAATAAGTATTAAAAGTTAGGAATCATTACCAATATAAAACTATATATCTCAAATAGCCATACATGAAAAAGCTTCAAAAATCAATTAGAAACATGTATCCATAATGTCAACCAAAAAGCCACAAAATATGATCAAGAAAAAACTATAAGGAATGAGCTAATTGATTCATGAAGATATACTCAAATTTGTCAAAAGAATCAATAGCGAAAATATGAGTTGAGCATAAGTATGAAGATAACAAGTATAATTAAATATTTTATAATCAAAATAAAACTTGAGGTTTTACTCATATGCTCCCATAAAGATATTTATACAAAAAATATATCAGTATAAGAGATACATGGACAACATATGAATAGAAATTTAATGTATAAAGTCATGTATCCTTAATGAGTATTTAAAAAGTTATCACAAATTCAAAATAAGTATAAATATGCTTCATTAGGCAAAGGCATAATTGATTCACAAGAAGTTAATCATTGTAAAACAAAAGAATTAGTAATGAATATATTATGCAAGCACAAGGTTAAAATAAAAGTATAAGTGTATACTTTCCAAATAACAAGAAGTTTGTACTAAACAGATATATTCGTAGATACCGATTAAATAATTATGACATATTAGAGACAAATCGCTAAGAATTAACTATCTCAAAAAAAACTTAAAAACGGAGAGTCAAAAGCACATAAACTTAAAGCAAAAACTCAAGCTCCTATAGACTAGAGTGGTATGCATGCTTGCAAGATAAAGACTAAGAATAAATATCATACATAGATTAAATGTGTCATACTAATAGAAAATGAGTGATAAACTACATAGTGTGAACTAATCATTTAAGCAAAAACAACTAGATATGCTAGATAAGTAATTGCAAGAGAATTAAGTAAGCATGCTAGTATTCTATATCTCACATTGATCTATATAATAAGCAACTATACTATATCAATGAGAGCTAGTAGCAATCAATAAGAACATGCTAGATTCTACAAATATAAATTATTTAGAAAGAATCATTTAGCATGTTACCAAAGTGGCTATAGTGGACACACTTGAGTTGGTACAATTGCTTGAAAGATGACCTTTGTAGCTTTACAACCACCAACATGCCCCTCGGTGTTATGTACCGATACAAGAATCTCTACCTACAATATTAGACGAAAACTTTGATATCCAAATAAACTTGGATCCGCATTTGTTAGATTTGGAAACCCAAGTAGCATTTACTCTAGCTTTGGTCGTAAAAGTCCTACGAATAGGACATGTAAAACTCATGTATCCAATACGAGAGCAATAGAAGCACCTAATGCTAGTATGTGCACATATATTGGAATGAGCATGGTAATGATCATGTGGCATACTAGAATGATGAATATCTCTAAAGTGAGCATAAGAAGATTTGGTTTTAAGAATATCATGTTCTAAAAGAAAATCGTCATGCATACATATAAGAGAATCAAATTTAGCATTTAAAACATAATTCTTTTTTTCAAATAAAGCAATTCTAGATATAAATGCATCATTTTATTTCTTTAAAGCATCAATAGAAGAATCATGCAAATGAGATAACTCATGTGATTGAGTCTTGAGGTCTTCTATGGATAAGGAAAGAGATTTGATTTTCCAAATTAAAGCATCATTCGAACTCTTTAAAGAAACACATGATGAGTTTTGAGAATCAAGTCTAGATAATAAATTATTATTTTTGTTTCTCAATAACTCATTAGCTTCTTCTAAATGAACAACCTTTTCAGAAAATTCTTCATTTATAGAATGAAGGTCATCAAAGATCTCTAAGGATTGTTTAGCCATGGCTTTCCACTTAGAGCATTTATTGCATTTAGAAGAAACGTGATTGTCTATGCTACAAGAAATAGAATCCTCTTTACCGAAAAAAAAATATGATGTCATAGAAAAATAACTAAGGATGTTAAGCCTAACAATAGAGTCCTTCCTCTGTTACCAATTGAAAGCACCCTAGAGGGAGGGTGAATAAGGTCAAGCTTACTAATCAAACACTAAACGATTGCTAATATGCAATTTAAAGATTATGAGTGCAAGAGAAGAATCAATAAAAAAATATCGACACTTGATGTATCCTGGTATCCTCTCGAGGGTCACTCTAGTTCCGGAACTCTTTCCGACTTTAATCCACTATTATCGCAAATAGTACAATGTGAGCTTTTATCCAAAGGTTCACCAACTTCTTACACGAGAGCTTTTATCTAAAGGCCCCTCTGACTTCAATACATGAAAGCTTTGATCCGAAGACTCTCCAATTTCAACCTCTCTATAAGATGGTTTTGATCTTTTTACAACAAAGATGAAGATCTCACTTTTACAACTCAAGAACACTCTAACACAATTTGTGGATAGGCAAGTGAAAGCTTTGGTACAGTGGTTTGTGGATAGGCTTTGGTATATGAGAAAATTTTAGGCTCAAAGCATCAACCTTGAATGAAGGGATTCAAGGCTATTTATAATCATAGCAATGGAAAATGGAAATAATGCAACTTTCAGTCGGTTGACGGAAGATCCGTCAGATTTCTGCGGAAGTTCGTCGGATCATCCACCTGCATATGACAACAACTATAAAAAGAGTCGTTGGGCTCCCTAATGGGACAGATCCGGCCATTGGATTCTGAATAAAACTAATTCAAATTATTTGTCGAATTTGCGCGAACACCCATCGGATAATCCGAAAGTTCACAGAAGGTATTCAGTGTCCCATTCGGACCATCCTTTAAATTTTTGCGAAGATTCATCAGATCATCTGCCTGTCTGACAAAAAGTGTCCCTGTGTCATTGCCATATTTCTAGACAGAGATATTTTTATCAATTTACATTATTAATATATTGTGTGTATTTATTTAATTAATTATAACGATGGTTGCATTTATTAGTGGACTAGCCTATTTATTGGACCCTTGGTTAGTGAACCTACTTGGACTTGTCATGACACTTGGACCTATATTTTAGGTTAGTCCTATTAGACTTATTTACATCATAACATGTCATGAATAGGGGTTAGAACTAATTACCAACTTAGACTAGAAGCTTCCATAGGTTAGTCAAACCTTCATGACAACCAAGAGGGGCATTGTGGACCTTTCAAATATGAAATTAGGGCTCATATGGCCAGCCACAATAGGGAGAATCTCGTTCATTCACTTCTCATTTTGGAGCTCAAAACCCTAGTTTAGGTGTTCTTCCTAAAACCCTTCTCATTCCTTCACCATTCCTCCATCAAATCATCCTTAAATCACTCTCAAGCTTCTCCTACACTTCATCCAAGGATTCTAGAAGCTTGGGAACTAAGGAGCACAAGAAGAGGAGGCTATTGGCTTGAGGATTGTGTCCAACTTCGTTTTTGTGTCCACTTATGGTGATACATTGGGAATCCATCTCCCAATAGGTATACAACTAACCTTTTCTCCATGTTTAGACACTAATACATGCATTGCATCATTAGAAAACCCATACATGGACTAGGGGTACCTATATGTGGAAGAACTAGGATCTAATGACCATGTTGGTAGAAGTTACATAGGATTTTTGTGCCTTTTTGGGAAAATTTGAGAATAGTACACCAAGTACTTGTCATTTAGTTTGATAGGCTAAATAGGCATGTGAATCGTGTGTGTGGCTAGATATGTGTCCACAAATGGATACGAGTAGATTGTGTCATATCATACTAGAACACGGAGTTGATTTAGGATTTTTTTTCTCCTCCTACACTTGTCACACATATGTCACATTTCACATGACATATTGTACTAGCTAGACACCACTCTAGATGTGTTTTGGTAGGATTCAGACAAGATTTGGTAGAGTATCTTGGGCATATCACATGCTTGTGCACCAAGTGTTCGATACGTGTCCCCAAAGAGATTTTTGTTTCCTTTTTGAGTCAAAATTTAGTGTATGTATCCTAAATAGGATACATGGTGTTGTGTCTGTAGGAACGAAATGTAAAGCGATATACTCTAGTTGGAGGGTGAATAGAGTAGGCAGCAGAAAATTAGCTATTAAAAATTGTTAGCAGCAAGATCACAGAATATATATCACATATATATAAATAAAAATTAGAGAGCAGAGAAAAAACACAAAAACAAAGATGTATACTTGTTTTCCTCTCGTGAGGACTAGTCCAGTCGAAAGAACTCTAGCTTCCAGTTGAAATCCAATATGGAAAAATGCTGCAAGTTTTCATGCGAAGTTCTTGCAACTTCTACAACGCGAGCTTTGATCCGAAGTACTTGACCAACTTCAATTGTGAAATTTCTTTCTTTAATCATGTCACGCCCCGGTACCATAGGATCGATCATCCTCGCTAAGGCGTGATATCGTACGAGCCTAGGTTGCGCTCGTGCAATGTGGGTTCCATAATGGCAGATTACAACAGCTTGTGACGGGGTCGTCGCACAGAAGTCTCAAGCAGAAATATTGAATATACACGGCAACAAAAGTATTGAAACAAAATCAGAATCTTTTATTGATACTTGGAATAAAATGACAAAGGTGGAACGAGGCCAAGATTATAAGTCGCTCAAGCTCACTTTTTTCTATGATTACAAGTCGCTCAGCTCTCTCTCTCATATCTGAGTATAATTTGACGAGCCAGCGGATGCTTCAGATAGGAGGTGTCCATACATTATGTCCCGTATAAGTTCAGACTCCATGCGGTCGCACGCCTCGAAACGCCAAGCAACTTTATGCCTCGACGTATCCAAGCGAGCTCCATGCCAACGAGCTTCTACCTGTGCCTGCACATAAACACTGTGTGGGTGTCAATACTCAACTATACTGGTGGAGTAAGCTTCTCGTTCACCCATACAAAATTGATACGTAATTTTACTTTATGTAATATATCCTTTCGATTGTCTTTCTAATATTGCCTTAGGATCAGTTTTAGGACATAGACGCCTGGCCTATTTGTGTCTCTAGACCATCACCGTACTTGCAGCATCAAGGTACCGACTCGTGCTTTGCCTTTCGTACCATATTTTGAGATACAATAACAGGGTCGTGCCCTAACTTTGTTTGTGCTTCAAACATCGAGGCCGTGCCTCACATTTCAACGTGACTTAACCAAACTTGCCATTACGACTCTTCCAGACTTAACTCGAAACGACCAACCCAACTTGTGGAACTTGTGTGGACAACTCAAACACGATACCACAGTTTGTGCCGAAACATGTGTCCTTGTTATAGCCAAATCTTACGCTCCATAGTGGTGTTGCAACCGTACATACCTTCTTAACTCAATATGTGTCGTGCTTGTACTTTCTTTTATTTGACCGACACCGTGCATACGGATTGCCGTTCAGCACACCGACTCATCTATATGAAAGGTCACTAGCAATGTCAAGCTATCTTGGACTTGGCTGAGGATAGACGGCGATCATCCAATGGGTAGCTAGCCCGTTAAAGCCCCGAATCTCCTATGTGGTACATCCAGCATCCTGCTTTAGCCAACTCGCTTCCCCCGGGAATGACGTGATCTCAAGGCCCCGACGATCATGTCGAGGAAGACTACTCCTTGTGCATAAGTTGTCCATGACCACGCACCTACGACGACTTCTAGACTCGACGCAAATGCAAGGCCTACAGATAATATAACTTATTTTTCTCTTCCTTATACTTCTTCATCCATGCCCATGCTTTCCATACTTTATAGGATACTCCCATACCATGGGACTGATCTCGGTGACAAACAGTCGCATGTACTTTAACATTCTTTTGAAACCCAGGGAATGGCTACTGCATAGCCTTCCAACTTAACTTGAACAAAACGTGTTCCATAGACCGTAGCATACTTATCCTTGAACCGACCGTGGCTCGTGCCTTAAACCAACTTATGTTCTATGCGACACTACCGCCCAAGACATACTTTATATGACGAGCCGTGAGATCGTGGGACTATGTGACTTTGACAACCGCAGAAAATATGGGACAGTGCTTGCTATGACTTCGATAGCCCAGCAAAACTCTTGCCTAAATCAATCGTACAACAACTTAACCCATGGGACGAGCAAAGGCTATGTCAAGCCTTGGACGATGGGACCGTGCATGCTTTATCAAGCATTTATACGTGCGACGCCTATGACTTAGGCTAATTTCATAGCTTTGTGGTAACTTAGACCAACTTTTCTTCTCCAAAGCCACGGGATGAAGGACCGAGTGTCATTTTAAAAGCACATCGTGCAACGATTCTAAGCCGACCGTGGTACCTTTCTATATTCTAACTCAATAGGTCCCAACATGGGATTATTTTCTTAGCTATGTGGATTCGTCTCTTTTATTATCAAGCCTACTTGTGAAGTTAAAAACTTTTGTTTTATTAGTGTGAAGCTGAGACAAGTTTACCGAAGCTACCCACCTGAGCGAGGAGTCACCTCGACCGAGCGGAACTTCGAGCAAGTCGTTGCATGGCTAAGTTTGAATGTTATTGGCGTTTTGACTCCTCTGATTGGACTGAGCGGGACGGGGCATTACATTATACACCACTCAAAAAAATTTACGTCCCCAAAACTTACTTAGTACACTTATTGACTTATAACTTGATTCACTATCCAATGGTTCTCGCACACGCGGTCAACTTAGTTCTAGGGTAAATCATCCAGATCAATCCACATTCAAGTTTATTTCAAATCCAACGATCGCACTACCATCAATTTCTCTTTTGAATACACCATTTCAAAATTCTCGATACCTTTCCGTTCCTTTAGTCTTATTTGAATTTCAATGTTTTACCTAGTTGGATCATGCATATATTTTAGGCATCCCCGAGATACATGCATTTCAACCAAGCCTCGTGATAGAGAATTCGTTATTTCCACTCGAGTCGAATCGTGCACATATTCAGGTGTCCCTGAAATATATGCATTTCAGCCAAGTCTTGTGAGTGTTATTTGCATACTCTTGAATCATTCTATCCACCAGTATCCAATCCTATCAATCCTCAAGATCAATCGTACTGATACCAACTCTCGAAACAGGGACGTCTTGCCTAACCGTTAGGCCATCTCTCTAGGCTAAAGTCACCCGTCAGTATTGGAATCATAGTTTCCAAACAAAAATATCAACACTGACCCCAATCCTAAGGTCAAACCAAAGTTGATAGTACGGAACTTTCTCTCGCATCACTCCAATTTCTAAACATCAAGCATATATTCTCTTATTTGCACTTGCAACACTTAGTCCAAGGGGTCCGAGTCGTTCAGCAAAGCCATCCTATAGTAAGTCATGTTCAACCAATTCCTCGACATATCAATATCGCTCGTCCAACAAGCAATTTTGCGTAGTCTATCTCTTCGAACACGTTCGATATAATTAACATATCCATCCTTCCCAAGTCAAGCATGTTACGACACGCTTTGTCACTAAACCATAATCCTCATTCCATATTCCCTAAGTCGCTTATCACAATTCACGTATTCGATCACAAGGTCGTCTAGCATAATAATATGTCACGTCCCAATCACACGCAAGTCTGATTATCCACAATGGACATAAAATTACCATGCTAATGCTCCTGCAGGATAACCATCATCATCTGGGCGTAACTCTTGCTTTGAGTCTACACTAATTCATTCTCGATACGCATATTGGATCTACTCAATCCTTAAATTTACTTAATCGTCAATCACAAGTCCGACCAATTTTGAATTTACTGTCGCATCAAACCACAAGTCGAAGCAATCCAAATTGCCATGCCCTAATCTTCCGAGTTCAATCATTCCTGCTGGACATGAATCACCATGTCAGCGCTCACGCAAAACGATCTCCCCAAATTCGATGTGACGCATGTGCGATATTGGAATTGTGCTCGCGCAAGACAAGATCGTCGACATTGTTGTTATCACCGAACAATCAAGACACTTTTCTTTCATCCAGACATCCATTTCTATCAAAATCCCAAGCATAGCATCTATCAAAATAATAATATTTTACACGATCGACATTCTTCGAATTAGAGTACCCCTGAGTTATTGCAGATCGATATTTGATACGCCTCAATACTATCGATGATGAACATAACTTGATGATCTTCATTACAACAAATTTTGAGTCGTGTAACTGATGCTATCATCCGAATTGGATATACCACAATCTCCTCTATATTCAAGATCAAAAATTCGATCATTAATCCTTCAACTAGTCACATGATCAATTCGTTGAAATATAAAATTACGTATATTAATCCGTCTATCTTAAGTCATCGAGTAACATATTTTTTCAAGTCGCATTGTTTTATGCTAACACAAGTCATCGAGCAATCTTATCTAAGTCTATAGAGTCATTTTCGTAACATCCAATTCAGACTTTTTCATGCACGCTATCTTTCCATCGTGCTAACTTTTCGTATACGATTCGGACTGATTTTCTCAATCAAGTCATCTATTCGTACACCTTAACTTTTTTTCGATTCAGTTTTACCTACTCAATTGTTCTTGCATTTCGTACTTGCGCAATCCCAATCCGGTGCGCATTGTTTCTAGTTCGTTCGAATCAACTCGTCAAAATCTTTAAGATTACCACTTACTCAATGATACTCAATCTAAGAATTTGCATACATGCGACGCTTGCTGATAGACTCATTGGCACACTGAGGCTATCCTATACACCACTTAGGGATGAAGTCATTCGACAAATCCTTGAAACAAGTTTTGAATCACAACCGATTATTTTAAATCTCCGTTCGAACCATTCCTAAAAATCCAACCATGATTTACCTATATCCTATTGACGATAGTATCGTTCGATGGCATCCCCATCGATAGTCATCATGTATTCTATAAATCAAGTCAAACTCATTCACATTTTGATACTATTCGAATTTCGCACACGACTTTTCTAAGGTCGACGTAATTCTTAGTGTATATACCCAGCCCGACTTAGCCAACCGTGCTTTACGTGAACCATCTTTTGTTTTTTGTCAAAAACTAAAACTATTCTCATACGATTTATAAATTACATAGATTTATTGTATGGATATCCCGTGGAACATTTGAGAGAGAGCGCACAAACGATATCGATTTGCGGAAATGATATTTAACACGAAGCCATCAGAGTTAAAGAATTCAATCAAAATCCAAGGACGTAAAGTCGTGCTCTGATACCATTATGTCATGCCCCGGTCCCATAGGATCGATCGTTCTCGCTAAGGCGTGATGACGCACGAGCCTAGGTTGCGCTCGTACAAGGCGGGTTCCATAACGGCCGATTACAACAGCTTACGACGGGGTCGTCGCACAGAAGTCCCAAGTAGAAATATTGAATATACAAGGCAACACAAGCATTGAAACAAAATCAAAATCTTTTATTGATACTTGGAATAAAATTACAAAGGTGGCGCGAGGCCAAGATTACAAGTCGCTCAAGCTCACTTTTCTCTCTAATTACAAGTCACTCAGCTCTCTTCCATCTCTGAGTACAATTTGACGAGCCAGTGGATGCTTTGGATAGGCGATGTCCATATATTATGTCCCGTGCAAGTTTAGACTCCATGCGGCTGCACGCCTTAAAATACCAAGGAACTCCATGCCTCGACATATCCAAGCGAGCTCCGAGCCAACGAGCTTCTACCTGTGCCTGCACATAAATACTTTGTGGGTGTCAGTACTCAACTATACTGGTGGAGTGAGCTCCTCGCCCACCCAAACAAAACCGACATGTAATTTTACTTTGTGCAATATATCCTTTCGATTGTCTTTCTAATCTTGCGTTAGGATCAGTTTTAGGACAGACATCTGGCCTATTTGTCTCTCTAGACCATCATTGTGCTTGCAGCATCAAGGTACCGACTCGTGCTTTGCCTTTTGTACCATATTTCGATATGCAATAACAGGGTCATACCCTAACTTTGTTTGTGCTTCAAACATCGAGGCCGTGCCTCATATTTCAACGTGACTTAACCAAACTTGCCCTTACGGCCCTTCCAGACTTAATTCGAAACGACCAACCCAACTTGTAGAACTTATGTGGATGACTCAAACACGACACCATATTTCGTACCGAAGCACGTGTCCTTATTATTTCCAAATCTTAGGCCCCATAGTGGTGTTGCAACCGTGCACACCTTCTTAACTCAATTTGTGTCGTGCTTGTACTTTCTTTCATTTGACCGATACCGTGCATGTGGATTGCAGCTCAGCACACCGACTCATCTATATGAAAGGTCACTAGCAATGTCAAGCTATCTTGGACTTGGCTAAGGATAGACGGCGATCATCCAATAGGTAGCTAGCCCGTGGAAGCCCCGAATCTCCTATACGGTACATCCAGCATCCTGCTTTAGCCAACTCGTTTCCTCTGGGAACGATATGATCCCGAGGCCCCGGCGATCAGGTCGAGGAAGACTACCTCTTATGCATAAGTTATCCATGACCACGCACCTACGACGACTTTTAGACTCGACATAAATGCAAGGGCTACAGATGATATAACTTGTTTTCTCTTCCTTATACTTTTTTATCCATGTCCAGGGTTTCCATACTTCATAAGAGACTCCCAGGCCACGGGATCGATCTCGGTGACAAATGGTCGCGTGTACTTTAGCATTCTTTTGAAACCTAGAGAACGGCTACTGCATAGCCTTCCTACTTAACTTGAACAAAACGTGTTCCATAGATCGTGGCATACTTATCCTTGAACCGACCGTGGCTCATGACTTAAACTAACTTATGTTCTATGCGACACTACCGCCCAAGTCATACTTTATATGACGAGCCGTTAGATCGTAGGACTATGTGACTTTGACAACCACAGAAAACATGAGACAGTGCTTGCTATGACTTCGATAGCCCAGTAAAACTCTTGTCTAAATCAATCGTACAACAAATTAACCCTCGGGACGAGCAAAGGCTATGCCAAGCCTTGGACGATGGGACCGTGCATGCTTTATCAAGCATTTATACGTGCGACGCCTATGACTTAGGCTAATTTCATAGCTTTGTGGCAACTTAGACCAATTTTCCTTCTCCCAAGCCACGGGATGAAGGACCGAGTGTCATTTTGAAATCACGCCGTGCAACGATTCTAAGACGACCATGGGACCTTTCCATATTCTGACTCAATTCGACCCAACATGAGATTATTCCCTTAGCTATGTGGATTTGTCTATTTTATTATCAAGCCTACTTGTGAAGTTGAAAACTTTTGTTTTATTAGTGTGAAGGCCAAGCTGAGGCAAGTTTATCGACGTTACCCACCTAAGCGAGGAGTCACCTCGACCGAACGGGACTTCGAGCAAGCCGTTGTATGGCTAAGTTTGAATGCCATTGGCGTTTTGACTCATCTGATTGGATTGAACGGACGGGACATTACATTATACACCACTCAGAAAAAAATTTGTCCTCAAAACTTACTGCGTACACTTATTGACTTATAACATGATTCACTATCCAATGGTACTCGCACACACGGTCAATTTAGTTCTAGGGTAAATCACCCAGATCAATCAACATTCAAGTTTATTTCAAATCTAACGATCGCACTAGCATCAATTTTTCTTTTGAACACACCATTTCAAAATTCTCGATACCATCACATTCTTTTAATCTCATTTGAATTTCAATGTATCACTTAGTTGGATCGTGCATATATTTCAGGCGTCCCCGAGATACATGCATTTCAACCAAGCCTCGTGGTAGAGAATTCATCATTTCCACTCGAGTCGGATCGTGCACATATTCAGGCATCCCTGAAATATATGCATCTCAGCCAAGCCTCGTGAGTGGTGTTTGCATACTCTTGAATCATTCTATCCACCAGTATCCAATCCTATCAATCCTCAAGATTAATCGTACCGATACCAACTCTCGAAACAGAGACGTCTTGCCTAACTGTTAGGCCATCTCTCTAGGCTAAAGTCATCCGTCAGTATTGGAATCATAGTTCCCAAACAAAAATATCAACATTGACCCCAATCCTAAGGTCAAACCAAAGTTGATAGTACGGGACTTTCTACCCAAGCTGGCATCACTCCGATTTCTAAACATCGAGCATATATATCCTATTTGCACTTGCAACACTTAGTCCAAGGGGTCCGAGTCGTTCAGCAAAGCCATCCTATAGTAAGTCATGTCCAACCAATTCTTCGACATATCAATATCGCTCGTCCAACAAGCAATTTTGAGTAGTCTATCTCTTCGAACACGTTGGATATAATTTACCCATCTATCCTTTCCAAGTCAAGCATGCTACGACACGCTTTGTCACTAAACCATAATCCTTATTCCATATTTTCTAAGTCGCTTATCACAATTTACATATTCAATCGCAAGGTCGTCTAGCATAACAATATGTCACGTCCCAATCTCACGCAAGTCTGATTATCCACGATGGACATGAAATCACCATGCTAATGCTCCCGCAGGATAATTATCATCATCGGGGCGTAACTCTTACTTTGAGTCTAGACTAATTCATTCTTGATATGCAGATTGGATCTGCTCAATCCTCAAATTTACTTAATCGTCAATCACAAGTCCGACCAATCTTCGAATCCACCTTTGCATCAAACCACAAGTCAAAGCAATCCAAATTGCCACGCCCTGATCTCCCGAGTTCGATCATTCCCGCTGGACATAAATCACCATGTTAGCGCTCAAGCGAAACAATCTCCCCAAATCCGACGTAACGCATGTGCGAGACTGGAGTTGCGCTCGCGTAAGACAAGATCATCGACATTGTGGTTATCACCGAACAATCAAGACACTTTTCTTTCATCCAAACATTTATTTCTATCAAAATTCCAAGCATAGCATCCATCGAAACAATAACATTTTACATGATCGACATTCTTCAAATTAGAGTACCCCTGAGTTATTGCAGATCGATCTTTGATACGCCTCAATACCATCGATGATGAACATTAATTGACGATCTTTATTGCAACAAATTTTGAGTCGTACAACTGGTGCTATCATCCGAATTGGATATACCACAATCTCCTCTATATTCAAGATCAAAAATTCGATCATTAATCCTCCAACTAGTCACATGATCAATTTGTTGAAATATGAAATTACGTATATTCATCCGTCAATCTTAAGTCATCGAGTAACATATTTTCTCAAGTCGTATTGTTTTATGCTAACACAAGTCATCGAGCGATTTTATCCAAGTCCTTAGAGTCATTTCGTAACATCCAATTTAGACTTTTTCATGCACACTATCTTCCTATCGTGCTAACTTTTTCTATACGATTCGTACTGATTTCCTTGATCGAGTCATCCATTCGTACACCTTAACTTTTTTTTCGATTCTATTTTACCTACTCAATCGTTTTTGTATTTCGTACTTGCGTAATCCCAACCCAGTGCGCATTGTTTCTAGTTCGTTCGAATCAACTCGTCAAAATCTTTAAGATTACCACTTACTCAATGATACTCATTCTAAGGCTTTGTATACATGCGACGCTTGCTGATAGACTCATTGGCACCCCGAGGCTATCCCATACACCACTCAGGGACGAAGTCATTCGACAAATCCTCGAAACAAGATTTGAATCACAACCGATTATTTCAAATCTCCGTTCGAACCATTCCTAAAAATCCAAGCACGATTTACCTATATCGTATTGACGATAGTATCGTTCGATGGCATCCCTATCGACAGTCATCCTGTATTCTATGAATCAAGTCAAACTCATTCACATTTCGATACGATTCGAATTTCGTACACGACTTTTCTAAGGTCGACGTAATTCTTGGTGTATATGCCCAGCCCGACTTAGCCAACCGTGCTTTATGTGAACCATCTTTTATTTTTGTCAAAAACTATTCTCATACGATTTACAAATTACATAGACTTATTGTATGGATATCTCGTAGGATATTTGAGAGAGAGCGCACCAACGATATCGATTTGCGGAAACGGAATTTAACACGAAGCCATCAGAGTTAAAGATTTCAATTGAAAGTCCAAGGATGTAAAGTCGTGATCTGATACCATTATGTCACGCCCCGGTCCCGTAGGACCGATCGTCCTCGCTAAGACGTGATACCGCACGATCCTAGGTTGCGCTCGTGCAACGTGGGTTCCATAACGGCCGATTACAACAGCTTGCGACGGGATCGTCGCACAGAAGTCCCAAGCAGAAATATTGAATATACAACACAACACAAGCATTGAAACAAAATTAGAATCTTTTATTGATACTTGGAATAAAATTACAAAGGTGGCGCGAGGCCAAGATTACAAGTCGCTCAAGCTTACTTTTCTCTCTAATTACAAGTCACTCAGCTCTCTCTCATCTCTGAGTACAATTTGACGAGCCAGTGGATGCTTCAGATAGGTGATGTCCATATATTATGTCCTGTATAAGTTCAGACTCCATGCGGCCGCATGCCTCGAAATGCCAAGGAATTCCATGTCTCGACGTATCCAAGCGAGATTCGAGCCAACTAGCTTCTACATGTGCCTACACATAAACACTGTGTGGGTGTCAGTACTCAACTATACTGGTGGAGTGAGCTCCTCGCCCACCCGTACAAAACCGACACATAATTTTACTTTGTGCAATATATCCTTTCGATAGTCTTTCTAATCTTGCGTTAGGATCAGTTATAGGACATAGACGCCTGGCCTATTTGTGTCTTTAGACCATCATCGTGCTTGCAGCATCAAGGTACCGACTCATGCTTTGCCTTTTGTACCATATTCTGACACACAATAACAGGGTCGTGCCCTAACTTTTTTTGTGCTTCAAACATCGAGGCCGTGCCTCATATTTCAACGTGACTTAACCAAACTTGCCCTTACGGCCCTTCCAAACTTAATTCGAAACAATCAACCCAATTTGTGGAACTTGTATGGACGACTCAAACACGACGCCACATTTTGTGCAGAAGCACGTGTCCTTGTTATAGCCAAATCTTAGGCTCCATAGTGGTGTTGCAACCGTGCACACCTTCTTAACTCAATTTATGTCGTTCTTGTACTTTCTTTAATTTGACCGACACCATATATACGGATTGCAGCTCAGCACACCGACTTATCTATATGAAAGGTCACTAGCAATGTCAAGCTATCTTGGACTTGGCTGAGGATAGACGGCGATCATCCAATGGGTAGCTAGCCCGTGGAAGCCCCAAATCTCCTATACGATACATCCAGCATCCTGCTTTAGCCAACTCTCTTCCCCCAGGAACGACATGATCCCGAGACCCCGACGATCATGTCAAGGAAGACTACCCCTTGTGCACAAGTTGTCCATGACCACGCACCTACGACGACTTCTAGACTCGACGTAAATACAAGGCCTACAAATGATATAACTTGTTTTCTCTTCCTTATACTTCTTTATCCATGTCCATGCTTTCCATACTTCATAGTAGACTCTTAAGCCCCGGGACCGATCTCGGCAACAAACGGTCGTGTATACTTTACCATTCTTTTGAAACCCAGGAAACGACAACTACATAGCCTTCCAACTTAACTTGAATAAAACGTGTTCCACAGACCGTGGCATACTTATCCTTGAACCGATCGTGGCTCGTGCCTCAAACCAACTTGTGTTCTATGCGACACTACCGCCCAAGTCATACTTTATATGACGAGCCGTGAGATCGTGGGACTATATGACTATGACAACCGCATAAAACATGGGACAGTACTTGCTATGACTTCGATAGCCCAGCAAAACTCTTGCCTAAATTAATCGTACAACAACTTAACCCGTGGGACAAGCAAAGGCTATGCCAAGCCTTGGACGATGGGATCGTGCATGCTTTATCATGCATTTATACGTGCGATGCCTATGACTTAGGCTAATTTCATAGCTCTGTGACAACTTAGACCAACTTTCCTTCTCCCAAGCCACGGAATGAAGGACTAAGTGTCATTTTGAAAGTACGCCATGCAACGATTCTAAGCCGACCGTGGGACCTTTCTATATTCTAACTCAATCTAACCCAACTTGGGATTATTTTCTTAGCTATGTGGATTTGTCTCTTTTATTATCAAGCCTACTTGTGAAGTTTAAAACTTTCGTTTTATTAGTGTGAAGGCCAAGCTGAGGCAAGTTCACCGAAGCCACCCGCCTGAGCGAGGAGTCGCCTCGACCGAGCGAGACTTCGAGCAAGCCGTTGCATGGCTAAGTCTGAACGCCATTGGCGTTTCGAATCCTGTGATTGGACTGAACGGGACGAAGAATTACAATTTAAGCCTCTGATTACAATCACTCTGAAACTTCTAGACCGTACCGTAATGGCAAATCGACTAGAGGATTATAACTGGCTTAGGATTTGAAAATGAAAAGCTTAGAACACTTTGGAAGAACGTATTAGGCTTAGAGAGAAGAGAAGAGAGAGGTGTATTAAAATGATAGAAATTCTTATCTATTTATAGGTTTTCCAAAGACAAAATTCTCGCAGAATTCATTGAGAGAATCTCGACAAATAGCTGTTGCATCCGTAACTGCGGGGAGACCAAGTTCAAAATCTAACGGGTACTAACCAAACTCGGGGTGAATTCGGGCCGAACTCGGGCCGAATTCTCCTGGTCCGGAGTTTTTTGGTTTAGGGTTTTTTTAAATCATGTATTGGGCTTTTGAAAAGTAAGGCAGTTAGGAGCTTTTTGTAAATGGACTATTTTCAAAACAAAGGATATTTTGAAAACATTTTGGGGTAGCCTATTTGCCAGTTCGACTCGGTGTACATCGTATTCCTAGACTCAATAAATAATAAAAATTACATTGATAAAGGAAATACAGACTCAATGGCAAACTAGCATCTTGTCTTGAACGGTAGCAGTAGTAGTTCACAGCAATTGTCCAAGTAGCCCTTATATCGAGACAGGGTTAGATCAATTATTAAAATTAGGTTTGACCATAACCAATGGGCCAACAATCTCCCCCATTTTGATAATTGACAAACCTTGACTGATATAACATCTCGATCTTTGATTTGAAAAGAATCAAAATTTGTAAAGGTACTATTCTGTACCTATATGTACTATTTCCTTAAAAAAATCTTGTATCCTGCAAAAGATGTTAGATCTTTTTTCTCTCCCGTTGTCACTTAGTAAAATAATTGCAAAGAGAGAAGCTCCTCCGTAATTCATGCTTAAGAAACAAACGTTGAAGAAATACAACAAAAGAATAACATAATTTCATAGGCATTTTAATGAATGAAGCATAAACTAAGATAATGCTACGCATAGAATAAGAGAGAGAATTCATACATATAAGAGAGAAGACAATACACACTGAAATAGTAAATGCATACTAATAAGTGTTTAAAAATGTATCAACTCAGCAGACAGTCACAGTGCTAAAAAATAAAGATAAAGTACTATCTTGGAATGCCGGAGCATTCAAGCATACATAGACAAAATAAAGAGTCTAACTATATAACATCTAGACAAAGTACAAAAGTGTCTAGATCAAAAATCCTCAGAGTTATCATCGACATCACGATCAGCAGTACTACAATGTCCAAAAGGACCAGCTCCAAAAGTGCCAGCTCCATGAGAAGGGTGTGGAGTAGCACCAGAACTACGGTACTAGTCATAAGTGTTACCGGGCTCAAAGAAGTGACGAACCGCCTCATTCTCATAGCGGTAGCCAGAGATAGTGGGATCTCGTAGAAGTGAACTGGCATGCAGACTAGTCTGGGCGAAACGTAGATCCGCAAAGGAGTTTACCAGGGCCTGAAACCGACTAGCATCTCGGAACTCGCGTTCCCTTAATGTGTCAGTCACAAACGCTCGTAAAGAGTTGTGCTCATCCAGCTGAGCATGCCGCATATCAAATAGGTGCTGGTGGATACCCTCAAAAGACATAGGATAATCCTGAAGAGGTGGAGTTGGTACAGTAGGAGGAGTAGGAGGAGGAACAGCTGCGCTACAACGAGATAGTTGAAGATACTTGGGCTCAGAGTCACGAGCGCAAGTGGATAGATAAATATCAAAGTGTTGAAAGATGATCGGAAGAATCATCGTGTAAGCAAGGTTCCTGTGCCTTTCGCGACAACGACCCATCATCTTAATAACAGTCTTGGGGACAAAAAACGAAATCCCCTTATAAATATGGTATAAAGCAGACATTTCAAGGGTGGTCACATCGTCCTTGAAAGTGGATTTGGGTAAGATAGTGGAGTAAACGATGCGATACAATTCATAGAAGAATAAGTTTAAATTTGCAGCTTTGAACTTTCCAGAACGAACTCGATCAGAAGAGCAGAGTTCATTTTTGAAGTTGTTTAAAGTCGTGTCTCCGAGAAATTTAAAATTCGTGATATCGTCTAGCGGAGCACCTTCATTTGGAATATTAAGGATTTTTGCTAAGTGGGCATCATTGAATTGAATATCAATTCCAGCAAGATGACTCTTAACAGTGAAAGTATCAAGGGTGAAATTGCAATAAAATAAACGAATAGCATTAGTTGTGATAGGATATGAATGAGTGACAAGGTTATGCAATCCTAATGCTTCAAAATAAGTTCGGTAGGACAGAAAGATAGTCCATTTGATCGGTGCGCCGAGGCATATGTTACGAATAGAGAAATTCGCATACCCCAATAGAGATTGGTCATGATTTTCGAAGTAAAAACCCATTGAAAAGAGAACGAGAATATGGGATTTGAAAATAAAAAGCTTAGAACACTTTGGAAGAACATATTAGGCTTAAAGAGAAGAGAGAGGTGTATTGAAATGATGAAAATTCTTCTCTATTTATAGGTTATCCAAAGACAGAATTCGGGCAAAATTCTTTGAGAGAATCTCGACAAATAGTCGTTGTATCCGTAACTGCGAGGAGACCAAGTTCAAAATCCAATGGACACTAACCTAACTCGGGGCAAATTCGGGCCGAACTTGGACCGAATTCTCCTGGTCCAGAGTTGTTTGGTTTAGGGTTTTGTAAATCATGTTTTGGGCTTTTGAAAAGTTAGGCAGTTAGGAGCTTTTTGTAAATGGGTTATTTTCAGAACAAAGGATATTTTGAAAATATTCTATTTTGGGGAGACCAATTTCAATACACATCGTTATTTTGGGGTAGCCTATTTGCCAGTACGACATGGTGTACATCGTATTAAATCTAGACTCAATAAATAATAAAAATTACATTGATAAAGTAAATACAGACTGAATGGCAAACTGGCTTCTTGTTTTGAACGGTAGTAGTAGTAGTAGTTCTCAGCAATTGTCCAAGTAGCCCTTATATCAATACAGGGTTAGATCAATTATTAAAATTAGGTTTGACCATGACCAATGGGCCAACAGTGTCATGGTATCTCATGATACATGCGGTTAGATTTGGGTGTGCATGTGTATCTACCTATGTTGATACCTATATGTATATGTGTGTATCTCTATGTGTCTATTTATGTATATTCATATAGATTATAAGTGTGTGTGTGTATGTGTCATGATTAGGGATGTGTTAGAGTGTATATGAGTGTGCCACATACCCTTGTGTGTGACAGTGTGCCTACAGTGTAAGTGAGTCTATGTGTCATGTATGGTAGAGTGGTTAGGATACATAGAGAAGGATCACAATTGTGTAGTCACTTGACAGTTGTGAGGGATATACATGAATGTGTATGTGTGACAGTAAGTGTGTGTGTGTGTGTGTGTGTGTGTGTGTGTGTGTGTGTGCCCCTATATTTGAGTGTATGTTAGAGCATGTATTGTAATATGTGTGTAATGGAGGCAAGAAGGGAGAAGTCTAGGCGTTAGTGAGTGTATGCATGTATGTGTGTGAGAGAGTGTGTAGTAAGGGGGAGGATGTACAGCAACTAGGAGGACATGGCAGTTCTCTTATGCACTTGCACAGGCAGTGTGCAGGCCTGTGCCCTGCACACAGGTGAGTGCACACCACTGCACTTGGCCCCAGGAACAGGGGGTTCCCTGCTTCCTGTAGGCAGCAGCCAAGAGAGGTGTGCTCCTGTGCAATAGGGTGAGCAGTATACTTGTGCACAAGGCATAGAGACTCCCTGCACATGGCAGCAGTGCACACCAGTACACTGCACAGGTGTGTGCAATGACTCAGATATCTTGTGTGCAGTCCTGTGTCCAGTGTTTAGAGTGCAAGTGTAGTAATGTGTATATCCTAATGTATGTAAGCCAAAGGAGGGGTAATGGGGTAGATAGCAATGTGTTAACATGCGGGGTATGTGTGCATCAGTTAGTGTACAGGTGTGTGGGTGAGATATGTTTGTGTATATTGGTGTAAATGAGTGTATCCAATATTGTCTTTACAATATAAGGTGTATGAATGGTAGGGGATATCTGTTAGAGAGTGGTGTGTCTGTGTAGGGAATGTCGAGTGTTAGGAGTGAAGTGAGATGAAGTAAAGGTGGGGAGAGTCTAGGTACAGCAGCATCGAAGGGAACAAGTTGCTGCCTGTACAACAGTAGTGTTGAAGGAAATGCCTAGTATTGGGCTCTTGTGTATATGAGTACCAGTAAGTGGTAGTGGAAAATCACTATAAGAAAGTGTACAAGCATGAAGGTTGGTGTGTGTCAGTTGGTGATGATGAGGAAGGGGGAAAACAGATGTGCAGGTAGCAGTTCAGAGAAGCAGGCTAGGAAGAGGGCAGCCTAGGAGAGAAAGGGAGAACATGTTTGCAAGGGGCAAACTTAGTGTGCAGGACCAAACCTGGGAGGCCATATACCAACAGCAGTGTGCATGTGTATATGAGTATAGGGTGTGTTCTATAGGAACTTGTGTGTTAATTCAGTCCATATTTGTGTTCAGACCTATAGTACATGCTTGTGGGAGCACCTGTTCAGACTAGGGGCAGTGTAGAAACCTATATATATGTGACAAACTCATATAGATAGGTGTGGTGGACCTATGCAGATCCTATATATTGTGTAGTGTGTCTAGATAGAAAGGTGAGTGCCTAGTGTGTGAATGTGTAGGTGTGAGTAATTGTCTTTAAGAGTCAGCCCTTGTATAAGTGAGTATGTCAATAGGAAATAGAGAAATGTGTATGTGTTGTGTCCTAGGGTACATAGATATCCAGGATTTGTCAGGGGATATCCTAGATAGATATAGGTTGACATGGAGTAGTAGGTAAACCTAGTACAAGTCATTTAGTATAAACCTAAAATTGGTATATTTTGATAAGGTATATGTATATGGGTATTCCTATGAATTTGGGAATAGACAAGGTAAGGTAATGGCATTGTGGCTAGGTAATGAATATAGGTATAGGGTAAATAGATAGGGTCATGCATTATAGAGCTTGTATGTATATATAGGAATTATATAGGGTAAAGCCTAGCACTGCCTAATATAGGTTAGATTACCTTGGTATGACAATGTATGGACCTAGAAACTTAGGTATGACCTAGTTTTGACTAGTGTTGACTAATTTGATCCTAAAGGTCAACCTTTAGGGTTATTTGACCTAGTCCGAGCATAGAAACCTAGTATTGACCCAATTTGACCTCCATTGACCTAGAAATTATATTTTATCTTAGATATCGATGTTTGTCACACCAAAATATTGTTTGACATTTATATTTCATATTTAGGTCACTTGGACTCCAGTTCAGATACTGATTTGTGTTTACAACTCAGGACCACAGGCAAGTGCCTTCCATGATCTCTTTCATTTCCTGATAGTTTCTCTACTTCATTGATTTATATATGTGTTCCTTTCTTATTGACACGCTGGATACACGAGATTGATATTTGCGAATTCTATATATATGTTTAAAATGATTTCATGCCTGTTGTGATTACTCATGTTACGTATTTCGTGCTATGACTTGAGTTCGCGATTACTAGCCGGACGGAAAGAAAATGCCTTAGTATATATGTGATCAAGCATAATAGTTTATGATTATTGTATTTCATTATAGACAGTGAATAATGTAGACAGTGGCTAATAGTTGGATCATGCACAGCCGATCACATATGGAACGTGGCATTTCCAAAACACTTAATAGTAGTTGGATTACTCCTTCACATGTTCCTCCTCACTCGTATGATGTTTACCTCGTTACTGCCTACTTTTCATTTACTGTTTCGTACTCCATGATTACCCTGTTGTATCTCCATATCCTTTTCATCATTATATAGATTATATCATGCTATGAATAGTTATCATGTTTGTACTTGCTCCAATCCTGACTGAATATATTTTTTAGTTGACGAGCTCGAGGATATATGCCCTACTTATTACGGTGCTCAGAAAACACAAGGAGTGGATCTCCCGGCATAGTAGCTTAGCTTTTCCTAGATGGATGCCAGTTAGATAGCATCGTTATTACTGGATTTGTCTTCAGTTTTCGAGATTTGGATCGTTATATTATTTGGGATATGTACTTGTTGAGACTTTATACTCTTAGATTTTGTTGTGTACTTGAATTATGTTACTAGATCTCTATATTTCATCATTTAATATCTTTACATTATTTTGTGTCGTTATCTTCCTTTAGTATTTGTGATTGAGTATGACGTTTTGGATATTATATTGTCCTACGTGGCGATTACTATTGACAGATTACGATTCATATCTTTTAGACTGTATAGATAGCACTGTTGACTTATACAGCATTCTACCATCGATATTGCGTTATATACTGAATGTACCCACATAATCGTGTCCCTTATCAGGTGTGGGTCGTGATGTAACGCCCCAGTCCCAAATACTTGAGACTAGATACGTATCATGCCAGCTGTATACATACGAGTAAATATACGACTCGTATATATACATAAGCTGTAAATGTAGAAAGTCAAGACACTAAATCTCATCCACAAAGATAAATAATAATATAAAAGCAACTTTGAGTTTGTCATGTACACAATTGTTGGACAGAGACAAAGTCCACTACCAACCAAATTAAATATGGAAAAATATACAAGGAAAGAATTTAGCAAGCGAGAGCAAGTGACGAGTCCAAGAGCAATCATCACGGAGGAAGGAATGGCCTTAGCTAGAGCACCTGCAAGAAATCACAAAATGCACACCTGGAGAGATCACCAGGTCCTCAGAGGGACGTAACAAGATACATAATATCATGTCGATAAACTGAATAAATAAAGCTCAACAGAAAAGTATGCATGAGTAAAGGTTCCTAACCATCCTATGTGATATGCACTTTGAGGACAACGTTCTACGCAGGGGCTGTAGGCTCAGCAGGGTAAATAAAGAGTGGCAGTAAGTAGCGCTCATCTGAGTCACTATCGGCCCTGGACAGAAGGTAGTGCTCATAAGAGTCACCCTCGGCCCAAAATGTGTGTAAAAATAAAATGTAGCCCCTACGCTAATAACTGTCCCCTCCCCCCAATGTTACTATACATGCGTCGTCTCTACGATACTATTTAATCCATAATAACTGCCAAGTCTTCTACATAATCTATTAGCAGTTATATCCTAACGCACGGCCTGTACGCACCAATGATCAGTCAGCACGTAAGTCCGCATCTATATGCGACTCACAACTCACACATAATCCGTGGCACATCGTGACAGTTTATGAGATGCACTAAGCATACGGTGGTCTCTTAACTCTAAGCCAATTGCATAAAATATAATAATTTGCATATATATATATAATTTTGAAAGAACAACATAAAGAAATAGCATGCATGATATTGAGCAAGAAATTAAACAGTAAAGGCAAGGTGTCTTGCCTGATGTTATGCCTGATGTGGTGCAATGATCCAACAAGTCCTCTTTGGTCCAATAGCCGGTGTCGATGTGTAAGGGTCCAAAATTCATGAGAAGTAGAAACGCACAATCAGTCATGATCAATGATGATAATCGAGGGGAGTTTGTGGGAAAAATTACTCATAATACTTTTTAGAAAATATTTATACGATTTTTTTTAAACTAGTTGTTATTAGTCTAAATATACTTTGGTAAATACTTTCTATTAGTAAAATATATATAAAATTTTATGTTAAATACTTAAAAATACAGAAATCTTTTTAGGCCATAAATACTCTAAGTTGGTAAAAATAGATTTGATAGAGATTATACTTGAAAAGTATTTTTACAAGGCACAAAAATCTAGATAACTATATATACATCCTTCCCTTAAAATTTAGTCTTTTGTAAAAAAAATTATAGAAATTTTTTCAACAGTATCATAGCCCACAATATTTTGTCATCAAATATCTACTATATTAATAAATAATTAGTATAATTAAGAGGACACAACAATACAGAGATATCAATAATTTAGTGCTAATCTTTATTTCAAATAACTGATAAATCAAAAAAACACCAATTAATATATTGTAATTACTCTAATTAATACTACCCTTACTATTAATAATTATAATAATAATAAAACAGAAATGTTAAATTAATAAATGGTAAAGTCCAGCTTCTGCTCTCACTTTGAGAAAAGAAATTAAAAGGAGAGAGAGGGAACGAAGTGAGGAAGAGAGAGGCGGGAGTAGAGAGAGGAATGAGAGGGTCTCACCGGCGTTATAGCGGTGGCGCGGCGTGCGCGGCCCAGGGTGGACGGCGGCGTCCGGAGAAGAGGGGAGGCGAAGCGCCGGGCTGGAACGAAGAGGCGGCGGTCGCGCTGTCGGCATCGGCGGTCGGAGGAGTGAGGCTGCGCCTTGCCGGAGAGGGTGCGGCTCGGCGGAGGTCGGCGGTTCGGGGGTTTGGTGGAGGCGGCCGAGTCGTGTAGATCTGGCGGAGGCTCGGTGATCGGAGGCGGCCGGCTTGGGCGGCTGCTCGCCAGCACGCGACGGAGGGAGTTGTACGTTGGGGCGGTCGGCCGGAGGTGACGGGCGGCGTCGGTCGCACAGACGCACGGGATGGGCTTAGGTGAGCGGCGCCGGGCTCGATCCAGGCGGTCTTGGAGGCGCTACCGAGATCGAGGCAACTCGAGGTGAATGGGGATTTGGCACACGGCCAGGCGAGGTTCGCCGGACTCGACTGTGAGTGAGGTAGTGGCGGCGGACGCGGGTGGAGCACGGAAAGGCTCGGCGTCGCCGGCGGCCAGATGAGGGTTCTCACTTCTTTCTTTGGGTTTTCTGGGATGGTGGCGGATTGGTGTTGCGGGATGCTGGTAACGGCGGTGGTGTCGGAAACGGTAATGGGGGCAGGAATTGGGGCTTGGTCGGGGAGACGGAGTTTGGTGATGGCAATGGTGGGGTTTCGGGAAGAAGATGGTCGGGGAGGCTGATGTGGTGATGGTGACCAGGGGCAGGGCTGGTGGTGGTACTTGGTGGTGTGGAACGGAGTTGGCGGCGGAAACGGGTGACAATTGTAATGGTAGGAGGCGGCGAGGATGGGTTGGTCGGGGAGACGACCGGGGAGCGTAGGGCTGCTAGAAACGGGTAGGACAGTATTTAGGTTAGGGTCTCGTGTCCAGGATGTGGACACGAAGATGCAGATGTAATTGTAATAGACAAATATAGTGGAGGGGAAGGAGGGCACCGACACGATGCATATTGTGATTGTGGTGTGGAAATTGGAGGAGTACCTCTCCTTATATAGGAGGTGAGAATTTCCATTAGGATAAGGATTGGGATTGTCTAAATCCCCAATAGATAGATTCCATACTAATTTAAATTGATTTAAAATCTAATTCAAAACCTATCTTTAATTTAAAAGCCATTTAATTTAAGGCAAATAAAATCTTTCCAATTTAAATTATCAAAATATTCAAATATTAAGTAAAACAAAATTTTAAATTTAGCATAAATAAATTTCGAAAATCAAGAATATTATTTAAATATTAATTTATAAAGTAGCTTTTGTAAATGACAAAATAGATTAATAAACAAATTTCAAATTTCGAAAATATCTAGAATATATTTTATATAAACCAAAAATTTTCTAAACTACTACTTATTTTTAAACAACGAAATAAATTACCCTTTTATAATATATAAAAAATAAGGTTTTAGCACAACGGCAAATAGATATATTTATTTTGGAAACTATATTTTCCATAAAAATAAAATCTATAAATAAAATATTTTTCTGAAAATATGTATCTCGCACATATTCGCACTCGACGAGAAATACGAATCGCAAACTCGTACGCGACGACAATTGTATTTGTATGCGACGTATAAATACGAAGTACAAATAAATACCAATTTATTTTTTTAAAAAAAATCTTAGTAAAATTTTAGGGGGTTTACACGTGACACATTGGGTTATTATCTACCCTAGTTTTCGATTTTACCATCTATTTCTTGTATTTACAATTATTCCTAATACTGATTACATACTCCAGATATACTTTAGCAGGTGCAAGCTTCTTCAGAGTCTTAAAATAATGATGGCTTGGCTTCTTCCCTTGATAGATGATGGTTTTTTCTTTTTACGGCAGCTGTCCAAAGGTACTCAGATTGTGAAATCTAAATACCTTTCTAGGGCTTGGCCTACGAAACTCCCGCGGAGGCGCTGCCCCTCGATCCGCGTCCGCTGACCGGACAGCGGAACCCCCGAATGCGTGGCTCCGAAGATGTCGTCGGACGGTTTAGAAAATCTTGTGGGATACAGTCGTCTTTGACCCATAATGATTTCTTCATTGCATATGTGCATGTTGATCTTGCTTATTGCTTTTCTGCAAATATGCATGTTTTAGACAAACAAAACAATATACATAGAAGCAAGTATGATAACATTAATGCACATTATGACAATGCTAAGTTTAAGTATAAATATTATAGTGATAGCATAAATATTAGTAATATCATAATGTTAAACTTAATCAAATAACCACAATAAAAAAAATTAGTTTGATCATTGGGTTAATAATCTTCCCCTTTTTATTATGGTAACTCGGTCAAATTTACAGCAAAAGCTCACATCACTAATATGTAAAACAATAAGCATATATTACTAAAATGTATAAGTATAAGTAGAGATGCTATAGTGATTGCATGACGATTAGTAATAATATAATACTAAACTTAATTGATTAACCATATTTAAAAATATAATACAATCATTGGGCCAACATGGGTGACTTGCTATCCTATACACTATGAACCCTATGGTGGAGATATGGATGTTTTGGAGGCCGATTAGATAGATTAGAAGTTCTTATTTGGAATTTGATATTTAGTGGGTTTGTTTTCGAAGCTAAATTTAAATATATTCCTAGATTTTGCTAAAATTGTATAAGTGATTGTGAATGAGCAATCGATGATTTTTGTAATTAATTATTGAAAATTTGGAAGTGAAGATTGTTATTGAGGTATAGACAACATACTACCGTCGATGTTATGACGTAAGCTGGACTTGGCTACGTATTCGTATCTCAAAAAGTGAAAACGGAAAGTGTCAATGATGGCCACTCTTCACGACCTCTTGTCTATATCGTCCTTCCTCGTAGCAAAAACGGAGCTTATCAACATCTTGATATTGAGGAGGAGGAGGAGGAGGAGAATGATGGAGATGGAAGAAGATGAGTAGAAGAAACGAGGTAATGGAGGAGGGGAGGGGGAGGTAGGAAGGTCCAGGTGATTTGGTAAGGAAAGAATGGGGGGGGGGGGGGGGGGGGGGGGGAGAGAATCATACTCTCCCAATTAATATAGATAAAAAAAATTAAAGAAAATTACCAAATTACCCAAACATAATTATTATGCATTAGCACATGAATGACCCAATTACGCCTCCTATACATATATCATGCTTAGGTGTTAGGGAAAATTGGAAAAATACAAAATTTAACTAAGATTTTATTTGCAAAAAAAATGAATTAATAATTATTGTACTTATATAAAATTATAGAAATTGATTATAAAATTATAAAAGATAGCAATGTTTATTGAAAATTATTCTTAATTAAAAATAATTATTTAGAAATTATGAAAATATTGTATTACAAAAATGATTATTGCATAAACAAGCAGGTTTATCCGAAGGTTTACGAACCCGGACCAAACGCATGAGCTGCATCAGCAAAAGGATTTGGAGATCTTATCCTCGAGTACCTGTGAGCTCGGATCCAGCTATCTTATTTTTCGTATTACTCCCAATCTACTAGGAGTGAACACCAGAATTAGCTACACTAGCATATGTGCACGTGCCTTGCACGTATTTTAACATTTCTTAATTAGTTTAGGAAGACACTTTAGGAAGACCAAAGGGTAGTCTTCCTAATTACTAAGTTGTCCTTATTAAAATTAATGAACTATTTTTAATTAGTATAAGTATGTAAGGGTATTTTCGGAATTCAAAAGTTTCACCAACTAAGTTTTCCTATTATATAGTAGAATAGATTCATACTATTTTTTTTTACTTCTGAGGTAAATAAATAATATGCATGTTCTATAGGTAACACGTGATGTCAATTGAAGAAAATGAACGAGTTGGAACACGTCATATTCTTTTCCTCGTTGAGGTCAGGCTCGAACAGGATCGCGAAATAATACTCCTCTCCATAACTCCAAACCTATTGCAATATGGATATTTAAACCAAACTATTATTTTAATTTAAATTATATTATGTGACCACTCATTAATGTAATAACGAATATTGGTGATATTCAACTTAAATAGGTATATTAAGTAACCGGACAGCAACTGCCTGACAACTTAGACCATCTCCAATGGTGATTTCTAAAATTGAGTTCTTATCCTACTTGGCATTGTACTTTAAGAAGATTTATATTCTAGTTGAAAGAGTTTCTACATAGAAATTATAGACATACAAAAATGGTTTCCATTGGTTCTCCATTTCTATCCTATGTGTCACATAGTAAAATGACCAATTTAATGGTGTGGGGTCCAATAATAAGTGTCATGAGAGATAGGAGAATTTTTATGAGAGTTTCTACATGTAGAAACCCTCTTACAAAGTTTTCATCCTACACCATTGCCACCTAGGATAGATATGGTGATAGAAATCACCATTTGGAGAAGTTTTTTCTAAAATGGATTTCTTCCATAGAAATAGGGAAGATAGAAACCCTCATTGGAGATGGTCTTAGAGCATCTCTTAGAGCATCCACAGTGGAGACACTCCAAATTATTGATAGTGTAAATTATTACTTTTGGAGTTTTTTCTTGATATTGGTACACAATGGTACACTCCAAACAAATACTCCAAATTAACATATTCCATATTTTTCCTTTTTATTTTTCTTCCATATTTGGTAAGATTTTTCTTCCCTATTTTTTTCTTTATTTTTCTTCCATGTTTGGTAAAATTAGTTAATATTGGTGGGCCCAGAAATTAATGTAGTGGAGGTAACACACACTCCAAATCTGAAGTGTCTTAGCTTTCTAGTAATTTTCAAGTATGGACAAGTGTCCACTGTAGTCTTCAAGTGTTACAAAATTTGGCTGAAGCCAAAATATACCATTTAAAATCTTCCACTATGGATACTCTTATAAAATGAATGAGCCAAACTCAGATGACTCTTAGGCCTCGTTTGGTTCACGAAAAGGAAATGCATTCCTTTGTATTTTTCGTAGGAATGGGAAAGCAGGATTCCTGTCACATTTCTTTTCCGTTGTTTGGTTGGTGCAGGAAAGGAAAGCAAAAATATAGCAATGTTCCAATAATATCCTTACATATAAAATAAAAATAACATTATGAAAAATAACATTAATGGTAAAATAAACAATAACACATGGTTACTTTTGTCATCACTTTTATAATAAATGTTAGAAAAGGAGGAAGAAAAATCAATCCCATGGGTTATGAGTGGAACCATATTCCCTCCAATTTTTTCCCTCAAATTTGTGGTTACCAAACAAAGGAAAGGAACAACTTTCCTTTCCTACTTCCTTGAATCCGTGAACCAAACGAGGCCTTATGGTTATCGAGACATAAAATCATGACTAGATGGCAGAAGGTCACTGGATCGAACCACGGGAGCGTATTACTCTCTCCATTTCTTTTATTTAAATGATGAAAGTTTAGGACAGTGGACCCAAAAAAGCATATAATACAACATGCACAAAGTTCCGTGTATATCACCGGACATCTAAAAAAAAAATATATATAATGAATGAGGTGAACCGCATGCAACCAAGCCAGTGCTAAAGACGGTTGTCTATAGAACCTGCTGTCAAAGCAATTAACTTCCTAGAAACTGTTTTTCAAGAGCTTTCAGGATGCTAACAGCATTGCTTTTGTTTGAAACATACCTATGGTACTGCTCATCCTTTTATAGTGTGTGTTTTCATATGGTCGACACATCTGATGTACAAGCCATTAGGCACCTGATTATTGAAAGCCATTTAGAGCATCTCGTACCACAGCCAAAAGCAGAATAAGAACCAAAAGAACAAGTGAGCAAACAAATTGCCAACAGGGAAACTGAATTATCTTGCCTTGAAATACACGCGATGCCCTATTTGCAACAAAAGGATAAAACCAAAATTACATGTATTACTGTTAAAAGAAACAGGACCTGGATGCATTCAAAATATGACACCAACAGAACTCCATCAAAATAAACCTACTCTGAACTTCACATATGATCCAGAGTCATTGCAGCTCATCAAGCCTTTCCCCGATTTCCTTGGAGAAGGAAAAAAAAACGTAACAAAAATGACTTCAAGGGGGTATTCTTTCCTGTACAGCGCATTAGATCTTCTGTAAATCCCAAGGGAAAAAAGCACGAAAAAATGGCTCTTTGACATGAGAAACAAAGAACTTCTCTTATCAGCTTCCATGATTTTGTTGCAAGCAAGACTGGGAGAGGGAAACTCGTTTGTGTAGCAATGACGTCCCTTGGAAGATGATTGGACGAGCACCCTTTGTATAGTCATATAACTGAAAGGAAGACACCAACTCGCATATAACATTACTAAATCCCTAGTGATTCATATCAAACGACTTCACACGGCTATTAAAATGGAGATTCACCTGGTCTAAAGATATTTTACTGAAGCCAAATTTCTTGGTCCATATGGATTCTGCTTCCTCAGCCGCAGGGAGAACAAAGTGCTTAACCTTCAAAGCTTCCAGTAATCTCTCTATGCATGAAAACAGAGATTGGAAGTAACCCTATAAAGCAACATTAATAAAAAAATTCATCACTAAATAAGCTCAGCAGAAACCTTTTTGAACCAGCAAGAGAGTAGATATTAACATAACGGCTGCACATGGGGAAGGGATACAAGAGATCCATAATATTAATCACCATGTAGCAACTTCATCTTAAATAACATGTCACAGCCACAAGTCAAAAAAGTATCTTTTCAATATACACCTCTCTCGAATCTTTATCAGAATTTATACTACATCCAAAACCATTGTTTTCTTTAAAATCTTCTAAATTTCTTTCAGAGACTACATTCTTCTATCAGCTTCACAGTTTCATTCTAAAAGAAAGGAAAACTCAATGACATCCTTAAAAGTAGACCTAGCACAATTTGTTACAATCCTGTGACATAGCTCACCATGTATCATGCTCCAAAAGAAACCCTCAATGACATCCTTAAATATAAACCTAGCACAATTTGTTACAATTCTGACAGCGCCATGAATCGTCTGTTGTTGGAAAGTAACTATTCACTGCCACAAATATCTTCCATAATTCCCTTCCATATAATTTTGTCCTAGCAACTTTTAAGACTTGCTCCATTGTGATGATTACATAGGCTAGCCTCACATTTTCACCTGCCCACAGTGAATCACATCTACACAGTCTCTGTCTCCCGACGATCCAATTCACATAGATAAAGCTCACAATCACTTCAGATACTAGCTTCTCTTGGATCAGCCTTTTTCTCCTTAAAATAAGAGCTGTAGCTTGTCATAAATAGCATGAAACTACAGACATATGTTTGTGCTGGTCCACATTTCCACTTCTAAACTTACGCCCATCAGTGACGTGGACTAAATTTTGGATCAAATTGTAATATCATTCATATGTATGCATGCAGATGCATTGCTATTTGAAATGTTTGCTACAGCTGTAATGTATATGAAACAATTCAAAGTTGCTCCACAAGGAACAGTTATAACAACACTAATGAACCCAAACAATCCATTAGTGCACCATGTAGTGAACAAAACAAGCATAAAAGCTGCTCAAAAATGTTTATTAGTATCATTTGTAAAGTCAATTGATATGGAAACCACCAAACTGATTTACATAGGTCAGGTTATCCAATTATGTTCAATCGCATTTAAGTTATCCGATCTCTACCACCTTGGAGTTGAAGCTATGCAGTTAAAGTTGTAAAGCGGTACTAGAGTGGCCGATACCGTTTTTTGACTAGACAGGACTAGTCATCAAAAAGCGATAGAGGAACTTTTATTTCTAATATTGGTACTAATTCTACATAATAATATCCAATGTCCCCTCCCCCCCCCCCCCCCCCCCCCCCCCCCTTCTATAATTTATTCTTTTTCTCTACAACTTTATTTCCTCTATAATTTAGTCTCTTCATGCTCATATATATACATCCCAACAGCTTCTTTTATAGGGAGGACAATCGAGCTTATCCAAGTATGTAGCACCGACTTTGTTACACTTTCTATATTTTGCTAAAAGCATACTAACACCCATCCATATATGAAACCCAGCTACTTGGTTTCAAAAAGGACTCCTACTTTACTAAGACTAGGACCTACCAAATACAACTCTTACTAAATCTCAAATATATTCATAAAAAGTAGGATTTGGATTATATTTCCAACAAACTAGCAAAAAGTTATGCATCTTGATTACTTCGTTAAATTTTCACTAGAAAAGTACACCACCCTTCAAGACGGGGTAGTTCCCTATTTAAAGTATGGGATAGATGTAATTAACCTAATATTATATCTTTAACACCAAGTACATCACAGGATTCCGTAGTCCCTAATCCCTGATTGATTTGAAAGTATTTCCATTAGTATTGATTTGACAATTTTCAATTATATGTAAAAACTTGTATTAATCCTATATAATAATATCCAAAAGCGGTAAAAACAGTAAAAAGCAGTTTAAAACAACAAAATTGGTGACTAATCGGCACTTTTAAGGGCCGGTTTTCTTACCCATTTTTTGTGAAAAATCAGGCGGTACTTTAGCGCCTGCCGACTAGTCGCTGACTAGTCCCCGCTTTACTGCATAGAGTTGAAGTTACTCCTAAGGTGTGTAACTTGCTTCTTTTCTTTTTCTTTTTTTTTAGAATAGGGACTAGTGACCAGTTCTCGACTGTTCCTTCTGGGATTTGACCTCAGGTCCTTCCCTTTCATAGAAAGGCCTCTCTCAACCACTTGGTTGCCCAACCTATGGTCATAACTTGAAATTTAATGGCTAATATTTCTATTTACCACCCTATTTCGACCATGGAACAAGCACCTATATATCTGAGTATGTGCACATCAGCAAGCATCACAAAGGAATAGAAGCATATTCTCACCTGTCCTTGGCTTTCCCTATTTGTGGCTACTAATGGAAGCTCCGCAACATCGGATCCTAGAACACGTAGAATACCAGCTGACACCACAGATGAGCTGCAATTGTAAAATGAGAACCATACCTAGTTATATAAGGTTAATCACAAGAGCGGCAATTAAACTGACCAGCAGCAAAAACTTACTTGACAGTTAAAACTGCACAGTACATCCCTCCAAAATCTTGATCTCTAACACTCCTCCTGTAAATCAAAAGACCACAAAGCAATGTAGAGACATTGGATCACATAAATACTTGCACTAAGAAAAAAAAACTTGTGTTTGTAACAAAATAGATATTTCCTCACCCATAAACCATGGAGGGGATAAGGTCCCGACCAGTTACAGCATCAACTATTGGATCAAATGACTCCTGAAACATCAAGAGAAAAAATAAAAATGAATGCAGAAACCAACAAAGGGAAAAAAAAAGGATAGATAAACATACTCTCTTGATCAGATATAGATGTCTAACCCAGTAAACCATTATATTTGTTGAACAGAAGACCAGTGAAAATACATAATATTTATTAAAATGTTATGATGAATATTCAGCTCATCAGTTTTGGACCTTCTTGTGAGAAGCGGGACAGATATATTATTCAGATCGAACTTAAAGAGATTTTTTTTTCTTTTTTGAAAAGCCAAAACATAACATAAATATTTTGAAAAACTATAAAATTATTTGATATGTTTAGGCATAATTTTATTTTTATTTATTTTTGTTTCTTGTTAGCTTTGAATAGGAACAAATTCAAGAATGATGAATTTTGCAATTGCTTTTATGTACTTGCTTTTAGAACAAGGACACCCACAATAGACAGTTGGAACAGAATAGTATAAAAATATATGAATAATGTGAATTTATACATAAACAATTCAACAAATGGTATGGTTGCAGTGTGCCGCTATGAAATCTTATTGAAGCAAATAGCATGTTGATCTTCGCCCTACCCAATCACTATGTCGAGAGTTTTCTGCACAGTTATCGCTTCTAGTTTTATGTTCGTTTCTTTGCTAAATTGACCGAAAAAGAGAGCTCCAATGTCAGGATCTATCTCAGCCACTATTGATGATGCTCAGTAACGGATCGGGGAAGCCAAAAAAAGGTTACATGTGACCAATACGTATCAAGTAGGTTAACAACATTAACATGATTTGACTATTGATTCTATAGTATGCAAAGTCCACAACACACTAGAAGTCATACTGCATTAAGTAGGTTAGCAACATCAACCAAGAAACCTTTTGTCCACTGAGTTATATTTTCCAAATTTATCAATAACATTGGTGCGGAAAAAGCTTTGGAATCTAAAAGTTTTAAAATTAGTTGGACTAAGACAAAGCATATGTAAAGTAGCTTCAACAAAATTTCAAAAGAAAATAAGGGAGCAATACATATTGACGGCCAAGACAACTAAGGGAGTGATAGTTTTCAAGTATGTTAGGTTGTTTCAGTTCGATAGAAAATAGGGTAAAAAAAAGAAAGATAAAGAAAAAAATTCTATTTATTTATTTTATTGTTTCGCTAATAGGAAATCTGAAAAGAAAATTTAAAAAAAGAGAGCCAGAGAGAGAGAAATGAGCAATTGTGAGAGAAAATAGAATCACACCATTTTAGAAGAGAAAGGGTGAGGAAATTATTTAATATTTAGATTCCTTCAGTTTCCTTTCCATTTTCTTTTCCTTCCTAACCAAACATGACAAACATGTTTTCTCTCTCTTTCCTTTCCTTTCTTCCATTGTCTCACAACCTCGGAATCGACTCTTCATGAACGACTCTTCATGATGGAAGATTGAGAAGGATATTCTTCATTGGATTAAAGATGGATGAATGACAATTATTGAAAGATGAGAAGAAATGAGTGTATCCGTGGAAGTTGAAGGACTTGTTAAGATGAGAAAAAATTGCCTATGGTTTTGACATGTGCAACAAAGATCAATAAATGCACAGTTAGGAGAAATGTTAGGATTTTAGTTAAATAGCTACTAGAACTAAGGTAAGCCTACACTGCCATTGATCAAATTTGTAAAGGATATCATGCCACAACAGCAAACAAAGCCTTTATCCCAAATTTTGGGGGTGTAAAGGATATCATATTTGCTAAAGGTCATGATTTTCAACGAAAGAAAAGGATCCAAGTAGCTGGCCGTAAAAATTAGGGTTGTTGGACAGATTCTGGTAAGCGCTCAGATTCCCCCCAACAACCGACAAATGGAATGTAGATGTCAATCACGCCCAACTTGGGGTCTAGAAACAAAGGTCGAGGAAGAGCCCTGGTGAGGATACCGAACATCTAGGAGGTAGACGGAACAAGACGAACATGCATCTCCCAATGCTAGTGGACGTGGACCACAGGCAGCGGGTCAGGTCTTGCTTAACCTGCCTCGACCTGAATAGGCTTTCACTTCATGCCTACGATAGATGAGGTCAAACACACCAGTCTGGTTCGAGTTCAGATTAGATTCTATCGGGTCGGATTGGGTTCACTGATATTGCAATTCAAAATACGGAACACACTTTTCGAACTAACTTATTCTGGTTTGTTTGGCCTGTTTGTTTGGGATATATCCAGGTGCCTAGCCTACATATGTATATGCCACCATCAGGAATGTAAAAAAATAAGGAATGTAATTGGACACCATTAACGTAAAAATTGGTGCACACATGGAACACCTCTTGGCACATCGATGAGTAATAACGAATTCAACACAGAAAAGTTTAGATTAGTACTGGTCAGGAAGTGTAAAATCTGGTAATAAAAATAACAATTAAATGTTTGAAAGGCAATAAACAAACACAAGCATCCCGTCAATATTTTAAGGCTAGTGGGGCTATTGATACAATCAAGTGCATGACATAGGGACATTAAAAGACAGCATAGAATCTAGACAACGATAATTCTGCCAAATACATGGCAAGATAAAGGTCAATCTAATATTTAAGTGCTTAATTGTTACGAGTGCATGGAAATCAAAGACTAGTTAAGATGTTGGATAAGATTTAAATTTTAATCACGCAGCTTCTCTCCCTCTTGACCCCTCCTCTGGAAAATAAGCACAATAGGCAAGTTAAAAGGATTGAAAACTACAGTGAAGGAAATAGGGCGGGGGAGTTCAAGGTGAGTTCATTTTTTCTCTCCAAACAGAAGGTCGAGGTCACTGGATTTAGTTACCAACCATAGGTGCAGCACAGGTGAACACCTCCATATCATCAGCAGTTCAGACCATTGTGAATAAGTAAAAAATTAATGAGAAAAGAAAATTTAATAAAAATCAAAAAGAAAACATAAGAACAATCTGGCCCAACATTTATCTACTTAAATGCATTAAAAACATGTGAAACACCTGAAGCATCTTTTGAACACACTCACATTACACTCTTTAAGCAAACTAGCACCCAAAAGTCTTCCAGTTAAACATCAAACTTTACCTTGGAAAATTCAGCATAAGCCATTCAAATCCCATGCCTTGAGGACAATGAATGATATTCATGTGTCAGGCAGGAAGCCCTACTGAACCACCAATTTCAAAAGCTTTACGGTGTTCATCATATCAAACTCAATATTTCACTTCCCTTGAAAGCATATTAAAGTACCTTCCAACTTTCAAGTTCTATATCAATCAAACCTCCAGTTACTAACGTAAATCGTTGCTATGAATCATGTCTTTGCTCAATAAACTACTACAATGACCCAGCAAAACACTGTATACACATGTTACTTCGCCAAAGGAAAATCTTATATAGACTTCAACTTCAACTGTGCCGATTAAAGCATCAGCCAAGCTCAGCATGGAAAATACCATGATAGTTTGTTTGCATCCTAGTTTCACAGCACCAAAACATACGTATCTTAAGTGCCAGCAATAACAAGCATAAAGCATTGTACTTGCCAATAGAAATATCAAGGAAGCAAACTTGGCATATTAACTATTAAAAACTGATATATAACATTTCATACTTACATGGAAAATAGATACTGCTTCAGAAAGCAGCAGTTTAGTGTCGTTGGAAGAAGTTTTGCCACTGAGAAGTCTCCATCTTACTTCAGCAGCATCCTCGCTCAAACCTTTTCTCTCACACTTCTTCCTTATAACATCAGTATAAAAATTTTGAAGTGGCTCCAATCCACGAAGTAGAGTCTTGTGTAAAGCAGCATGTATTTCACTGCAACCAGCACAGCAGAACCACTCCCCTTCAGGCAGTTCCTGTAACAGAAGAAGCAGCTGAGTTAAAATGCATCTAATGCACCAGGGCCTGCAGTATTCTCTGCTACGATAGTTACAGGCAGAGACCTACTCTACATTTCAATAGTCAGACCATTGACACACTAAGGCAAGCGAAAGAAAAAGCATGAAGATAACTTGAAGGAGATGCCTATTCATAATTGTTGCAAAATATAAATGTGGATACCTTTAAGTCGCACATTTCGTGATCCTTCAAACAACCAACATGATATTCCTTTTCACACTACAAAATTACATTCAATGAGAAACCACAAACAGGAAATAATTAACAGGTGTAAATTCAATACTTCAAAACAAAAAACAAAAGTTACAGACAAATTAGGATACGAAGATAACAAACAACATACTTGGTCACAGATCAGAACAGTGCGTCCATCAAATCCTGATTTGCTAAAATCATGGCATCTATAGTAACAAAAATATTCGGAATCAATAATTGTAAAAACTATACCAATCCTTGTCCAGTAAAAAAACAACAGCATGAGAAATAAACAAAGGCATGTATGCAAATTAGCCAGCCTTCTACTGTTAAGGCGCAATAGTTTCATAAAGTTAACGTCAAAGATAAAGATTTAACCTGCATAAAACACAAACGCCAAAATCAGTCGATGTAGTGACAATGCGGATGCATCTCTTAATAATCTGCTCGATAGAATCAACTCCAGCAACTCTCCCAGCAGCAATTGCATTATCATTATATCCCACAGCTTTCTCCCTTTCATGCATATCACGACAATATCTACAGTACCAATCGCACCTAGGGATGCTTGACAATCCAACACATTCTGCAAAATAATAATAATAATAATCAACACTCATAAAAGTGATATCGGATATAAATGTAAAATTGCTTTCCTAAATGATGTTTGATGTAAGATAAAAATCACTACATTCCCCTGCAGAAAAAATTGGATGCTTAAAACATCCGCATCCCTGGAAATTAAAAAAAGCAAAAAGAACAGTGCCTCGTAAGTCACCGATAGCATAATATTTGGTTCAGCAGGCCACATCTGAAAAAAAAAAAAACTCCAAAGCAATATGGCAGCATGCAGGAATTCCGTAAAGGCTTTTGGTTAGACCATAAAGTGAACAAACAGACTGCACTAGCACAAGAAACCTTAGGAAGCACGTAACTCATTATCACAAAATGTCCCACACACATGACAGGCCGTCGCTGCTCACAAACAGCAGTCGACGGACTGTCTAGATCGAGTTCTGGTTTGAGATAAGTTTGGACATGCTAAGTAGAGCGTGGTCATACTAGACTTGGAGCCAAATTGGGTTTGTTGCCAGTTGGTTTAGGAGTCAGCAAAACCTTTGCTTACAGAAGAGTTATTGTGCTTGTGTGGGATCTTCTGATTCGGTTAACGTTTAAGAGAAAAGAAAGAAGGGTAATAGAATTCACAATCCAGTTCTATCGATCTAAGAAGTTACAGTTGAAAAGATTTCCGTAATTACTTGTTACCATTGATCTATCTGCCAATCTTCATTGGAATCACATCAACATACTTCTAGCATAATTTAGAAATGCATTAGAAGAGATGATTTACGGACTCAATTAAGAAATACTCCTACCACGAATACCTAATCTATATTACTATGTATTTTATTTGCAGATGCAGAAAAGAACAGACAATAGACTGGTACCCCTATTTGGTGGATCATTGCAGAAACCAAATATTTGCTCTAAAATTACATAGTACTATACCTACAAAAATAGATTCAAAACTTAGTTACAGCAAATATAGCTGTTCAGAATTAGCATTTAGGAGACCTTAGTCTAGGACAGTCCAAAGCTTGTACATAACTGGCCCTCTTACATGGTGTCAAAATGCAAATAAGTTGAAAGACCTATATTAAGATGGAACTGGCCCAAGGTTGCAAGCAAACCAGCAGTTTAAAAGTTCAAATGTATCGTCTGACTTAAAAGCCTTTGTTGCCACATATGTCCGTGATGTTTAGGGCAAAGTATGGTCATTACATTTGGCAATTAATCCCTACTAAATGCTTATATTGCATTTTCTTATTGTTGCACTTGAAATTTCAGCTACTCAGCTGTTCGAAGTTCCTCTCTTTAAATCTTAAACATAACTTTTAAGTTGTAAGTATATATATATGTTCAAACTGATTACAAGGCACCGATCAACCAAAATTATCATGAACATGAAAGGAGAATTGGTACAGGAACCAGCATCTTTAGACCAATTAAGCTGAAATGCTTATATTAGTTTGGCTGACCTAAATCAGATGTCCAATAGGCTCATGTCATTATGGAATGTTCCAGTATTCCCCCCCTTCATGATCAATCACAAACAAACCCATTAATGGGGGAAATAACCATATATTTGATTGACAAAAAAGCTTCATTGCATTTAATTCATTTGCACAATACTTGAAATATTGGACCTTGTGGACAAGGCTAGCTTGCTAATCAAGTAAAATACAGTCTTGATTCTTGACAAGGTTCAAACTTGAGATATTAACTAGGTAATAAAACTAAGAAGATATTTCAAGCTCCTAAATCTGCTTCAAGATACGAAGCTAAAAGAGTAAGTTTTAAAGAGCATGTTCTCAAACCACATGTTAGTCAAATGAAATATACAAGACAATTATCATGACAAATAGCACACTACCTTTGTGGAAAGCCCTAGGACAGAGATCGCAAAGAAGAAGGTCTCCACCATCTGCACAGATGCTGCATAAGTCATCATTTTCATCGGATGACAATTTTCTGTCTTTTGATAGGGAAACAGACAACTCATGTAGTGACACTCCATTGGAAGTATATATATTATTGTACCTGGAAAACAACAATTCATATTGACAAGATGAGTAGGGATCTCAAATGACAAGTCTCAAACCAGTGAACATTCAACAATTAACTCACGGTTTTCGTCGTGAAGCTCGACCAGCATGAGCTTCAAATTGTGAAGGACTGACCTGCATATTAAGCACCAATATGTTAGAATCAATGCCAAGTCATGAATTCATGGAAATTGTAGTAATCTCCTTACCACAGTGTCACAACATCGACAATATATTCCAGAATCTTTTATATAACCTTCAAGCAATCTCTGCCAACACAACATAACAAATAGGTTAGACAAAAAAAATATGAAGTGCAATTAGAGCAATCATTTCAGTTTAGTGCACCACCTTTCCACGGACATAGTATCCTACTTCAGTTCCCTCAGGTAAAATATCATCCATAAACACCAACTTATGAAGCCCCAAATCCCTGGTAAAAGGATCAGCAAACAAAAAAAATGGTAACAAGGATAAACAGGTGATCAGATCAATGCGGCCAATGAACCTAACTAAACACTATGATTAGGTACCAACTTTCTAGTTATCTTTCCCTGTACACTCTTCTTCTGTGAAGATGTATTCTTAGATGAGAAATCACAAGCATCCCCTACAAAAACTTTGCTTGATGTGGCATTCTTCTTCTGAGAAGAAGCATTTCTCGATGGACAATCTGAAGCACAGCCTGCTAATACTTTACTTGATAACCTGAAGCAACCGTTTATATGGGAGTAAGAGAAGAAAGATATACAACAAGTAAGATTAAAATTTTGATGCAAAAATAAATGAAATGTTAGAAGGTCATCACTCATCTAATTGGTGAAATGCTTGCTTGACAGAAGATCTATTATCATTCTGGATCCATAAAAATAAGACTTCCACTTTCTTCTTAATGGATAAGCTAGTTTCAGTCAATTTTTAGTAATTTGCTAAACCCAACTTATATGTGATTTAACCATTCTATTGGTTATTGTCTATGTCTTGAATATTAAGATGAAAATTATATGCTCATTAACCATTTTCGATCGAAGTAATATAGGATCTATGTTCATTCTATTTCTGAGTATAGTCCTAGTGTATCCTTTCCTTTCCAAAAATTTTGATTACTTCTTTGCATCAATTCATATCAGATCCTATAAATGTTGCACCACAGTATCATATTTGTATCCGTGCATCATAATGTGTGAGTTCATTTCGCATTCATTACAGCATCCTCCATATTTGTGATATCATTGTGTAATATCATGTTGCACTATTCAAATTCATGCAGCATAAAGGTAACATTAGGTGCCAGCCAATGGCTGAAGATGATCTATCTCATTAGCAGGGTGTCTCATTAGCAGGGTGGGCTAATTAAGAATAAGGTAAGGGCAATGATAAAAGTAATGAAACGAGCGGGATTGAAATTGAGGAGCAGGAATCCTCGCCTGGAGAAGTCAGCGGTTTCACTATCTGAAATGAAACAAAGTACTAGCGTGAAGGAAAGTTCCCTCAAGTCATGTCCACTTTGAAATGAAAGCAAACAAGCTCTGACCTAGGTCCTTCTAACAGAGCTTGTAAAATTGGAAAGGACTTGCTTGTCCTTATGAAAGCCTGTGAAATGAAATGAAACAAGCTCATATACCTGCCGCAAAGAACTCAATGAGGTCCTTCTAATAAAGCTTGTGAAATTGGAAAGGAACCTGCTTGGTGGTTTAGAGCATAATACTCCATTCCAGTTTTTGTTTATCCTGAGATGTAACGTTTGGTATATACATTTGCCAATATGCCCATATAATATATCCGCCAAATGAAGGGTTTAATTCAACTAAAAAAAAGCAACTACCTCCTTCCATACTTCTCAAAGAAGGATAACCATTCCCAATCCATTATGTTCTCTAAATATATGTTCATGAAATTAACTACCAGGGCAGCTAACAAGGGAATATGTTGTGTCCAGAGAAAATAACAGCCAACAACAACCCTAGCTAGATAAACAGTATGTGTGCAATGCTTTTAAAGTTAGAATTTTTCTTTGCATTTGCTTTAGATCAATGTAAGGGCTGAATGCTGATTGGTTTGGCATTCTGTATTCATATGAAATTGAGGGTTTTATAATAGCACATAAGGCATGTATTATCACATGTTCTCCTTCGCAGATCAATTCCCACTTGTAGAACAAAGCAGCTACCTCATATTGATTACTATCACTCATGCAGAACATTCCAGTCACACCAAAAGATATGACTAATGATAGCTCACTATGTTAGAGCCGGACAAAGCGGGCACACACAGATAGCTAAAAGAAACAAGAATATAAATAAGGGCTTGTTTGGTAACAAGAACATATTAAAAAGTTAGAAACTTAGTTTCTTTGAGTGTATAGAAACTAAAGAAAATAGGTTCCAAACTAAAGAAAGTAGGGTTCTCACTTTTTGAGGGGGAGGTGGGTGGAGTCGACGGCCTGTGGAGGCACCAATTGGAAGAGGAGATATATAAGATGGTAGTTGTGGATTCGGATTTAGGGAGGAGGAAGGTGATGATGGGTTAAGGATTGTGGAGAGGAGAAGCTGGTGATGGTGATTAAAGTTTAGGAGGAAGAATATGATGGTTTTGGAGTTAAAAGGTCTAGGGATGGAAGGAGGAATATGTGGTGAATTAGGGTTAGATTAAGGGTCTGCTTGGATTGGTTGGTTGGTTGGGGTGGGGTGGGGGGGGGGGGGGGGGGGGGGGGGGGGATAAGCAGAGTTAGGTGGGGTTAAGTGAAGGGAGGGGGAGGGGAGTTGATACATATAACCTTGCTTGGATTTGAGGGAGAGTTAAGTGGGTGTGTTTAATAACTCTTGCTTGGATTGTTGATTTTGAGTGGGAGGATTAATAAAATTACAATAGTTACCAAAATATCCTTATTGCATAATGGACCGATCAGATGCATCATAGGATTGCAATCCTATGAATTAAAAGAGAATAATGCATTGCATATGGATCTCATATTCTTATCAACAGATACCTCATGACCGATTGTAATTCATAGGATGTCGTTTTTTTTCTTATAATTTTCTTATCAACGATGAGTAATAAAGTATAAAAAAGAGAGAACGGACAGGATGCACCTAGACAAAGTCAGGAAGCTATGGAGCAGCAGGTTAAAAGCAAGAAAAATGAAGAAGAAAATCATGATATTTAGACGACAAATAAAGGGTATTTATAATTTTTAATCAAACCCCCTCACTTTCCCTCGTTAACCCCCATTTTGAGGGTTGAAAAAATGGACAAAAGAAAGCTAAACAAACCCTCACTTAACCCTCTGTGACTCCCCCTCCTAAACCCCCACCCACAAACCAAGCAAGATTTTTTCCCCTCACTTAACTTCCCCTCACTTAACTCTCTTAACCCTACCCTCAATCCAAGCAGACCCTAAGTAATATCATCATAAATTTGTGAATTACGACGGCAGGTAGCAAATTGATAATAACTAATAAGTTCAAGCCTTCAAGGTATAAATTGGGAACAAAAATATTCAGGGTAGCACAGTGAACGTAGGGGTATTTAAGTGCAAATAAAGACTTGCAACTTTCTGTTTTTATACCCATACTAAAAGTTGAATTTTTCTAAAGACAAAATACTTCCATGTAGATGCTTAGATGTAAAATTACCTCCTAGGTAGTGGCTTTTAACAATTAAACAAACTTTAATATAGTACAATCCCTTGAGAAACAAAGCTACAACTGTTAAAAAGTAGTCTTGTTAATGATCTCCACTCCTGGCATGCAAAAGTGGGAAGTGGTATTCCTAAGAGAAATTCCAGTTCCTAAACATGTGAACCAAGCATTGTGAATTGGTCCAAATCCTGAAATTTTCACAGTAACCAAAAAGGCATTCAAACTAAATACAATAAGCTCTTTAGCATTAATTAGATCTCAGTGCCATTTTGACACACATTCTACTAAAACATTTAACTCCACCTGTGTTGTGCTTAATGTTCTACATTTTCATTGTCGTACCCAAGACCCGATAAAGGATGGGTGCATTAGGTAGCCGACAGCCAGCATAAAATATTGTCGGATCTCTATAAAATGAATCCTTCGAGCATTCCTCAGTAGCGACGTGTTGCATCGTACCCACCCCGGTGCAATGGAGGATTATGTTAGTGGTACATAGGCATAGCCCTTAAGAGAGCCAAACGGAAGAAGAGGATTCAAACAGCCAATCCCAAAAAATTGGGATAAAGGCTTTGTAGTTGTTGATTCTACTAAAACATTTTGTATGCACTTGATGTCTTTCGTTCCATAAAAATCTGCAACTGCTTTACCAGTCTTTCTTCTTACACATTCATAAGTCTAGAATCTCAATAGAAACACGAGTAGACTAAAAGGCATTCAGTAATCAATTCACTGGTGAGTCTTAGTTGCACTCTCTTATACTTTCCTTGTTACAGAATAACAAGAAAATCCTCATAAGAAGGGCTAAATGATCTCATGTCACTATTTAGTGCCAACTGGTGTTTGAACTCAAAAGTCTAACTGCTTTTTCTTTTTTTCCCCTTTCTTGGACAGAGACAAGGCCAGTCATTAATGACCGTCCGTGTCTTGGGCTAGTAGCACGGAGACCCCCCTCACATTTAATTAACGCCTAGGTTGGGATTTGAACCCATGCCCACTCCTCCCCTCCCTTACTAGTGTTACCACTGGACCACCCCCTTGGTGGTCCAAGTGCTTCTTTATAATTATCGATCCCCAAATGCAAGATTATAACTTTCTCTGGTCGATACAATTCTGTGAAATACATGGTAGCAAATTTGGGTTGACAATAGTTTCATGAGAGGTTGATGATGTATTCATGTTGTTAGAATTAAGTGAATGAAACATACTTGGCATTGCTAGGAGTTCTTTGGGATGGGCTCGGACTTGTATGCTGTTTCTGATTTGCTAGAAGGAATGAATCACACAATAGTCCAAACTTCCCAGTGCGAGGACTATGCAAAGATTCTGCACATAACTCTATACAGATAAATACATTGGCAGGATAAGGCTTCTAAAAGAAACACCATACCAGGAGATAAAAGAATGTAAATATATTTTTGTTATCACCTTTGCGATTCTGACAAACAGAGGATCCACGTTGCGGCAGCGGGCCAATTGCATTGTGGATTGCAGCCTCTAACATGTCCAAAGAGGTACTTCTGCATTCTGTCAATATGTCACGTAGATTCTTTCCATTTTCCAAGTATATAAAATCTGGAGGATGTTTTTTGGTGCTACCGGCATGCAGTTGAAAGTTATATGCTGAAACGACCTACATTATCCACAAAACCTTGACCAATTAGCTGATGAATCCTAGCAAACACAACACCAAATGAATTAAGCAGAAGGGAGAATAAACAAAATGATAAAAGTTTACTCACTTTTGAACCCTTACATAAGTCACAGGAGCACAAGATACCATTTCCATGTACCACACCTTCAAGCCCAACTTGCTATAAGACAGTCAGAAGCCTATATATCATGTTTCAGATCCAAATAATATGAAAAACAATGCCAACTTAAGATGGAAGAGAGGGGCATTTGCTTGTACCTTCCCACTAGGGTCATTGTACTTGACAGGCAACCCTTCTAGCAAGCCCGTGCCGAGCAACTCCCTAACATTGGTTGGAAGCTTGTGCAGTGCAATCTTCTTTGACATCTTCAGTTCCATCTTCTTACCTGAAGCCGAACTTGAATGCCCGTCACCTCCACTGGCCCCACCTGTGGTCTTGTCCGATGCAATCGATCCACTGTTCTCTCCTGCTGCAGGTTCATCCGTTGTCGTGCTCTTCAGTAGAGACCTCGTGAACCTTCTGCCAGGCTTCTCTTGCAAACTACATTCATCCCTCATCATTGGAGTATTTTCTTTCAAAACCTTCATTGCCAACCTCTTGAACTTTTTAGAGGGTGGGTTCACGGCCACACCATTTTCCAACTTCGGCTCTTGTTGATTGTTGACAATAATAGGGATTTCCACTGGTATCTCTCTGCTGTCAGCTACCCTAGTGCTAGGTGGAGGTGGAGGTGTAGGCAGGGGTTCGGAGTCTACAGACATTGCCTTTGACGCTGACCTTGTCAGTCTCCTTGCTGGTGTCTCAGGGGAGGCCCCACTCTCCAGTGCACGGAAATCTCCCCTTGACCCTTGTTGGTCATTAACATCAATGGGGGCTTCTACTGATTCCCCTGTAGTGTTACCAGTTTCCATAGGAGTAGGTGGAGGTGAAGCTTCTGAGACTCCAGAAATAAGCTTGGACGCTGACCTTGTCAACCTCCTCGTCGTAGTCTCAGGGGCAGCCCTGTCTGGTAGACTGGTACCGGCCTCATATTGGCCAGCAACAGTCTCTGGCACAGGGGACTTGAATAATGATCTCGTGAATCTTCTTCTAGGGGACTTGCTGCTCTCCATTGTGGATCCTTGGCAAGAAGCATGGTCAGCCACGGTTGGGGTTACCACAACAGATCCATCATCGATGAACCCATCCTCCTCGGCCTCCTTCTGGTCAATCTCCATCGGGGTTTCTGCTCCCTTTGCCACATCCTCCTGATCGTCAGGTTTCTTGGTAGACATGGAAGCAGCATTCTCTGCCGGAAGATTGTCCTCCTTGGTTCCATCAGCATTGGTGGGCAATATCAATTCTTTCGACACGGAACCGTCTACTTCTGTAGTAGGAGTAGTGGTCTCCGCCGCCGCCGCCGCCGCCGCCACCAATGCTGCTGTGGTGATCCTTCTGGAAGGAGAGTCTATTATTTGGATGGTGGATCCTTTGGCAACCTCATCTTCGTCTTTCACCACCACAAGCACAGCAATTGGGGCTCCGAAAGCAGCAGCAGCAGCATCCACATACTCCTCCTCTTCTTTCGGTTTCGATGTTGTTGAAGAGGGGATGACAGGTCGGCCATCATCAACATCAACGCCATGGGATGATGATTTCTTGATCCTCTTATTACTACGGGAAGAAGAGGAAGAAGAAGGGGCAGTAGGCCTACCAGATCGCGTACGGGAGAGGGTTAGGGATGAGGAGATCTCGGCCTGGGATTTGAGGGCGAATGCCAACTCCCTCTTGAGGCTTGCACGGACGCCGGAGCGGAAAACGAAGGAGCCCCCACCGGGATCAGAAGACGGACTCCCCCCATTAGCCATCTCTCTCTCTCTCTCTCTCTCTCTCTCTCTCTCTCTCTCTCTCTCTCTGATGCCAATCAATCACAAGATCCGAAACACAGGGCTAGGGTTTGGGTTAGGGTTCCTCAAGGAAGGAGAGAAAGAAAGAAAGAAAAGGAAGGGGAGAGAGAAAGACAAGACGAGAGGAAACAATGGGAAATTGGAGGTGCCGAAATTACATGAATACCCTTGTTCGTTTCGGATCTGTTTGGCGACTTTTTCGGAGTACGCTCGTTTTCCTTTTTCAAATACCGGTTTTTTTTATTATCCTTTATTATTATTTTTTTTTTTTTTTTGTGGTGTCCTTTTCCAAGCCGAGCCGTGGCCCAAAGCCACACAGCCGTCCGAGGAAGAATTTGAATCCGAGACCTACGCTCGGGCGGCCTCCCGCACTACCGCTAGGCTAGTGCCTTAGGGACTTTATTATTGTTCTTTTTCTTTTTTTTTTTTTAAATACCGGTTTTATTTTATTATCGTTTATTATTATTTTTTCATTTTTCTTTTTTCAAATACGGTTTTGTTTTATTATTGTTTATTATTAAAAAAAATTCTTTTTTATATGTTCTTTTTTTTCTTTTTCTTTTTTAAACCAGGACGTGCGGGCTCAGTTAAATCGTGTCTCCCCGTACACGATTTTTAGCCGTTTGTCATGTCGCTTCGGACTCTTCATGCGGATCATGTCCGTATTGGCTTTTTCATCATCGTCCCACATGTACGCCTCGCGCACTCCGCACGCTCCAGAGTCTCACGGGACAGCTGACTTCTTTCGACGCCAGCAACTCAACGCATCGCTTCGCCCACGACGCCGAAGGCGCCCACGACGCCGAAGGCGCCCCCGACGTCTTCACGACGCCTACGACAGCCGATGCCGCCCAGCCACCTGTTCTATGTGCACGACGTCCGTACGACGTCTTCCCGATTCCCATAGGGCGCCGCATGACGGACTGCGTGGTCAACCGTCGTTTATACCCGTGGTAGAATGTTGACAGTCCTCGACCGCCCGCGCGGCCCCCTAGCTAATGAGTTTTTATGCACGGGGCACCCCATTCTGTCCCATGCCAGCTCAGATCGTGGCCATTTTTCGTCAGTCATCCGACGTTGTGGTTGCCCTGCATCGCACAGGCCAGGCTCATCATCGCCATTTTTTCGGCCTATGCTTTTTGGCATGGACGACACTGGCCCATGGTAGCCTTTAAACATAAATATATTAATAATTTTGTATCTAAAATAGAACTATTATGCGTCATGGCCTCCTTTAACACAAAACAATTATTGTGGAGTGGTTATTGTGTTAGATTTGCATACTAAAGGTCCTTCGTTTAATTTTTGATAGTAACATTTTTTTATGGCTAATTAATTTTTAGACCCTGAATTCTATATCAGCTAAGTGTTTAAGCCCAATGTGACCAATTGAAAAGTTTGGACCCTGATTATTTATTTATTTTATTATAACCTCCCTCCCCATGCATGACAATAAAATTTTCTTATATAAGCTAGTGAGGGTATCATAGGAAAGATAAAACAAAATATAAAATTTTAGTGTCTAAACTTTCCAATTGGACAGATTATGGCTTAAACTCTAAGCTGGCATAAAATTCATGATCTAAACTCTAATTAGCCATTTCTTAAATTTACTTTTATTTAGGTTAGGCCCCTTTAATTGCCTTAGACCTCTATAAGCCCAGGGTTGGCCCTGCTTTTTTGCCAATGCCCCCCAACTCCATCATTTTTTATAAATAAATAAATAAAAATAATAATACGCTCTACGTTGACCCAAACAGGATCACAGTCAACTTAATTTAGAGAATTAACAAAACAATATTTGACATGATCCAATATGACACAATGAGCTCAAAGTCAAGACCATCGGCTACAACATATCAAGCTCAAGACCATCGTCATCAACATATTGATCATTGCAATTGTACTTGTACGGAGTCTGTACTTTTTATTTTATTGAGTCTATGATTATGTACGCTGAGTCACATTGAGCTATCTTGAGCCTAGACTTACTCCACCAAACAAAATAAGACATCACCAAACCAATCCAATATATCCAAAGCCTATTTCATATTTCTTGCCCCTACTAAACAGAATTCGGGCCGAACTCTGCCTAACTCTGTCTCCTAAAAATTAGGATACTAATTTTTAGGATACTAATTTTTAGGGCCTGCTTGATACTAGCTGTCCAACGTTCGAAAATTTAAATTTTTGGGACATAATTCAGGCCGAATTCTGCCTCCTCAGATTAGTATAAATAGAGCTTGAATTCTTCCATTTCAAATTATCTCTTACCTTCAAATATTCAAGCCTTCTAAGCTCTACTACTCTAAGCCCCACTCTTCCATATCTCCTAAGCCACAACTCTCTTTAGCCCAAGGTGCTCAGTGCGATATCAGCTAGAAGTTGTGTGCAAGAGTGGAAGAAAAGTCACTTGGACAATTCCAAGTTTCACCTCTATGAAGTTGAAAGAAGTTGGCGTGCTCTTCTGAGTAAAGGCACGTTGTTGTACCCTATTTCATAAATAGTGAATTTCAATCCTGAACAAGAGTTCTTAGGCATGGACTAGTCCTCCACGAGGGAAACCAGGTTAAAATCGATGTGTTTGCGTATGCTCTCCTGATCTCTACTTATTTTCGCATTTATCTTTGATTACTTGTTCTCTTGATAGTTGCTCTGTGGAGTTGATATAGAGTTACATTTTAAATTGGTGATTATCGACACAAACTCTATTCACCCCTCTCTAGAGTTGCCTACACGTAACTTCAATTGGTGTCAGAGCTCTGTTCTCTTGATATTGGATTAACATCCTAGAGCTGATACATGACAACCACACAACCTATCTTTACCAACTATGGTGAGGAACAGTCCACAAATAAGCCACCCATATTTGATGGAACCAACTACACCTATCGGAAGACTAGAATGAGTTTCTACCTAAAGTCTCTAGACTTTGATTTATGGACCATAGTCACTGATGGTTACAAAAAGCCTTCTAGAATTGCTGTTGAGGGGAATCTCATAGATAAAACCCACGACAAATATACTGATCAAGAAAAGAAACAGGCTAGTCCAGATGCTAGGGCTATTAATGCTCTCTTCTGTGCTATAGACATGACTGAATACAATAGGGTCTCTATATGCTCCACCTCACACGAAGTATGGAAGCTTCTGGAGGTTACCCATGAAGGAACCACACAGGTGAAAGAATCAAAAATCAGTCGTCTGATGTAAGAGTACGAAGCTTTCAAGATGAAGCCCAATAAGACAATCAAACAGATGATTACTAGATTCCTCGACATCATCAACCCTTTATCTTCTTTTGGTAAGGACTACTCCAACCATGAGAAGATATGCAAGGTACTAAGAGGAATAACGAAGAACTGAAATCCCAAAGCCACGGCGATCATAGAAGGAAATGATCTCACCACCATGTCTCTAAAAATATTGGTGGGCAAGCTGATGATGCATGAGCTCGATCTCAAAGACTTTGAAGAAGCAGCTCCAAAGGAAAAAAAATTGCACTAAGAGCTCATCGCCAAAAGGTTGCTCCAGAAGATACTGATGACGATGATTCTGAAGGTGATGATCAAGCACTAATGGTCCGTAACTTCAAAAAGTTTCTTCGCTTCAACCAAAGAAAGAAGGAACAACACAAAGAAGACGATGATATGATGAAGAGCCCATCTGTTTTGACTGTAAGAAGACGGGGCACGTCAGGAAAGATTGCCCTATTGCAGAAAAAGGAAGCCGATATGAAAGATCGTATAAGAGGCCAACCTCTCGGAAATATGCCAACACAAGCATTTAGCACAAAAGCGAAGCCAGTGACTCAGAAGAAGAAGAGGACTCTCCCCAAGATTCAGTAAATATTTACCTAATGGCAACGTCCGAAAAGGTAACAAACGATTCTTTTGATGACTTTACTTTTGATGAACTTGGTGATGCCTTTAGTGACTTGTTTGAAGATCACAAGAAGTTGCTTGGCAAGTATAAACATGCAAAGGATAAGATCAAAACTCATGAAGTTGAGATACATAGACTTACATGTTCACTTGATAATGTTAGAGACACATCACCCACGGATAATACTGAGGAGGTATCCAAGCTTAAATTAAGCTTACACGATGCCGAATCTCGTATTGAGAAATAAAAACGTGATATTACAACACTCAATGAGGAACTTCTTGATGAGAAAAAGAAGTATAATATTGTTGTTATAAGAATTGATGCTCTAACTGCCAAGTATAATGATATGTGTGACACCTCTAAAAGATTAGAGATCAAACTGGGGAAACAAGTTGTTCAGCCTCAAACCCAGTCTTACAGTCATAACACGTACACAAAACAAAAGTTTGTTCAACACAAAAATATACGTCACAAGAGAAACACATATACTCATGCTGCTCATAATCATGATTTTATGTACACTTATCCACATGCAGCACGAAGAACACCCACACATACTCATGGCACACATAGACATACTCCTATGCACACACAATCTCATGCAGTACATCAAACACATAGATATCACTATTATCCTGTACCTAACACGAATATACATGCTACATGTCACTATTGTGGTAAATATGGACACACTTCACCACAGTGTAGAATTAGAAGATTAGTTGATTTAAAACTGTATGCATGGGTACCGAAGACTAATATTTCAGGACCCTCTAAGATTTGGGTACCAAAGGTCACATCTACTCATGGTGTAGGTGGACCTTCCTTCATCCTCTAGAAGCAAGTGGATTCTTGATAATGGGTGCTCGCGACACATGACTGGAAATACAAATCTATTTGCAACACTATCGATGAAGAGGAAAGGATATGTATCCTTCGGAAATAACTTGAAAGGTTATATCATAGGTAACGGTACTATTGACAATCCTCCTTCTTCCATCATTAATGATGTCTGTTTAGTGACCGAGTTAAAGCATAACCTGCTCAGCATTAGTCATCTTGCTGATCATGGATATGATATTAACTTTGGTAAAACTAAATGCTCTATATATAATAGATCATCTGGAGACATTATTTTTGAAGGGATAAGAGAAGATAATATATATATATATATATATATATATATATATATATATTCTATCTTTCTAGAGATACTAACAATGCAGGAAGATGCCTCTACGCTCACAAAGATGAAAGACTACTTTGGCATATGCGTCTTGGTCATGCAAATATGGATACCATATCAAGACTGTCAATCAACTAGTGAGAGGACTGCCTGACATTACCTTCAAGAATGATACGGTATATGTCGAATGTGAGAAAAAAAAGCTACCAAATCCTCATTTAAATCCATTAACTCTGTAAGTACTACTAGACCCTTGCAACTACTTTACATGGATTTATTTGGTCCTAGTAGAGTAGCCAGTCTTGGTGGAAAACTCTACGCTTTTATAATTATTGATGACTTTTCTAGATTTACTTGGGTTTTCTTTCTTACAAATAAAACTGATACGATTTCTATTTTCGAAGTTTTCGCTAAAAAGGTTCAAAACGAAAAAGGCTTCATGATTACTCGAATCCGAAGTGATCATGGCGCAGAATTCTTGTGGTTTAGCAAGAAGCAGAATTCTGTTACACTATCCATAATAGAAGTTGAATACATCGCAGCTAGTCGTTGTTGTGCTCAGATTCTGTGGATGAAGCAAACCCTTGAAGACTATAATTTACTGTTTAAGCACATACCAATATTCTGTGATAATACTAGTGCAATCAATTTGACCAAAAATCTAGTATATCACTCATGCACTAAGCACATAGAAATTAGATATCATTTTCTGCATGATCATCAAATGCATGGCACTATTAACTTAGAATTTATTGACACTGATCATCAGCTAGCAGACTTTTTCACAAAACTACTAGACAAAGAGCGTTTCAACTTTCTTCATCGAAAATTAGGAATTTTGGATGAAAATGTCGTATAATAAGTTATACCTGCGTAAATAGCTGTTACTACAACATCGTAGTGAAATTGCTTTGGGTACAAGCCAAAAGGGCCCTTCTGACAACAAGGCGTAAAATCCTAAGCGACACAGTGCACTAGTCTTCGAACTACCGCTAGCTGGGATCCGGCCCCTACAGCTACCCTGAGGCGAATTCACCTGTGCTGATAATTGTTTAACAAATTAATTGTAAGGTATAAATTATTCTATGGTATATATAATTCATCATCTCTATTTTACGATAATTCTTGTCATGTGTTATATTCATAGGCAGAGTTCGGGCCGAACTCTGTGTACTTGGTGACAGAACCTTCAGCCACTCATCTGATTTGATCCAAGGGCGTTTTAACCAACCCAGCCGGCCCTACTCTTCATATACACGAATTTGGAGTCTCTCTCTTTATTGCTACCACCTTCAAACTCTCTCTAAAGCTTTTTTTTCTTTAAACCCTAACCCTAGAAACTCCATTGTTGGTGCTCCTCCTCCTTCCAAACTTGGAATTTCAAGGTTTTTGGAGATTCTCTTCAACTCTACTTTATTATTTTGAGGTATAAATACTTGTTCTCCATCTACTCTTTCATTATTTCTTTGTTTTTAATTATCATATGGCTCCTAGACTCTTTAATCGGGGAAAAAGGGTTCGAACCGAAGGTGCCTCTTCATCAAACCCTCCTTCTCCTCCTCAAGATGTCCAACCCATCCACCCTTTATTCAATCCTCCTCCACCTCCCAATGCCAACACCTATAATGAGCAAATTTTTGTCTTATTAGAAGCATCTAATGAGTGGTACTCGAACTTATGCTCTAAAAGTGTTGTGGCGGGACACCCGATAAATTTTACGATATTTTTTGATTGATCCAAACTTTAAGGATCTTTGTCTCAATAAACTTGTTTCCACTCAATCTGTCATATATCTTAATGCAATACAAATGTTTTATTGCAATATGACTCACGACAACACCTAAATTTACTCTCGGGTCGCCGGTATTGATATCATGTTCGATGATTTTGATCTTGCCGAATACCTTGAACTTCCCGATCCCAACTCTTGGGAGAAAATTGTTGATGTCCGTAATTTACAATTCGTTGGAGATATCACTCTTGAAGGGTTCAAAGACATGATGTCTGAACCCAACACCCGCCCTCGCAAACTTAGGGCTAAGCATCTCAACAACCATTTTTATGAACTCTATCGGATATCTTCTCCTCTATCCTGCCCAAAGCAGGATCTACCGATGAGGTCTCATATTATGAGATTACTGCCCTCTACTTTCTTCACTTTACCAGTCCATTTAACTTTCTTCGCACGATGATGGATTGAATGATTCGTGCAAGGAAGAAACCCAGATCGCTTGTCTATGCGATGTATCTTCCATTGATCTTTCGTGCCTTCAACGCCCCTTTGGACGAGTGTCAGATCTTACCTGCTCCTACCTTTCTGTCAAAGGCCCGCAGGACTGCCCCTGCTCCGGTTCCTCTTGCTCCAGTTAAGAAGGAATCATCTGACTCCGATGCACCACAGCCCAAGCCAGCAGCCACCTTCGATTCCGTTCGCGACTTATTGCACGACCGCTTCCGTTTGGAAGACGATCGCTACACTCAGTTGGACTACCGGACTACCTTGCAGATGAGCGCCATCAGCAACACTCTATATGATATCTAGTATAACATGGTCCGGTATCCTACGATGCCATTTTCTACAGGTCGGGACCCTTCTCGCGGAGGTTACCGAATTGATGACCCATGGGCCAAGCGATACTTGGATCCCAATGCGACATTCGTTGATCCTCGGCGCTCTACTAGCAAGCCTTCCGAGTCGACCGGTCCATCCCGTTCCCATGCTCCATGATGGTGGTGGTCCTCTACCTGCTGCTGCTGCTGCTGATGTTCACTTTAGTTTTGGTTTTATTATTTTCATGTTTTAGCACTCTTTGCACTATGTTCTTAGATTTCAGTTTGTCTTGTTATGAACTTCTAGTTAATTTTGGGTTTATCAAAACTGCTTAGCTGTCTCTTATGATATTTGGTTATGGTTATATGTTGTGTGTTTGCTATCCTTACTTTGTCATATTTGTCTCTCTTTACGGGGGAGCTATATTTATTTTTGCTAAATGACAAAGGGGAAGAAGTATGGATATTTGCTGTGATCTGTGATCTTATATGTTGTTGGATATCATATGATCTTGGATATTATATTGTGCTTGGAAAGAGATTTTTGTATCAAGACACAAAGTTGATTACTGGGGAGCCGATATATCGATTTACGGGAGAGCTACTCAATACAAATTACTCCCTTCAACATGTGTCCAGGTATGAATGTTGTAACATGCAAATATCATTTTTGTCAATTATCAAAATGGAGGAGATTGTTGACTCAAACTAGATCACAGTCAATCTAATTTAGAGAATTAAAAAAAAAATTTGACATGATCCAATATGACACAATGAGCTCAAAGTCAAGACCATCGGCTACAACATATCAATTGTACTTGTACGGAGTATGTACTTTTCATTTTATTGAGTCTAGGATTATGTACGCTGAGTCGTATTGAGCTATCTTGAGTCTAGACTTACTCCACCAAATAAAACAAGACATCACCAAACCAATCCAATACATCCAAAGCCCATTTCATAGTTCTGGCCCCTACTAAACAGAATTCGGGACGAACTCTGCCAAAGACAGAGTTCGGGCGAACTTTGTCTCCTAAAAATTAGGATACTAATTTTTAGGGCCTGCTTGATACTAGTTGTCAAACGTTCAAAAATTTGAATTTTTGGGACATAATCCAGGCCGAATTCTGCCTCCTCAGACTAGTATAAATAGAGCTTGAATTCTCCCATTTCAAATTATCTCTTACCTTCAAATATTCAAGCCTTCTAAGCTCTACTACTCTAAGCCCCACTCTTCCATATCTCCTACGCCACAACTCTCCTTAGCCCAAGGTGCTCAGTGTGATATCAGCTAGAAGTTGTGTGCAAGAGTGAAAGAAAAGTCACTTGGACAATTCCAAGTTTCGCCTCTGCGAAGTTGAAAGAAGTTGGCGTGCTCTTCTGAGTAAAGGCACGTGATTGTACCCTATTTCACAAATAGTGGATTTCAATCCTGAGCAAGAGTTCTCAGGCATAGACTAGTCCTCCACAAGGAAAACTAGGTTAAAATTGATGTGTTTGTATATGCTCTCCCGATCTCTATTTATTTTCGCATTTATCTCTGATTACTTGCTCTCTTGATAGTTGCTCTGTGGAGTTGATATAGAATTACTTTTTAAATTGGTGATTATCGACACAAACTCTATTCACCCCCTCTAGAGTTGCCTACACGTAACTTCACTCTCAAGGCTCAATCCAGTGATTTTCCGCCATTCAGTCAGAGTCTTATGTCTCTCTTTGTAACCACAAGGGTCACTCGAGTTCAATTTTTTTCTTTGCAGTATTCATAACAATCTCTACTATTACGAATTATGTTCACGATTCACGTACCAAAGAGGAAAAAAATCTAATAATATTAAAAAATTAGATAAATTTTTAAATTTTTATAAAATAGTTTTAATATATTTTAATTAAAAAATGTTATAGATATGTTTTTAAATTTTTTGGATATATGTTTAGATAATATCGTATAGTTAATTCAAATATAATTTAGATATTGAATATATTTTAACTTGTATTTGTTATATGTGTGTGTGTATAAGATTTTAGATATATGTTTAGTAGTGTCACGTCCCGCTCCTAGAATACTGGAGAAATACGAGGACGGACATGGCCAGCTACCCCGTATAAGGTATTAAAACGTCATATGGTGATCACGACTGTCTAGAAGACAAGTGGGAGGACTCTAGCATGTCATTGATGACTCCTAAGGTCATATACGCAATTGGTATGGCGTCCCAAATACAAATGCATATATAATCATAAGAGTTGACATAATAAAAAGATACATCAACTGAATATACAAAAGTACGTAAATGTACAACTAGCCACGGTCCAGAATATACATTTATGTCGTCCACAGACGGAGGGAACAAAACCCAGATACAAAGACTAAAAATGTCCTTGGCTAATACACCACAAAATAAAAGTACAACATAGAGTGGGAGACAAAGTTAACTCACTCGCTAATCCGAGTCGCAATCCTTCGAGTGTGAGCCATCCGGGGAAGGTGACGGTAGATCCTTGGGTCCAACTAGGGAACCTGACTATGCAAAACTAGTGGGGTCAAAATCGCAATTGCTGCTCGATATTCTACTTCGACTTGACGGACAGTCTCACTCTTGAACGGTGTCAAAGCAGAGTTTTCCTTTTCTAGGTTAGCAATCTCCTGGTCCAACCAACTAGAAGACATCCTTACTTCATTGGCTTGGTCTGCAAAAATCTTTTATTCTTCAGTAGCCTTCGCCATATCATCCACTAGTATAGCATAAGCCACTTGCAGTTCTCTGATCTGATTGGTTATTTGGGTCATCTGCTTTGTGCATTCTTCTTGGAGAGTAGCATGTTGTATGGAATCAATATTTAAATATTTGTATTCCTCATTTATTTTGGCTGCTTCCTGATTGAAGATCTTTTCTTCTTCTTCAAAAAGACGACGTCCTCTTTGACAATTACAATAGTCAGTTTGGAGTGCTCATTGTAGTGCCCTATCCCTATATTGTGCACCGTTTACGTCCACAGGGTACACGAGAAAGGAATACTGTCGCTACCGATTCAGTCAGAACCGATAGATCGAGACCAAGTGAATCGGTCGAATTGGAACGATTGAATTAAGATCCTTTTCTCGTTATGGAAAGGCTTCTTCCGAATCAAGTCCCATATTCAGCAGGTTGCGCCTCGAGGATAGACTCAGCGACTGAGTCGGGAGAGACCTCCCGTTCCTCTGCTTTTCATGCTGTACTTTCTCTTTGGCTTTGGTTTTCGTGAATGCATTTTCGTAAATGTTTTCGATAGTTTTCATGGTTTGCGTTTTCGAACTTCGCATTCGTATCGAACTTCTTGAATGGCATAGTGTTCTAATCAGTTGCTTATGCGATTTCAGGTGATCACAGGCGCCGTCTAGCGCAGCCAACCAGTCTCTTGCCTCAAGCAAAATCAAGGTGAGTGGCTGACCCTTCTTCCCCCTTGACCTCCTTCTTAAATCCATCAATAACATTGTTGCGGATAAAATATTAGATGCAAAAGCACGAACACATCTGTTTGTTTTATAAAACTGCTACAAGCTTGCTATGCGATTTATGATATAGAACTGCGTTAAACAAAAGATAGACTTATTGATTAAATGATGCCACGATAAGGCGGGACACGATAAAAATGGTTAAGTATCAAAATGTAGACCCTACTTGAGTAAACTAAATTAGTCCAGCACGGTCATGGACAACTTGTGCACAAGATAAAAGTTTTCTCGAACGGCATCCCGGGGCCACAGGTTCGCTTCGGCCTAGGAGGAAACACGGTATAGCTGTGCTGGATAATAGCACGGGTTAGGCGGGGACTTTCAACGGGGCTCGCTACTTGCGTTGAAAGTGCCCAGACTAACAAAGCTATAAGTCCAAGATGGCTTGTGGTGTCAGTGACCAATCAGACTTAAATTTGCACACGCTATGCTAGTGATAACAATTGATAAGGAAGAACATGGAAAGTCTCACAATGCACGACACGCTCTGCCATGGGTAAGCTCTAGCGTAATTTACATTATGTCTGTCATATGCTTGTCTAAAATTCATTAGGATGGTTAGAAAGATCACAAACTAAGTCATATAAACCCTTCAACCAAATGAGAGCATGGAACTTAATTTGCCACGCACCAGTACAAAGTATAATGTACTGATCCTCGCTCTCCACAGGTACCCCGAACCAAGAAAGGTGTGCCACTTAAGCTCAAGGCGATACAAGTACATTTGAAGCCTCGTCCGTATATTGAAGGCTTGTTTTGAATCATTTTGAAGACTCCACATTCAGTCCAGAAGAAGAGATGTCTCGACTCCCCACGATACCAGGTCAAATGAAATGTTTTACTTGTAAATGGGATGTAATGTATGGAACTACTATCTCATCAACGTTCATTTTATAATCGAGTCATATTGTAGTCCGCGCGACAATGATTGTAACAGTCATATAAATGATGTTTATTATTAATGAAAGAAAAGTTCCTTCCGTTTTCAAATGTGTTTGTTCAATTTTTCACTCTACTTGACGTTGTGTTTTGGATAACCTTATAAATAAGCCTTGTGCGATCACAACTTAGGTTTGCACGGCATCACGCCCGGGGGACGACTACCGATTCTACGGAATCGGGGCGTGATATAATGGTATCAGAGCACGACTCTACATCCTTTGGCTTTCCGTCTAGAGTCCCAAACCTTTGACCTCGCGTCGATGAGATAAGTTGTTCTATACAATAAGTCCGTAATATTTTGAGACTAATGTGTGTGTTTACGTATTTTAGAAGTGATGGAACTCGTGGCAGAAACCGCGGCCGAACAAGAACAAAGTGCTTCGAGTGGTTTGAGCAGTTTGCGGGTCGAACCTTCTAACAATGCTATCGAGAGGATGCTGCGCATGATGGAGGTGCAGAAGAAACAATATGAGAACCGACATCGGCAAACGGAGGCACGACAGGGCCAATTCGAAGCTCACTTCGACGTACAATCTAAGATGCAACAAAAGCAACTTGATACTATGCAACAGATTGTCCAGACGATTGTGTCCTGGCAACTCTGCAACCGCACCTGTTGTCACCAAGCCTATGGTCCGACCTATCGAAGTCGACCCAGAAGAGCCCATGCGTCAACCCGTAACACCGAGAAGTTATAACTTTGAAGTGTCAGAATTCAAGAAAGCGTCTCGCACTTCTTTCAGTGGTACCGAGGGCCCTTCTATGGCAATCGACTGGTTGGAAGAGAAGGAAGATCACTTCGAGCTCCTCGGCATTGAAGAATCCAGGCAAGTCACCTGCTTACAACTTTAACTACGTTTGAACACGTACGATTGGTGGGCCGTACACAAACGAGCGATCCGATGCGACAACTCAGCGCCGATCTCTTGGGCCACGTTCCGTAAAGTCTTCGAAGTCGAGTACATTCCTTCAGCCGTTCATCAGGAGAAGGAAAATGAATTCATGTAGTTGAGGCAGGGGAATAGAACGGTACAACAGTATGCGACAGAATTCAATAAATTGTCCAAATTTGCTGGTACATTTCTACCTACAGAGGAGTGTGACGTGCGATGATTTGAAGTGGGTCTGCGACCTTCTATCGCTGCTCATGTGGTGGTACTGGAGTACAAGACCACAAGCGATGCTCTAAATCATGCTCTCCGCCTTGAGAGCTAGTACCCTCCCGTCGCTGTCGACGTTGTGCACTACTCAAATCATAAACGTCCTAGCTATACGGGAGGCAAAAATCACGCGTCAAAGCGTCTAAACAATGTGTAGGAACGAAATCGTAAAGCACAATACTCTAGAGGAGGGTGAATAGAGTAGGCAGCGGAATATTGCTAATTAAAAAATGTTAGCAGCAAGATCACAAAATAATAATCACAACTAAGTAAAGTAAAGGCAGAGCTAAGAATGCAAACGCAAAGACAGCGATGTATACTGGTTTCCCTCTGTTGAGGACTAATCCAGTCGGTAGAACTCTTGCTACCAGTTGAATCCACTATTGGCAAAATCGCAAGTTTTCTTACGAAGTTCTTGCAACTTCTACAACGCGAGCTTTGATACGAAGAACTCGTCCAACTTCAAATGTGAAGAGGTATTCTTCAATCAAGCCTTCTGATTACAATCTCTCAGAAACTTCTAGACCGTACCGCACTGGCAAATCGACTAGAGGATTGTAATTGGCTTGGGATCTGAAATTTAAAGCTCAAGAAAACTCTTTGGAAGACAGAGAGCTTTAGATAGAGAGAAGATTGAAAGTGAATGAGTGAGTTAAAATGATCGAAATCCTTCTCTATTTATAGGAGTTCCAAAGACAGAATTCTGGCAGAATTCGGGCAGAACTCTTTGAGAAAATCTCGATCAAATCCGCAACTGCAGGAGGACCAAGTTCTAGAGAATTCAAAAATCAAACGGCCACCAACCGAACTCTGGCCGAACTCTGGCCGAGTTCTGTCAGGGTTAGGTCAGGTTTTAAAAATATAGTTTTTGATGATTTTTGAAAACCTTTTTGAAAACCTTTTTTTAAAAAAGAATATTTTTTAAAACAAAGGATATTTTAAAAGTATTTTGAAAACATTTTGGAATAGCCTATTTGCCAGTACGACTCGGTGTACAACGTATTCCTAGACTCAATAAAATGGAAAAATACATTGCTCAAAGGAAATACAGATTCGAACAGGCAAACATAGCTTCGGTCTTGAACTGTGTAGATAGCTGTTCTTGTTCATGTCCAAGAGTCCGATACATCCTGACTAGCTTCACATATCGAGACAGAGTTTGATCAATTATTAAAATCAGGTTGACCATATGACCAATGGGCCAACAATCTCCCCCATTTTGATAATTGACAAACTATGAATGATATAACATTAAAGCTTGAAATAAAATCAAAAATTGTTCATGTCCTGCATTTTCTTAAAAGAATGTTAGATCTTTATTTTTCTCCCCCGTTGTCATTTAGCAAAATAATTGCAAAAGAGAAAAAGTCCCCCGCAATCAATGCATAAATAACAGACAGTAAAGAAACACAAGAAAATAATCATGATAAATGATAGATATTTAAAGAAAATTTAAATGTCATCACATGCATGTATTTGTACTCAGTCAGTTTATAATAAACAAAGAATTATATCACAGACAGTTTATAGTAGAGAAGCAGATAAAGAAATGCTAAGTAAATAAACTGATGTGAATCATAAAGTACGAATCTCATAAAGATAAAGATGTTCAGATGACATCAAATAAAACAAATCCAGTACAAGTCCTCAAAAAAATACTGATAATAAAGTCTAAAAAAAGAAAAACTTGGAATGTCGGAGCATTTCCAAGTATACAGGAGATAATGTCTAAGTCTCATATCAACAAACATATCACAACTCCTCCTCCTCCTCCTCATCATCATCAGTATGATGACCAGCATGTCCAGAAGGACCAACTCCAGAGGTACCCGCGCCAGAAGGGTGAGGAGGAGCGCCAGTGTAAAACTCACCGACATAGTCACGAGGAGGAGCACGGTCAGAACGGTACCAATCATATGCGTTACCGGGCTGGAAGTAGGCATGAACAACCTCATACTCACAGCGGTAACCAGAGAAAGCTGGATCTCTAGGGATGGAACCAGCTGAATGTCCAGTCTGGGCGAAACGAAGATCAGCTAAAGAATTTGTAATCGCTTGATAACGGGTGACGTCGCGGAACTCACGTTCGCGGGCCATGTCCGTCATAGAGACGTGCAAATTTGAAAGGTGCTGGTGTATGCCCTCAAATGTCATAGCATACTGCTGAGGAGGTGGAGGAGGTGGAGCAGTAGCAGGAGCAGGAGGAGGAGCAAATACAGTCATACTGCGACGAGATAACTTGAGAACCTTGGGCTCAGGGTCTTGAGCACAAGTAGATAAGTCAATGTCGAAACGCTGGAAGATGCGTGGGAGAATCATCGCATAAGAGAGATTTCTATCTCTTGCACGACAACGTCCCATCATCTGAATAATGGTCTTAGGGGCAGAAAATGGAATCCCCTTAAGAATGTGATATATAGCAGATAATTCAAGAGACGTGACATCATCCTTCGAAGTAGACTTCGAAAGGAGAGTGGAATAAATGATACGGTGCAATTCATAATTAAAAAAGTTCAAGTTGTTTACCTTGAACTTTCAGAGCGAACTCTATCAGGTGCACAAAGTTCAGCTTTGAAACTGGTAAGTGTCGTGCCTTCGGGAAAATCAAACTCAGTGATGTCAACAAGCGGTTTACCTTCGTTGGGAATACCAAGGATCTCTGCTAAGAGAACATCATTAAAATTGATATCTAATCCTCCAACACTTGTGCTTACATCAAAAGTGTTTAATATGATATTGCAGTAAAACAGTCTAATGGCATTAGTTGCTACGGGAAAACAGAGTTTAACAAAATGCTGTAACCCTAATGCCTCAAAGAAATGGCGATGATCAGGAAATACAGTCCACTTGATGGGTACGCCTGTGCATATGGATCTCATGGAGAAGTCTCCATACCACAGTAAGGCTTGGTCTAGGGTTTGAAAGTAAAACCCGTCGAACGTGCCGTCACTAGATTGGACTGGTGAAAATAGGGAATTAATGGGTGGATCCGAAGATGAACCTTCCTCACTTGGGTTGGTTGTCTTCTTCCTCTTAAAGGGGTTGAATCCCTTAGGTGCCATTTGTGCAAATAAAAAGAAATAGCACGAAATTGAATGGAGAGGAAATAAGGAGTTATACCTCCCGAGATTAGAGTATGTTGTAGAGAATGAAGAACTCCGCACGAATCCAAAGTTTGGATTGATTTCACCACTTGAATTGGAAGAGAGGGAGTGATGAAGAACTAGGGCTTGGGGTTCTCCTCGCGCGGCTGCTGGTTCTGTTTGATGTGGTTTGGAAGCAATGAGGAAGAAAGGCTCTCAGGTTCTGGTTATATAACCTGACACCCTCAACCGAACTCGGGCCGAATTCGGTCCGAAGTCTGGCCGAATTTGCCTGGGTTTGGTTTGGAGCACTTTCTTTTTTATTGGCTCATTTCAAATATTTAATTCAAAGATTAGTAATTTTGACGTTAAAATAATATAATTAATGTTATTTTATAAATTAAATTTCGTTACACAGTGACTGTTTTAGATTAACTGTAGGAGTACTGTCCCAGCTGGCGGAGGTTCACCGGGGAACTCTTAAGTACCGCTTCGCTTCAACCGTAGTTGTGGTGACAGACAGACTCTTTATTGGCTTGTCTCTAACACAGTTTTTGTATATTGAAATAAAATCATAAAATAAAATCAATTAACATTATTGACGTCCAAAATTCCTAATTCTCGACGTAAATAATTGAAACGATCTTCTGCTAGAGGTTTTGTGAAAATGTCAGCTAATTGATTCTCAGTATCTATGTATACAAGGTCAATATCTCCATTTTGATGATGATCTCTAAGAAAATGATGTCTAATCACGATATGTTTAGTACGAGAATGACATATATGATTCTTAGTCAAATTGATAGTGCTCGTGTTATCACAGAAAATGGGAATGTGTGTATAAAATAAATCATAGTCTTCCAAGGTTTGTTTCATCCACAAAATCTGAGTGCAACAACGTCCTGTGGCGATATACTCAGCCTCTGTTGTTGATAGGGCTACAGAATTTTGCTTTTTACTAAACCATGAGACTAAAGCCTTGCCTAAGAAATGACATGTGCCACTGGTACTTTTTCTATCAACTTTGCATCCAGCAAAATCTGCATCCGAATAACTAGTAAGGTCAAAGGACTTAGTTTTGGGATACCACAAGTCAACAGAAGAAGTGCCCTTAAGGTATCGAAAGATACGCTTAACTGCGCACAGATGTGATTCCTTTGGATTTGCTTGAAAACGTGCACACAGGCAAACACTAAACATAATATCTGGACGACTAGCAGTTAAATAAAGTAAACTACCGATCATACCTCGATATTTACGTGTGTCGACCGGCTTGCCTTGTTCATCAATATCAAGCTTTGTTGAAGTTGCCATCAGAGTGGCAATAGGTTTGACATTGTCCAGATCGAACTTCTTTAGCAAATCTTTTGTGTACTTGGCTTGATTTATGAATGTCCCATTGTCAGTTTGTTTGATTTGCAGTCTGAGAAAGAATTTTAGCTCTTCCATCATGCTCATCTCAAACTCATTCTGCATACACTTAAAAAATTCTTGACACAGAGATTCATCAGTAGATCCAAATATAATATCATCTACATAGACTTGTATTAAAAGAAGCTTACCATTAAAGGACTTAATAAAAAGTGTAGTGTCAACCTTGTCTTTTGAAAAACCGTTGTCAAGTAAAAAAGAGCTTAGACGATCATACCAAGCACGAGGGGCTTGTTTCAAATCGTACAAAGCTTTCTTCAACTTGAAAACATGATCAGGGTTTTTAAAATTTGTAAAACCTGGAGGTTGTGCTACAAAAACTTCTTCTTTTATAAAATTATTTAAAAATGCACTCTTGACATCCATTTGAAATAATTTAAAATTATGAAGACATACAAAATGCACATAACATGCGAATGGATTCTAATCTCGCTACTGGGGCATAAGTCTCATCGTAGTCGATACCTTCTTCTTGATTGTATCCTTGAGCTATGAGTCGAGCCTTATTATGAGTCACTAAACCATTCTCATTAAGTTTATTTCGGAATACCCAATGGGTGCCAATGACCGGATGATCAATAGGCTTGGGAACAAGTTTCCAAACTTGATTCCGTTCAAATTTGTTTAATTCCTTTTGCATAGCATCTATCCAAAAATTATCACTACATGCTTCATCAAGTTTTGGGTTCTAGCTATGAAATGAATGCAACACTAGAAATAATATCTCTACAGGATGTGCGAGTACTTACACCTTTGGTAATGTCACCAATTACCAAATCTTTTAGATAATCAGCCGTAAATTTTAATCTTTTCGGCATACTCTGAAGGTAGCTGGTTCCTGGATCTTCTCTAGGAGGATCAGCTAGTGCCGAGCTTGGTTGTGAATCAGCTGTTGTTGAGCTTGGTACAGTTGGATCTTCGTTATTGTCATCGATAGTCATTTGATTCAGTTCATCAAAAGTGACATTGATTGATTCTTCGATGATCATGGTTCGTTTGTTGAAGACACTGTATCCTTTGCTCTTGGCCGCATAACCTAAAAATATACCTTCATCGGCCTTTTCGTCAAACTTTTCCAAATTGTCTTTTGTATTAAGAATAAAGCATTTACAGCCAAATATTCTAAAATAAGAAACTGATGGAATTCTATCAAACCATAACTCAAATGGAGTCTTCTTCGATTTGGGTCGAATTAGAACTCTATTGAGAACAAAATAAGCTGTATTGACAGCTTCAGCCCAGAAATATTTGGGTAGACTAAACTGGTTTAACATTACTCTGGCCATTTCGGATAGAGTTCTGTTCTTACGTTCCACAACTCCATTTTGTTGTGGAGTCCTAGGGCAGGAGAACTCGTGTACAAAACTGTGTGTGTCATAAAAATGCTCAAACTCTACATTCTCGAATTCGCCTCTATGATCGCTTCTAATACGAGTGATCATGTAACCTTTTTTATTCTGAACTTTCTTGTAAAAGGCGACAAATTCGGATAATGCATCATTCTTGCGTGTCAAGAAGTATACCCACGTGTATCTAGAAAAATTATCTACAATTACAAAAGCATAAAGTTTACCTCCGAGGCTAGCAACTCTGCTAGGATCAAATAAGTTCATATAAAGCAATTGTAGAGGTCTAGTAGTACATACTGCGTTTACTGACTTGAATGTGGATCTGGTAGCTTTATTCTTTTCACATTGGCTGTATATCGAATCCTTCTTGAATGTAATGTCCGGTAAACCGCGTACTAGCTTCTTTGTGGATAATCTTGATATTGTGTCCATATTTGCGTGACCGAGTCTCATATGCCACAGATGACTCTCATCGCTTTTAGCCATTAAGCATCTACCAACATCACCGATACCAATAATATACCCTTTCAAGTTATTACCGAAGGAGACATAGCCTTCCTTCTTTTTCTTCGACAGTGTTGCAAATAGTGTAGCGTCACCGGTCATATACCGTGAGCAACCGCTGTCGAGGATCCATTTGCTTCTAGCATGTGAAAGGTGTTCCACCTACAAAATAGTTTGTAGATGAAACTTTTGGTACCCATTTCTTGTAGGGTCCTGAAATGTTAGCCTTTGGTATCCAAGCATAAATATTTAAATCAACAAGCTTTCTGATTCTACATACAGATAAAATATGACCAATGAGGCCACAATAATGACATTTTGTATATCGAGTGTTGAAAGCTGAGTGGTGTGCATGGTTGGTAGGTTTAGGTTTTCTAGTATAGAAGAAAGCATGCCTATAATCCTGTTTGGGCTTAACCTTTTGGGGTAAAGGTTTGATAGGGTTAGGTCTGACAGTGTTTGGCTTGGGAATGTTTCGATTTTTCGGTAAGTGACACGTGTTAGGGAAGGAAGCAGCAGTCTCAGGCTGTTTTTCTAACCTAATTTCCAATCTTTTGGAAGTGTCATACAACTTAGTATAATCAGAAGTGAGTGTTTCCATTCTGATTTGTGCACATCGAAGACTTTTTTTCTTTATAGAAAGTTCTTCCTTGAGTTGGTCAATAACTTTGTCTTTCTCTTCAAATGACTTGGTAGTCTCGTGTAATAAGAGCTTGATAGAGGAAAGCTCACCAGACTCACTAACATTATTTCTAACCTCAGCTAGTTGGTCGGTAAGTCTTCTTATTTCTCCTTTGTACTCTTTGAGTACCTTCTTAGAGGTCTGATATTTGCTACACAGTTTCCTGTAATCAGTCATCAGTTCACTGAAGGTATCTCCTAATTGCTCAAAGGTAAAGTCATCATATGTATCAACTACAGGTTCAGTAGGTACCTGATCGGATGCCATAAATCATACGTTTGTAGCGTCTTCTGATTGTTCGTCTTCTGAGTCGCTGGCTTCACTTTTATGCCATATGCTGGTATTGGCATATCTCCGAGGTGTTGATCTCTTCAGGTTCTCTTTTTCATACCTGTTGCTTTTCTTGCTTGATGATGAGTTTGTAGGACAATCTTTCTTCATGTGTCCCTTCTTCTTGCAGCCATAGCAGACAGCATCATCTTGATACCAGTTGTTGCTGTTGTTTTCTTTGGCTCTCTTCTCATGTCTCATGAATCTCTTGAATTTCCTTGCTAGGAGTGCTTGATCTTCAGCATCAGATTCACTGATGTCTGAGTCACCTTTATCAGCTTTTCTGTGCTGAGCCTTGAAAGCGATCGTCTTCTCCTTTGGTGCAGGCTTTTCAAAATCTTGTAGCTCCAGTTCATGAGTGAGTAGCTTACCCATGAGTACTTCGAGGGACATAGTTGTGAGGTCGTTCCCTTCAATGATTGCAGTAGCCTTTAGAATCCAGTTCTTGGTAAGTGCTCGCAGGAGTTTGCGAATCTTTTCATGGTTACTGTACTCTTTGCCTAGGGAGGACAAAGGATTTACAATATCCAAGAATCTTTCGAACATCTGAGTAACTGTTTCGTTAGGCTTCATCTTGAACACCTCATACTCTTGAGTAAGTCTGCTGACTTTTGATTCTTTGACTTGAGTCGTGCCTTCATGTGTGACTTCAAGTAGCTTCCACACTTCATTAGCCGTTGTGCAGATAGACACCCTGTTAAATTCAGTTCTGTCTAAAGCACAAAATAGAGCGTTAATAGTACGTGCGTCAAGACTGGCCTTTTTCTTTTCCTCTTCTGTATATATGCTATGGGGTTTTTCAACTAAAACTCCATCAACATTTATACGAGGTGGATTTTAATAGCCATCAATAACAATAGACCATAAATCAAAGTCAAGAGATTTCAAGAAGAAACTCATCCGTGTTTTCCAATAGGTATAGTTCGTACCATCAAACAGTGGAGGTCTGTTTGTGGCCTGGCCTTCACTTGTGAATTTTATAGTTGCCATGTGTTGTGCTGTGATCTATATAACAATTAATTAAATGAATAAATAATTGCAATGTTACCTTGCTTTACCTGTAACACCCGCTCTGATACCAATTGTAGGAACGAAATCGTAAAGCACAATACTCTAGAGGGGGGTGAATAGAGTAGGCAGCGGAATATTGCTAATTAAAAAATATTAGCAGCAAGATCACAGAATAATAATCACAACTAAGTAAAGTAAAGGCAGAGATAAGAATGCAAACGCAAAGACAGCGATGTATACTGGTTTCCCTCTGTTGAGGACTAATCCAGTCGGTAGAACTCTTGCTACCAGTTGAATCCACTATTGGCAAAACCGCAAGTTTTCTTACAAAGTCCTTGCAACTTCTACAACGCGAGCTTTGATACGAAGAACTCGTCCAACTTCAAATGTGAAAAGGTATTCTTCAATCAAGCCTTCTGATTACAATCTTTCAGAAACTTCTAGACCGTACCGTACTGGCAAATCGACTAGAGGATTGTAATTGGCTTGGGATCTGAAATTTAAAGCTCAAGAAAACTCTTTGGAAGACTGAAAGATTTAGATAGAGAGAAGATTGAAAGTGAATGAGTGAGTTAAAATGATCGAAATCCTTCTCTATTTATAGGAGTTCCAAAGACAGAATTCTGGCAGAATTCGGGCAGAATTCGGGCAGAACTCTTTGAGAAAATTTCGATCAAATCCGCAACTGCAGGAGGACCAAGTTCCAGAGAATTCAAAAATCAAACGACCACCAACGGAACTCTGGCCGAACTCTGGCCGAGTTCTGTCAGGGTTAGGTCAGGTTTTTAAAAATATAGTTTTTGATGATTTTTGAAAACCTTTTTGAAAACCTTTTTTTAAAAAGAATATTTTTCAAAACAAAGGATATTTTAAAAGTATTTTGAAAACATTTTGGAATAGCCTATTTGCCAGTACGACTCGGTATACAACGTATTCCTAGACTCAATAAAATGGAAAAATACATTGCTCAAAGGAAATACAGACTCGAACAGCAAATATAGCTTCGGTCTTGAACTGTGTAGATAGCTGTTCTTGTTCATGTCCAAGAGTCTGATACATTCTGACTAGCTTCATATATCGAGACAGAGTCTGATCAATTATTAAAATCAGGTTGACCATATGACCAATAGGCCAACACAATGGTGGCTACAAAGGACAGAACCCATTACCTCGTTGCACCAAGTATAACCACCTCGGACACTATGCCCATAACTGCTCTGTCTTCGACGGAGGATGCTTTTTTTGCGGAAAAAGAGGTCACCAATCTTGAGACTGCATGGTCCGAAGATAGAATTCTAATGCCCCACCACAGCAAAATCGTCAAGAAAATCGAGGACAGGCACCCCGACCTCCTCAAGTCGCACAATCCAATGGCCAAGACCGCCGTCCTAATGCCCAGGGACGAGCCTACACCATGATGCGGGATGAAGCGTTTGCCTCGGACACAGTCGTGACAGGTATACTGCTTTTTAATAACGAACATACTCGTGTACTTTTGATTCATGCGCTACGTATAGTTTCATATCGACGGACTTTGTCGTCGAACACAAAATTTTTGTGACATCGTTCCTAAATCTTAGCATTAACATACCATCGGGCACGTCACTACTTGCAAACTTAGCCTGCAGAGACGGATCATCTGTATAGGAGGTAGAAAGGTCTATCTTGATACGATAGTTTTAGACATTAAGGACTACGACATCATTCTGGAAATGGATTGGCTCGGCCCTTGCAACACCACCATTGACTGCGCAAAGAAGAAGGCCACCTTCTGCATACCTGGAATGATCAAATTCTGCTACTCGTGTGGTGAAGCATCGCCGACCTGCATGATGATCTCGGCAATATCTGCTTGAAGGATGATGCATTCCGAATGTGAAGGCTATTTGGCGTCCGTTCGAGACACGCGACAGGATGGTGCAAATGCGGGTCAGACCGACGTTATGGTAGAATTCTCAGACGTGTTTCCAGATGAGCTGTCCGACATGCCACCTGATCGAGAGATAGAGTTCAGCATAAACATATTCTCCGATACCCGACCTATTTCTAAAGCTCCGTACAGAATGGCCCCTGCAGAGCTGAAGAAGCTCAAGGTCCAGTTGTAAGAGTTGCTCGATAAGGGATTTATTCGTCCTAGCATTTTGCCATAGGGAGTGCCCGTATTGTTCGTGAAGAAAAAGGATGGGTCAATGTGTTTGTACGTCGACTACCGCAAGCTGAACAAAGCCACCGTCCGGAACAAGTATCGATTACCTCGCATAGATGACTTATTCAATCAATTATAAGGTACCTCGATATTTTCGAAGATTGATCTCCGCTCAGGCTATCATTAACTCAAGATCAAGCTAGACGACATGCCAAAGTCAACCTTTCGCACTCGTTACAGCCACTACGAGTTCTTGGTAATGCCATTCGGCCTGACAAATGCCCTTGCCGCCTTCATGGATCTAATGAATCGGGTGTTTCGTCCGTTCCTCGACAAATTCATGGTAGTCTTCATAGACGACATCCTTGTCTACTCGAAGGATCGAGCACAACACGCAGAACATCTGTGGACCGTACTCCAGACCCTTCGAGATAATCAATTGTTTACGAAGAGGAGCAAATGCAAATTTTGGTTGAGCAGCGTATCCTTTCTTGGATACATCATTTCATCCAAAGGTATTACAGTCGACCCGAAGAAAGTAGAAGCCGTTGCTGATTGGAGGCAGCCTACGTCGGGTAGTGAGATTCGAAATTTTCTTGGTTTTACGGGATACTACAAATGCTTCGTGAAAGATTTTGTAAATATTGCATTGCCATTGACTTGCCTCACTCAAGAGGGAGTCGTGTATGAGTGGTCAGACGAATATGAAGCTTCCTTTCATGAGCTGAAGTAGCGGCTCATTTCGGCCCATATACTCGTACTTTCGGATAGGGTAGAGGGTTTTCAAATATACAGTGATGCTTCAGGCCAGAGCTTAGGATGTGTAGTCATGCAGCGAGACAAGGTGATCTCCTTCACCTCCAGACAATTGAAGTCGCACGAGAAGAACTATCCTACGTACGACTTGGAGTTAGCGGCGATTGTGCTCGCGTTGAAATTGTGACATCACTATCTTTATGGCATGGCATGCACGATTTATACTGATCACAATAGCCTCAAGTATCTCTTCACTCAGAAGGAGCTGAACTTACGACAGCGGCGTTGGCTAGAATTGATCAAAGACTATGACTTGACGATTGACTATACGCCGGGGAAATGTTGTGGCAGACGCTCTGAGTCGTAAATATCTTGCCTCGTTGTGCACCAACAACGGACTACTACGGGACCTTGAAGAGATGGGCATCTGTAATGACCGTGGTTCGTATTACGTATTCTGGTATACGTATACGTATATTGCATGTCTCATTGCATGATTGCTTGGTTCGGTTCAACTTGCTGGTTCGGCTTGGTTTGGTTTGGTTTTCTTGAGAACCAACCCCCACCTACCTCCACTCCTTTCCGTTAATAGCCGTCCAACCCTCTCTTTCCTCATTAATTCTTCTCCATTACTTCTTCTTCTTCTCCATTACTTCTTCACCTACCAGGGAGAGAGCTTAGGCAAGTGCAGCTTGCTTCATGGAGGAACTCTATTTTTATTGTTCCATTCTCTTCCTCACGAGATTCTAACACACTTTAGTACTTAGCATTTTTAAATTCCATGGCTAAATTCATGTAGATCTAGGTTTATTTCATTTTCGGATTTCTTAGGTTTTGATCTATTTAATCTTGTTATTTCCAAGTTTTGATGGTTCTATGTTGTAGGAAATTTCATTCTGTCCCATTTTGACCTATGGAAGTCTGGATTCCGAACTCGGATGAAGGATTTATGAGCTTTGAAGCCATGGACTTCATGGTTCTTCTTTTCGGACAAGTAGAGAAGAAGAACAGTGCTGAGCCGCATGGTTTGCATGGCCCAGCCGCATGAACTTCGTAGCCGCATGGCAGAACTTGATCGCATGGAATCTCATGCGGCAAGCCTTCCAGCCGTATAACAAATGCAGCCGCATGAACTCAACAGTCCATTGTCGCATGTGACTTGTTCTTCTTGGCCGCATAAGACCCGTCCCTCAATTAGCCGCATGAGCCCCGCATTACTTCCAGCTGCATGAACTTATTATTTTTCAGCCGCATAAGGCCTTGACTTGATTTAGCCGCATAAGCTTGCATACTCTTGCCGCATGGACCCGCAAGCCCCGCTGCCGCATGAGCCCCATATTACTTCCAGCCGTATGAACTTATTATTTTTCAGCCGCATAAGCCCCTTTTTTCCTGAGCCGCATACGTCTGCCCTCTTCCATCCGCATGAGCGCGCAGTCCCAGCCGCATAAGCGCGCATGCTCTCTGCCGCATGAATCCAATTAGCCGCATGGCTCGTTCCACAGTCTTATTCTCTTTTATTATATTATTATTATTATTATTATTATTATTATTATTATTATTATTATCATTATTATTATTAAATTGAAATGTCACATTTATGCTTATGTCATGTAAATTCTGCTATATTCCATGAATACAATAGTAGCCCGCCATAGCGCACCGTTGACAAGTAAACTTGACATGATATATCTTGACATGCTGTTACGACAGCTAGCCTGACATGATAAGAATGAATGAGCTGGACATCGTGGACGATTGTGTTTGTACAAATAAACTAGTACTGTCTTACAAAATGTCTAGGATGGGATCCCTGAGTACTACGGTCAGGGATACCTACTGCTATTGACTAAGGCTAATAAACTAGAATAATTCAGTAGTCATGAAGAGATTTCCCAGCTACATGCAATCCCGTTATCTGGGCGCACCAAGTGGACTTGTAGCCTACCGACGAGTAGGGCACATTTTTAGCACACAGTCACGTGTTGCATCCTTCATAACGGACATTCGACCTAGATAACCTGGATGGTCTGCAGGGCTTGTAGCTGTTGGGAATAGTCTCATTGCATCTTGCTAGTAACTAGGCTTGTGATAACCCTAGTTAGTTAAAGTATCAAGCCGTACTCTTTGTTTAGCCGTGATTGATTGGATGGAGTCTAGCCCAGCTCAGTCTTGTCCTGATCCTGTACAAGATTGTGACATGACATGATTAATTATGCTTACCGTAACAATAACGATCAGGGGACCAGTTCTGTTCAGGCGAAGGGTTACAATCCCGGTCCTTGTTTAGTTTAAGGATTGTAACCTGGCTTCCGGAGCAGTTCTGTGTCTTCTCTTCGTTTATTGTCTTATTGCTACCCATGTTATGCTTGTCATGTTTTACCTTACTTCAATAGTATGATTATTTATATTGGCCTTAACAATAAAGATAAGGGGTCCAGTTTTGTTCAGGCGAAGGGTTACAACCCCGGTCCTTATTTGGTTTAAGGGTTGTAACCTGGCTCCTGGAGCAGTTCTGTGTCTTCTCTTCTTTATTGTCTTATTTCACCCTATGTCGAGCTCATCTTGTTTTACTTTACCAACAAGTAGTTGAGACGGATTTCTATTCAGGTGAAGGGTTCTAATCCCGGTCCTTGTTTGGTTTAAGGGTTGTGACCTGGCTACTTGAATGGTTTTTTCGTACTCAAATTACTGTTGTTAGTTGAGACGGATTTCTATTCAGGTGAAGGGTTCCAACCCCGGTCCTTGTTTGGTTTAAGGGTTATGACCTGGCTACTTGAATGGTTTTCTCGTACTCAAATTACTGTTGTTATTTTTATTATTATCAGTTTCATTTATAATCATCTTTAATATTCTATTGTTATATGCTGGTTTTAGTTCCTAAGTGAAGCCTCCTTTGTGGCACTTGCTCTTTCTGGGGTCTGACCCAGCTGGTTTTGTATGGCCAGATATCGGAGCAGCACCAAAGGATCTACCTACCTTCCAGCCAGATGGTGACCACCAGGCGTAATCCTGGCAACGAGTAGGTTTACTTTTGGCTCTTCCACTCTATTGTAAAATTATTCTTTTGAGACTTTTAGCCGGCGAGCACGTGTTAGCTCGTATTGCACCTTTATTTACTGTTTGCCTACGGGCTGTAACATGATTGACAAACCTAGGGTTGATCATGTATGACTGAACTCTTGCTAGTCTTAACATTTTGTACGACTAGCTTCATGATCATCCAAGTATGTAATGTATGAGACGCCTTACTATTGTATATTTGGTGTTCTGACATCTTGTAAGCTGTTATTACTTGCTTGAGATTGAGACAATAGGCTTGTTCATGACCATAGGAGACTGATGGCTTGTAGTTAAACCCTCATGTATCTAGACAGCCGTGACCGTATAGCGAGATGGGTTGCACTTCAATATACGTAGCTGGCTATGTACGCCCTCGCTCTCCAGTGTTCTGGTTCTGGCGCGTTACATGGTTTAAGTGGTGGCCCATGCAGGTCCTGTGAAATCAAGATATGTGTGGGTTTACCGAATATATGTCTCAATCAGTACTCGCCCTTGATCTTTGCTCGTATCTTCTAAATCCTTGAAAATCTTGACCTGATCACATGCTTGTATCCTTGATCTGTCTTGGTCCTTCCTTATTGTTCCTTATGTCGTCTTCTTCAGCGACATTATTCCTGGTCCTACCGATCGACAAGGCGGAGCACCTCCCGTGGACCAGCAGCAACCTGGAGATCAAGCCCAGCATTCAGGAGTAGCCTCTAGAGTCGTGCCTACTGTAGGAGAACCACCAGTTCAGCCCGTCCAGCCTGCAGAGCTTGATAATGGTACTTTGGTGGATCTTATCAGGTCATTATTAGCTTCCCAAGATCGACGAGGAGATGCCTTGCACCAGGCAGTGGCAGATGCTTTGACCAGAGGAGGTCATCAGGATAATAGCGCGGCCAACAGCTTCAAGCGCTTGAACCCTCCATTCTTTGATGGTAGCGAAGATGTTATCGTAGCAGATGCTTGGCTTTAGGACACAGAGGTGATTTTAGAAGTAGCCAGGACTCCAGAAGGCGAGAAGGTGGCCGTAGTGCGCCTGCAGTTATAGGATCTTGTCCGCAGCCGGTGGGCATCGCAGGCCGTTGGATTATTGGCACCCATTGCTTGGGCAGTATTCAGAGAGAGATTCCAGACCAAGTATTTTGATGCTGTTGCTCGGTACGATCTATAGACGAGGTTCACCAATCTGAAGCAGATGGGCAGGACGGTCGACAGATATACGACCGAGTTCTCGAGACTTAGTCGGTTTGCTCCCACCTTGGTAGCGACCGAGTTTGATAGAGCCCAGCAGTTCCAGCAGAGGCTCCATCTCGAGATTTTACTGGCAGTGGAGCAGTTTGAGCATCAGACTTTTGATACGATATTGAGGGCAGCTAGGAGGCATGAGTATACCTTCTAGAGGATCGTGGATAGGACCGGAGGTCGGAAGCGATCCCATGGCCAGATGAATCAGTCTTCAGTACCAGCCCTGGCAGCCAGGGCCTTGACCATTGGAGCTCCGAGGCGGGTGGCCTCAGTGACGTCGGTTCAGCATTCAATCCCGACGTACCCTCAGCAGCATAAGCAGAAGCAGTCTTCCACAGTGGGATGTTAACACTGTGGGAAGCCTGGACATGTGGTATCAGAGTGTCGCAGAGCACAAGGTTTGTGCTTGGTTTGTGGTGCCCCGGACCACATGGTTGGGAACTGTCCGAACAGGGGGAGTTCATCAGCCTTCTCTAGTCCTTCAGTTAGAGGACCAGCACCAGCCCAGCAGCAATACCCGTTCCCGAGGCCATTGCCGACGCAGACCCAGGCATTCCAGCAGCAGAGACCGCAGTAGTATGTCCAAGCCCAAGCCCTGATCCAGAGCAGGCAAAGAAATTTTCAGCAGAGGGGACCAACACCCAGAGGACATGGTCAAGTACTGGATTTGACCATGGGAGAAGAAGGAATAGCACCAGACGAGGTGCTGGCAGGTACTATTCTCGTCAACACCTTTCCAGCTTCAGTATTATTTGACTCTGGTGCCTCGCATTCATTTATGTCTGCACGATTCACGACACGGATAGGACTGGAGCCCGAATCATTATCAGTAAGGCTCAATATACTTACTGGTAATGGACTTGTGGGAGTAGATAGGGTATTTTCCTCATGTCGGATCGTAGTTAGCGGTAGAGAGTTCCTCAATAGATTGATAGAGTTCCCGAGGGCCGATTATGATGTGGTCTTAGGGATGGATTGGTTGAGGGACCAGTATGCTAGGATAGACTGCCATATTGGCAGGGTTGTTTTTAGCATTCCCGGCGAGCCGGAGTTTTCCTTCTCCCGAGGCGAAGTTGAACCTTCTCCTCCAGTGTTGCGGATGGCAGTAGCAGCAGTACAGTTACCTCGGATAGTCGAGAAGTTTCCAGATGTTTTCCCAGAAGAGCTTTCAGGGATGCCGCCAGAGCGGGAGATCGAGTTCACCATCGACTTGATCCCCGGAACAGTCCCGGTGTCAGAGAGAGTCTACAGGATGGCGCCGTCAGAGCTAGAGATATTATACACGATGATTGAAGAACTTAGAACCAAGGGATTCATTCCTGCTAGTGGATTGCCTTAGGGAGCCCCAATGCTTCTTGTGAAAAAGAAGGATGGTACGTCTAGATTATGTGTAGATTATCGTACCTTGAACTCAGTGACAATCAAGAACAGATACCCTCTCCCGAGGATAGATGACTTATTTGATCAACTCAAGGGGGCAGCAGTATTCTCGAAGATCGACTTGCGCTCAGGATATCATCAGATCAGAGTCAGAGAGCAGGACATCCCGAAGACAGCTTTCAGATCCCTGTATGGGCATTGGGATTTCCTTATTATGCCATTTGGAGCAACCAATGCGTCGACTGTATTCATGGACCTCATGAATCAAATCTTCATGCCTTATTTGGATCAGTTCGTGATTGTATTCCTAGACGACATCCTGGTCTACAGCAAGAATGAGGCGGAGCATGAGCAGCATCTCAGAGTTGTCCTCCAGATTCTCAGAGAGCACCAGTTGTATGCCAAGTTCAGTAAATACAAGTTCTGGCTCGATTGCATTTCGTACTTGGGTCACATCATCACCAGAGGAAGAGTAGAAGTGGATCCCCAGAAGATCGTGGCCATTGAGACGTGGCCAGTACCTAGCACAGTTGCAGAAGTTTACAGTTTTTTTGGCTTAGCCGGCTACTATCGGTGATTTATTTCAGACTTTGCTCGGATTTCAGTGCCATTAACCCAGTTGACCCGCAAGGATGTACAGTTTTCTTGGACAGCAGAGTACCAGGGTTCTTTTGAGAAGTTGAAGCGAGGCTTGATGACGGCTCCCATTCTCACGCTTTCAGATAAAACCGGAGGATTCTCAGTGTATTATGATGCTTCAGGCAGAGGCTTAGGATGTGTTCTGATGCAGCATGGGAAGGTAATAGCTTATGCGTCATGACAACTTCGTGATCATGAGAGGAATTACCCAACCCATGACTTGGAGCTGGCAGCAATAGTGTTTGCACTTAAGTTATGGAGGCACTATTTTTACGGAGATAGGGTAGAGATTTTTACCGACCACAAGAGCCTGAAGTATGTTTTCATCCAGAAGGATCTTAACATGCGTCAGAGGAGGTATCTAGAGCTACTTGTGGATTAGATGTCAACCTGCAGTATCATCCAGGGAAGGCCAACGTCGTTGCAGATACATTGAGCAGGAGAGTCGGAGTTTATTTCCTAACAGCACAACCAGAGCTGTTAGCAGATCTTCAGAAGATGGGTATAGAAGTTGTCCTTCCTACCAGTGTGGCGTTGATGGCCAATATGCAAGTTCAGTCCAGTATAGTCGAGAGGATCCGGATGGCGCAGTCAACAGATTCCAAGCTTCAGCGACTCAGAGCAGAGTACGAGGCAGGACGAATGCCAGAGTTATGCATTCATGAAGACGGTACACTTCGACATGGAAAGCGTCTTTGTGTACCCAGTGGTGATATCAGACAGGAGATCATAGCAGAGGCTCACAGTTCTCATTATTCCATTCATCCCGACAGTACGAAGATGTATCGTGATATTCGTCAACACTTTTGGTAGAATGGCATGAAGAGAAAGATAGCCCAGTTTGTCTCTCGATGTTTGGTTTGCCAACAAGTTAAGGCTGAACATCAGAGGCCAGCTGGACTTCTTCAGCCCTTACCAATTCTAGAATGGAAGTGGGAGCATATAACCATGGATTTTGTGACTGGATTACCTAGATCCTCGGCTGGCAGAGACGCTATTTGGGTTATCATAGACAGGCTCACGAAGGTGGCTCACTTTCTCCCGTTCAGAGTTGGTCAGTCGATGGCTCAGTTAGCAGAGATGTACCTCAGGCAGATCATCAGATTTTATGGTGTACCAGTCAGTATCACATCAGACAGAGATTCCAGATTTATGTCGTACTTTTGGTGTAGCCTGCAAGAGAGTTTAGGAACTCACCTCCAGTTTAGCTCAGCTTATCATCCGCAGACTGATGGTCAGTCAGAGCGTACCATACGGACCTTGGAAGATATGTTGAGATCTTGTACACTCGACTTCGGTGGTTCATGGGAGGATCACCTGCACCTGGTGGAGTTCTCGTACAACAACAGTTTCCAAGCTAGTATCCAGATGGTACCGTTCGAGGTACTATATCGTAGGAAGTGCAGATCCCCGCTAGCATGGGATGATGTTGGAGAGAGACAGATGCTCGGTCCGAAAATGATTGCTCAGACTGTTGAGGTGGTCAGAAGAGTCAGAGATCATCTTCGAGTTGCCCAAGATCGCCAGCGTCATTGGGCTGATTCCTATCGGCATCCCCTTGAATTCTCGGTCGGCGACCACGTATTTATGAGGATTTTGCCCAACCGTGGCGTCAATCATTTCAGCGTACAGAAAAAGCTTAGTCCTAGGTATATAGGACCGTTCGACATTTTGGAGCGAGTAGGAGATGTGTCCTATCGTCTCGCTCTTCCGCCGTCGCTACGTGAGGTGCATAACGTGTTCCATGTATCCCAACTACGACGGTATATCCCAAAACTAAGCCATATCCTTGATCATTTGGAATTGGTTGTTGGTACCAACCTTTCGTATGAGGAGAGGCCCGTGTCTATATTGGGCCGGAGAGAGAAGATACTCAAGAACAAGATAATTAGTTTAGTCCGTGTTGCTTGGGGTCATCACTCTTTGGATGAGTCAACGTGGGAGCGTGAGGATGATATCCGATCACGATATCCCGACCTGTTTGACTTGTAAGGTATAATATCTTTCTTATGCCTTATGATTTCAATTTCTTGCTTGAATGAATGACTGCATGATAGACTGTTTGTTATAGCTTGCCTGTGATTAGTATAGCTTGTCCTTGCCACTCTAGCCTCTTAATTAAATTCCGAGGACGGAATTCTTTTAAGGTGGGTAGAGTTGTAATGACCGTGGTTCGTATTACGTATTCTGGTATGCGTATACGTATATTGCATGTCTCATTGCATGATTGCTTGGTTCGGTTCAACTTGCTGGTTCGGCTTGGTTTGGTTTGGATTGGTTTTCTTGAGAACCAACCCCCACCTATCCCCACTTCTTTTCTTTAATAGCCGCCCAACCCTCTCTCTCCTCATTAATTCTTCTCCTTTACTTCTTCTTCTTCTCCATTACTTCTTCATCTACCAGGAAGAAAGCTTAGGCAAGTGCAGGTTGCTTCATGGAGGAACTCCATTTTTATTGTTCCATTCTCTTTCTCACGAGATTCTAACACACTTTAGTACTTAGTATTTTTAAATTCCATGGCTAAATTCATGTAGATCTAGGTTTATTTTATTTTTGGATTTCTTGGGTTTTGATCTATTTAACCTTGTTATTTCCAAGTTTTGATGGTACCATGTTGTAGGGAATTCTATTCTGTCCTATTTTGACCTATGGAAGTCTGGATTCCGACCTCGGATGAAGGATTTATGAGCTTTGAAGCCATGGACTTCATGGTTCTTCTTTTCGGACAAGTGGAGAAGAAGAACAGTGCTGAGCCGCATAGTTTGCATGGCCCAGCCGCATGAACTTCGTAGCCGCATGGCAGAACTTGATCGCATGGAATTTCATGCGGCAAGCCTTCCAGCCGCATGACAAATGCAACCGCATGAACTCAACAGTCCATTGTCGTATGTGACTTGTTCTTCTTGGCCGCATAAGACCCGTCCCTCAATTAGCCGTATGAGCCCCGCATTACTTCCAGCCACATGAACTTATTATTTTTCAGCCGCATAAGGCCTTGACTTGATTTAGCCGCATAAGCTTGCATACTCTTGCCACATGGACCCGCAAGCCCCGCTGCCGCATGAGCCCCGCATTACTTCCAGTCGCATGAATTTATTATTTTTCAGCCGCATAAGCCCCTTCTTTCCTGAGCCACATACGCCTGCCCTCTTCCAGCCGCATGAGCGCGCAGTTCCAGCCGCATAAGCGCGCATGCTCTCTGCCGCATGAATCCAATTAGCCGCATGGCTCCTTTCCCAGTCTTGTTCTCTTTTATTATTATATTATTATTATTATCATTATTATTATTAAATTGAAATGTCACATTTATGTTTATGTCATGTAAATTCTGCTATGTTCCATGAATACAATAGTGGCCCGCCGTGGTGCACCATTGATAAGTAAACCTGACATGATATATCTTGACATTCTGTTACGACAACTAGCCTGACATGATAAGTATGAATGACCAGGACACCGTAGACGATTGTGTTTGTACAAATAAACCAGTACTGTCTTGCATCATGTCTAGGATATGATCCCTGAGTACCACGGTCAGGGATACCTAAAACTATTGACTAAGGCTAATAAACTAGAATAATTCAGTAGTCATGAAGAAATTTTCCAGCTACAGGCAATCCCGTTATCTGGACGCACCAAGTGGACTTGTAGCCTACCGACGAGTAGGGCATATTTTCAGCACACAGTCACGTGTTGCATCCTTCATAACGGACATTCGACCTGGATAACCTGGATGGTCTGCAGGGCTTGTGGCTGTTGGGAATAGTTTTATTGCATCTTGCTAGTAACTAGGCTTGTGATAACCCTAGTTAGTTAAAGTATCAAGCCGTACTCTTTGCTTGGCCGTGATTGATTGGATGGAGTCTAGCCCAGCTTAGTCTTGTCATGATCCTGTACAAGATTATGACATGACATGATTAATTATGCTTGCCGTAACAATAACGATCAGGGGACCAGTTCTATTCAGGCGAAGGGTTACAATCCCGGTCCTTGTTTGGTTTAAGGATTGTAACCTGGCTCCCGGAGCAGTTCTGTGTCTTCTCTTCATTTATTGTCTTATTGCTCCCCATGCCATGCATGTCATGTTTTACCTTACTTCAATAGCATGATTATTTATACTGGCCTTAACAATAAAGATCAGGGGTCCAGTTCTGTTCAGGCGAAAGGTTACAACCCCGGTCCTTGTTTGGTTTAAGGGTTGTAACCTAGCTCCTGGAGCAGTTCTGTGTCTTCTCTTCGTTTATTGTCTTATTTCACCCTATGTCGAGCTCATCTTATTTTACTTTTCCAACAAGTAGTTGAGACGGATTTCTATTTAGGTGAAGGGTTCCAACCCCGGTCCTTGTTTGGTTTAAGGGTTATGACCTGGCTACTTGAATGGTTTCCTCGTACTCAAATTACTGTTGTTAGTTGAGACGGGTTTCTATTCAGGTGAAGGGTTCCAACCCCGGTCCTTGTTTGGTTTAAGGGTTGTGACCTGGCTACTTGAATGGTTTCCTCGTACTCAAATTACTGTTATTATCTTTATTATTATCAGTTTCGTTTATAATCATCTTTAATATTCTATTGTTATATGCTGGTTTTAGTTCCTAAGTGAAGCCTCCTTTGTGGCACTTGCTCTTTCTGGGGTCTGACCAGTTAGTTTTTTATAGCCAGATATCGGAGCAGCACCAGAGGATCTACCTACCTTCCAGCCAGATGGTGACCACCAGGCGTAACCCTGGCAACGAGTGGGTTTACTTTTGGCTTTCCCACTCTATTGTAAAATTATTCTTTTGAGGCATTTAGCCGGCGAGCACGTGTTAGCTCGTATTGCACATTTATTTACTGTCTGCCTACGGGCTATAACATGATTGACAAATCCTAGGGTTGATCATGTATGACTGAACTCTTGCTAGTCTTGACATTTTGTACGACTAGCTTCATGATCATCCAAGTATGTAATGTATGGGACGTCTTACTATTGTATATTTGGTGTTCTGACATCTTGTAAGCTGTTATTACTTGCTTGAGATTGAGACAATAGGCTTGTTCATGACCATAAGAGACTGATGGCTTGTAGTTAAACCCTCATGTATCTAGACAGCCGTGACCGTATAGCGAGGTGGGTTGCACTTTAATATACGTAGCTGGCTATGTACGCCCCCGCTCTCCAGTGTTCTGGTTCTGGGGCATTACAGCATCGGCCTCCGAGTTCGATTCAAAGATGTACAGTTGGCACAATTAAAGTTAGAGCCAAGCTTGCGGGAAAATATCAAGATCGCTCAGTAGGTCGATTCGTACCTAAAGAAGATGTAATAGCTGATTTCAACAGGGAAGACAACCAACTTTGCGGAAAATGATACCGGCGTGCTATGATTGAAAGGCCGACTATGCGTTCCGAACGACTCAGAACTTAGAAAGGGGATATTGACGGAGGCACACTATGCAAAATATACCTTACATCCAGACAGCACTAAGATGTACAAGGACCTCCATATGACCTTCTGGTGGCACAGAATGAAGAGAGATTTGGTGCTCTTCGTATCGCAATGCATGGCCTGTCAGCAGGTGAAAGCTAAGCATTAGAGACCGGGCGGGAAGATGCATAACCTTGCCATTCCAGAATGGAAATAAGATCATATCACTATAGACTTTGTTGTTGGCCTGTCGAAGACGCCACGGGGTAACGATGCCGTCTGGGTCATCGTCGATCGATTAACCAAGTCAGTGCACTTTATTGCCATTAAAGTCACTTGTAGCGTCGATCGCCTTGCTCAGATCTATCTAGATGAAATAGTTCGGCTGCACGGGATACCGGTATCCATCATCTCATATCGGGATGGGCAGTTTGTATCACGCTTCTTGTGTAGTCTTCAGTCAGTAATGGGGACCAAGTTGAAGTTTAGCTCAACTTAGCATCCTCAGACCGCTGGCCAAATAGAACGGGTGAACCAGATTCTCGAAGATATGTTACGCCTCTCATGTGCAATCGACTTGAAGTCAAGATGGGACCTTCATCTACCGTTGGCCAAATTTACATATAACAATAGCTATCAGTTCAGCATCTAAATGGCGCCGTACGAAGCCTTGTACGGTCGGAAGTGCATATCACCCATTTGTTGGGATGAAGTCGGGGAACGTCAGATTCTTGGCCGGGAGCTGGTGGAACAGACCGTGGAGAAGGTCAAGCTCAATCGAGAAAGACTGAAGATTGTACAGAGTCGACAAAAGAGCTACGTCGACACCCACCGAAGATCTTTTGAGTTCCTGGAAGGCGACCACGTATTTTTGAAGGTAACGCCCATGCGAGGAGTTACCAGATTTGGAGCAATGGGGAAGTTGAGTCTAAGATTTTGTCGGTCCCTTCGAGATATTGAAGCGAGTTTTCCCAGTAGATTATCAAATCACATTGCTGCCAATATTGTCAGATGTGCACGATATTTTCTATGTCTCGTAACTACGGAAGTATGTGCACAATCCGAACCATGTGGTAGATTTGGGACAGCTAGATCTGAAGGCAGACTTATCGTATGTAGAAGAACCCATACAGATCTTGGAGCGCAAGGATAAATTGCTTCGAAATCGCTCGATCCCTCTCGTCCATGTACTCTAGAGAAATCATACGGTCAAAAAATCAACATGGGAACTCGAATCAGAGATGAAGAAGAAATTCCCTTCATTGTTTTCTTAGTGGTAGGTTTTATCCTTAAGTTTCGAGGACAAAACTTTTTCTTAGTTGGTTATGGTGTAGTGCCCCGTCCCTACATCGTGCCTCGTTTACGTCCATGGGGTGCACGAGAAAGGAACACTATCGCTATCGATTCAGTCGGAATCGATAGATCGGGATCGAATGAATCGGTCGAATGAGAACGATTGAATTAAGATCATTTTCTCGTTATGGAAAGACTTCTTCGGAATCAAGTCCCATATTCAGTAGGTTGCGCCTCGAGGATAGACTTTGCGGCTGAGTCGGGAGAGACCTCCCGTTGTTCTGCTTTTCATGTCACACTTGTTCTTTGGCTTTGGTTTTCGTGAATGTATTTTTGTAAATGTTTTCGATGGTTTTTATGGCTTGCATTTTTGAACTTTGCATTCGTATCTAACTTTTTGAATGGCACAGTGTTCTAATCATTTTGAGTCAGTATTTGTGGACAGCATAACCACTACAGGATGGATAGTCCATATTGGACGTAGGTTTGATACAAAGGAAATATTGCGTCAGGAATTGCTTGAGCTCTGAGTGGTATATTGCATATACCCTCGTCATGAGGAGATATCCCTTGACCCTGTTTGTGGCATAGTGATTTCTTTACCTGTAAGGTATTGGGTAGTATCGAGTCGTAGTTGGGATTACGATTGATACCTGGCAGCTAGACATGTCCCTTGATTATGTTCGAATAAGCCGTTACGAGATTTTGATGTGTTCGGATGAACCATCGCTAAACTTTGATGGTTAGCATTATGTTGGGTAACGAAAAATTGGAAATACGAAATGAATGCCTTGGTTGGGAAGGAAACGAATCATAAATTCAAGTGATGACTTGAATCAGTTGGGTAAGAAGAATTGTAGGCTCAGTGACGATGGTGGGGTGTTGCTATCGAAAGATTTTGGGAGAACAATGTGGACCAAATATAGGATGTTTGTTGAATTGAGTAAATCAAATTGCATGTTGGATTTGAGGAAATAGATGGCCATGTACGATGTGCAGTTGTGTTTGAGATAATTGGACGTGTCCCAAATTAACAAGCTATGACCCTTGACTGTTTTGAGGCATAGAGAATGAGTACTTGTCCCTTGATGCATGGAAGAGTAGATGTTCCTTATGAGAGTCGAATGGCTGGGATACAAATAAGTATCAAGGTGCAGCGATATGTAATAGACTCTGTTGGTAGATGATGTTGTCGCATGAATAACGAGTTTGGGTGGAATTTAGAATTGTTGGATTATGACTTAGCTAATGAGTTATGTCATACCCACTAAGATGACCGATATACGGATGCTAAATGTTTGGTAACATAATGATTGGATCAATTCATGAATAGTAAATCTTTTTATGGAATCACAAGGAGATGATACAAAATGAATGTTGATGGTTAACAGAAATTGCTAAGAGATGTCCATGTTTGTTGCTAGGGAAAATTAATAAAGGATGCTTTCAGAAGAAATACGATTATATAGTTGCCATATTTTGTTGGTTAAAAGAGTACGGACCGTATCGATAATCTAAAAATGTGGGAAATGATTATGTCGCAAAGAGACCGTAGAAAAGATGGTAAATAGTAGACTATTGAGATAACAATATCGGATTATGACTCAGAATAGTTGGACTGATTGAATAGACACAATTTGCATACAATGTGAGAATACAAGTCGGATTGAGTAGAGGATGCTGCGTCTATGCTAGTGAAAACTGAGATTGGATATTCGATTGAGAAGTTTTATATGATAGCTTCGGGAGTGACCCATAAGAATTGTTGGATAGAATTGTCGGATAGATTTTATCGGTTGCGGATAAGTCTAGAATGAGACTTCATTGGGTAAGGTACGAGTATGAGTACGGGTATAAATACTTGACCCTAGAATGTCGGTTGGTTGCCTAGAATGTCGTTGGTTGCCTAAGTTTCAGATTGGTTGGCTATGTCATTTTAGTTGTCCGTGTTGGAAATAAGTTCATAAGATTGGGGTGGTGTCACATGTCCCTAAGTTGGTCAGATCATAGATTGTCCCTGAGATAAGATAGAGTTGTCCCTATGATAAGAATTGATTGCCTCTAAAATAAGAGATAAGTATGTCCCTGATAGCTATCAATCTCATATGAGTTAGCTGAATGTCTAGTTTATCTTAGATTAGCTGACCGTAGAGACTTGACTGAATGCTAAGTTGACCGTTGGAGACCCGTAGGATGTCCCTATTGATGTTGCGTGGGTATAGTCAGGATGAATGAGATAAGTCGAGAAGTAAACTTCGGAATGGAATAAAGATTGGAAAATTCGATGTTATAATGTTGGATGGGATGACGGATCATATTAGTTTCAGAACTCTGTTGTCTTATTTGGGAATGTCGAAAATTTGCTAAAGCTGGTTGGATTTGGTTGATTAATATTGAGTTGCATAAATTAATGGTAGTGCCTTGAGACAATTGGAATAATTTCATTGATTAGATCAGAATTAAGAATAAGTGTACGACGGAATGGGATAGTACATGTAGCCGAGATCGGCGAGAGCGAATGTGAATAGGAATGATCCTTGGGATTAATGTTATTAGAAATGAGAGTTGTATATAGGAGATGATAATATGTTGGCTTGACCAATACGAGAAAATGTTTTGAGTACAACGAGAAATGTTACTAGAGTGGAATAATGGTACAATTTGTTGGATGGATCATGATCGAGAAATTTATGAGTTGCAAACAAAGTGTATGGATGCGAATGATGACGAGTACAAGATTGGATCAATGAGAATTTGGTATCGAAATGAAATGTGGCTATAGGATTTATCAACTTTGGTTGCATGAATGACAATGAACTTGAAAGGAATACTTTGAGAATATTTTGGATAGGCTGTGGGAAAATTCTTAAGTTGAAATTTGTAACATTCATTTTGTTATTGGTTGGTTAGATAGTTGAATAAACAAGTTGGGAATAATCGAGATGCTCAGAGCAATCACTGATGTTCGGAAAAGAAGTTACACCGTAGCTCGTTCGTTTTCTCTATCACTGAACTTGGCTGAAGTGCATGTATTTCTGGGATGCCTAAAATATGTGTATGATTCCAACTAAGTGGTATGCTGAATTCAAACGAAGCCATGGGAAGGATTATCATGTGCTAATAATTTGCACGAGTATCGGAGGAAATATCAAAGATGGTAAACTATTTTGAATCAATTGGGATGCTGTAACGAGACGGTACATTACTTGAAATCAATCGAGAGATTGCGAAAAAATATTAAATAGTGCAAGTTGATCGTTAAGAAGTTTCATAAAAGTCAGTTGAAGTTGTCACGACCCGCACCCGCATTTCGGATACGAAGCGTGTCCAAGCCCAGCCTATGCCGCAGTATCGGCGGTAGAACGCTGTCTATAACTCACAAGTCATGGCAGTCTAGAAACTTATGGTGATCTATATCTCATCCACAGAATAATCAAGTCACAACCAAGATCAATGAATAAGACATGAAACTGAACAATAATGAATATAACTGAATGTTTCCAAGAATTAAAGTCACATTCGGTGGACACAAATCCACTACCAATAGACGAAAAGAGAAAAATATATAAAATATACTATCTGAGTACAACCTGCTAATCAAGGCAACCTTAACTGCAAAGCACTGCGGTCTGATGCTGATTCAAACCTCTCGTCTGCTCCTGATTCAAACTTAGCTAACCTGAAGAGATCATCAGGTCCTCAGAGGACATAGCAAGATACATATAAATATGTCTATCTAACAATTTTATCATGCGTAAGAAAATAAGCAAGAAAATAGAACACGACAAGTGACTATGAACACGGATACTAGAACAACTACGCATAAGTGAACTGCCGGATGAACACGAGATCAATGGAAAACCAAACCCTTATCCCGAGTGTGGACTCACGGGTTTGAACTAAGCACCAACCCTCATCCCGAGTGTGGACTCTCTGGTCAGCTCACGGCAAAAACACCCTCGTCCTGAGTGTGGACTCTCTGGTGCCAATGAACACGACAAACACCCTAGTCCAGTGTGTGGACTCTTTGGTGCATATAGTCAAACCTCGTCCCGTGTGTGGACTCTCTGGTTGTGTAAACGATAATCAAAGATTTAGCAGTTCACTACATGCACTCGTTCTATGACACGACTCAAGCAAGGTACTGGTGAGAACAACTCCAATTGTGACTATAAGGCCAAATATGAACACGGCTACATATCAATGAAAACAACTCGACAGAATATAATACAAAGAGCACATGTCCATAAACAATCGAAACTGGATAATGAAATATAATGCATGTAAATAAAACTGTAGAGGGAGGCAAGGTATACTTGAATGTGGTCCCGGCTACTGGTATGGATTACCAATGCGTATCGAGGTCCAAGTAGCCTGTTTTGTACATTTACAATGTCAATAAAGGAATTAAGATAAGGAATACTCTATTCACTAGGTTCTTAGCCTAAGATTTAGTCTAGTTTGGTTTCCTTATGATTCTAACCTTGTTCTTTGCCCCCTTCTAGACATGTCAAGTTAAATCCTATTTACATGTTTATCCATATAGAAGTCTTATTAGTGCATTATTGCATTGAGTGGCAACATTGTATAGAATAGTATACTATTAACCTTCTATTACTCCATACTATGTGTATACCCTTGCTAACAGCATATTGGTGTTGCTCAAGAGTTTAATTGACATCTAATGACATCTGTATACAGCCTCTTGTACTACCATTCCTAGTTACCTGGCTTATAAGTCACCTGCACCTATCCAAGGCATACTACCTGTTATAGTCTTTTATACCATTCCCTTGTATTACTTGTAGCTGCCATCAAAGCCTAGGCTAGAGGCTATTTCCCTTTACATATTCTGTTCCCAGGAAATCCCTACACATGACTCTTAGTATTCACTGAGATGCACACTATGTTTCAGCCCTGTTGGACCTGCAGACTACCCACAATACAAAGTCTTAACTGATACTACAATCCAAACGTGTACTAGTAAAATAGGAATAGGAGTGGGACTGAAATGTTCTCTTGGGACTGAATCATAGGTCAAATATAATTTGATATATAGGACTGCACATATGAAATATGGACTGAACCATATGGGTATAACAATATATGTGGATTGGGACTAAATAAAAAGCAAACAAGGACAAAAACATCATGGCAATAACTGATACCATGCCACACAAGGACTGAACAAACTAACAGTCCCTATTTTCGATGCATTTGAGTGTGGATTGTAACAATAAATGAACTCTAACAATTTGGGACAAATAATAAAACATCCTGACCCGAGCCCCTATCTTAGTCATTGCCTGGACAATAGGCAAAAGGACTGCTACTAAAGGTATACGAATTAATACAATGTATGATGACTGAAAATACATGAATTTGGTACAGTACAAAGCAGAGCATTATTTGCTACCAAATGTAGTCCCATACTTGAGCCATCCCATCTGTATTGGGATCTCCTCCTCCAATGCACTCTTAAATATAGAATAGGACTGAACCTATGTGAAATGGGCTGAACTAAAGCTTACAAAGAACTGAACTTATACTGTTAACTGATACAAAGACATGAAATTCCCTTGGGACTGATACATTTGTAGGTAAGGGAACTGGATTGAACTCAAACCTACAGGGGACTGGACAACAAGTAGTTTAGACTGAAACCTGAAGGTCTTTTCTTAAATTCGAACTGAACCATATAGTATAATGTAAAGACTGAACATCTATAGCTAAAACCCTATTATTTAATAACACCAAGTAATAGAGGGATTGAATCAACTATGGCAATCCCCTCATTCTATATTGTCAAATGCAAAGGTAGTATGGACTAAAACAGTATAGAGATGAATGCCAAGGACTGAACAATTAACTCACTGAATGATACTAATGCTAGCCTACAACTGATACATTGATAAATAGATGAGCATAGGACTAATACTAAAGAGTTAATGTGGACTGAATGTTCATCTGGTACAGATGCCATGGGACTGAACAAAAGTTCCCTCTGAACTCGAGAGTTCAAGATAGACCGATACACTACTGTTACATGTCCTGTAGGAACTTGGTGGGCCCTATTTATGATACCCTGTACCCTGGTTTAGCTTAGTAGTTTATAGGGGTTACTCCTCCCTCCCATAGCCCTGTACCACATATCCCATATCCCTGTCTTGATACCCTACCAAACCCTTCTATAGGTGAAACACAACACTCCTTCTCAGGTTGTACCCCGACCCAAGACTCGACCAAAATGGCCAAGGCACCCCCATGCCATGCTTCCCTTGTTCCTGTCCTGCTACATATATCATCCCCTGGAAGTGTCGCTGGTAGCCTATGTAGGGGTCGACCCAGGATAGATTTGAGACATGTTCTATATCCCTAAGTAAAATTACTTCAATACCAATAACTCAAGCGTCAGTTATCAGGATATGAAATATGTACACCAAAAAGAACACAATGATAATGTTGGGTAATAGACAGGTATTGAATAGTATTACAAAGATGCATGGCAATTTACTATAAAACCCACAAGTGCATACCTAACTTAAACCATGACTCGACTCCTCGACACAGGGTATTTCTTACACCTTAACATCTGATACCAATTTGGTATCAGTCACCCAAAACTATCTGATACTCTCTCTCTCCCTACAGGACCTTGAATACTCTGAGATTTATTTGTGCATTGATACACTCACCTGCAATTTGGTTTATATATATTAATACAATTAGAAACTTGGGTATTCATGTGAAAGGGAAAACTGATATTATCCATTGTTCCAGGATGACCACCTGTATATTGCACTTCATATGTGCATAGGCTCAGTTGTCCCAGATCAGTTTACCCCTAAAGGGTTCCCTTCTGATACCCGAGTATGGTACCCAGAGCCTATTCCCTTTTCCTACTTGACTCCCATGATATGCCATACTCGTTTGATACTAGAAGTTGGTGTTTGATGTTATCCATCAACTGATACTAAGGTCGAAAGTGATGTCAAAGTCAATTATGATATCAAGTATCATCACCAACATATTACCCGATACCAAGTGTCATCTCTGTTATCAATCTACCCCGACTTCCTAGTGTCTCCTATCCATTGCTGCATACACAAGTTGTTCTTTCCCTAGTAACCATGATAACCTAATCTGGTTCGAAGAGTTTCATGATATGGAGTACAGAGGATTTACCTGTTGTTGAACTTGTATGTTTCCTCTCATCCTACAATACTCAAAGCTGCCCTTTTTGACCTCTTCCTGGTAGTTCGGTGGCATGGACGGCAGAAGTTAGGGTTTTTCTAAGGAGAGGTCGGTTGATCCTCCTGATATATATGGTACTTCGATCTAAAGAAAGAGATGTGGAGAAATCTGGTTGTTCTTATCTAAGGGTTTTGGGTGAAGGTTTATCTCGAATTTGAATTGAATTCGAGTACAGAGGTTTATAGGTTCGGTTTAAAAAGAAGTTTGAATAAGGACTTCTTGCATTAAGGTCCCTGCCTTTACCTTTATTTCCTATTTGGACACTTTGTTGATGTTTTAAGTGAAACAAAACTAAAAAAAACATAACAAATACATATAAGACAATAAGGACTGGCATAAAATTTAATAAATAGGAGAAAAATTTGGTCAAGGGGTTGACAACTCTACCCCCCCTTAAACAAATTTCATCCTCAAAATTTAAGGAGCCATGATCTACTAGAACGAATGGTCTAGAACAACTGCTATAAAAGAAATTCAATTGCTCATAAATCAAGTCTAATATGGCCTATCTATGATACTGCCAATTTCTACTGAAAATTCTTGCCAGCTGCTCCTTGTGGTGTTGTCGCATCCTCTGTGATCATGGCATAAGCTTGTCCTCCCTGTGTGGCTGGTAGTGGTGGTGCAGTCGCGTTCTTCTTTGGGCAATCTCGAGATAGATGCTGGTTGGATCCACAAGTATAACACAACCTTAACCATCTACGGCAATCTTCTTGGACGTGGCCTCTCTTCTTGTAATACTGGCAGGTGGGTTGTAACTTCACTTCCCGGCTTAAGAAAATTTACTTCTATAAAATAATTTCTATTGATTTAGGTTATTAAATTTTTTTTTGATTTAAAAACTAGAATTCATTTAATATACAATTGAAATTCTTTAGTTTTATATTTGGGTTTTTTTTCCATAGGCCTTTTTCCCTGGCCCATTTTCATCATTGGGATTTTTTTCACATAAAAGCCCATGTGAACTTCTGAAAACATTTGATTTTAATCCTTTCCCTCTATGTTGATCCTACAGTGGAGGAAAGAATTCAAAAACTTTCTTTCTAACAAACTCTCCAACGGTTCCCTCCCAAAATTTCGATCCCAATTGCCTATTTATAGGATCGTTGCTACTCTTCCTTCAGTTGAACCCTCTCCAGAGAGCTGAGCTCACATCATTCTTCAACCTAAAAATTCATTCTCAAACATCAATGGCGAAGAGCGATTCAAGAACTAGGAAGAGCTGTCGGCAGTAACGAGCGTGATCCTCCACGGCGGCGCACAGCGTAGGAGCAATCCAAACTGTGGTGATCAGTGAGTAATTCTTCATATTTCCTCCTGAGCTATTTTGTTCTCGATCCAATTCACTATTTGACATCGCTGTGATCAATTCATAACTTCAGCGAATTGTTCTTCGTCAACGAATTTTCAGGAACTTCTGAGATTTGTTCGATCAGAGTCCTAGCAGTCTAGATCGATTGATCGGAGTGTTGATCACTGATCGGCAAACCAATTCAGGTGAGTTGATTTGGATGGAAGATTCTCTTCATTGACTGTTCTTAAATCTGCAATTTCCTTCCTACGTTCTTGTTGTTGTTGGATCCAAGAGATCTCAGTTGTCTCACTTTTGTTTTCCTACACTTCAAGAGAAACAGGAAGTCGATTGAGAACCCTATATGAACTGACCCCTTCTTGTTTGCATTTATGTCTGAGTAGGATTTCATTGAACTGGACACAGGAAATTGTGTTCGATCTAGTGGACCTATTGTTGCTGCAGATTCTATTACTTCCAGGTAAATTACTAATTTACAGATCAGAAATATTAGTAGCAACAGGACAATTATTAGTGGTTTATGGTTTCCTTGTTTGAGCATCACCCTTAGTTGTGATGGAGTGGAATTTGGTGTTTAGTTCATGTCGGGATAGGAATAATTGCAGTACATTTCTTTTAGCCTAGATTGAACTAAATTTCAGTTAAGGAATGTTGGTTTTGATTACAATCGGTGTCTGTTGTAGGAGGATGAGCCTGAGATTCATCTCAGTATAGTCACTGAGCAATTATCTCAGAGTTAACCTTATTTGGTCTGAGTTTTGAATTTTTGAACCGAGTATGGGTTCATAAGCTGTGTTGCAAATGGTTTACCTGAGTATTATTTGGCTTTGTTCCAAACATTTAAGTCAATGAGATTATAGTGAAACTCACCCTATAGAACAGTAACTTGCAGACTATTTAATAAGAGGCAGGGAACATGTGTATCAGCATTTAAGCACTGAAGCAGAGGTTCACATGAGTCCTTGGTTCAGTAATGAACCTGGAATTCCTGTGCATTACTTTGGTTTAGTGTATTGAACCTGAGACTTCATGTATCTTGATGATATTGGGGATTGGTTAGTTGTTTACTGAAATATTCCTATATATCATTGATAACTCAATTGGCTTAGCTACCTGGGATAGTGTATACAGTATTGACTTTATTAGAAAATTGACTTAACACATGCAGTAGGTGGAAGGTGTAAACCTGGGGTTCCTATATGTTACTTGGGAGGCAGCCATTACCAATTTGGGTGGTAGAGTGGGCTGTTTCTACACAAATGATTAAATTCCTTCTAGTTTAGTCTTGAACTTTTTCCTATAGATGGCTGAGAATGTTGGAGACTGATTCGAATTGTATCAGGGAGAGAAGTCTGCCCTTCAAGTTTCCATGTAAGTTGCCAGTAGACTGTTAGGTAGTATTAGTAGTAACAATGTTTGAGAAGGCTAGTACCTGTATAGGAAAAGGTTTGAGGCACACAAATTCTGTGAAGAACTAACATTCTGTTGTATTGAACTGGTTCTTACTCGAACCAGGGGAAGTTGGGACTGAAGGTTTCAGTTTTAAGCAAGAACTTGTCAATCCTTTCCAGAACTAATGAATTAAGTTCTGACAATAGAGGAGGACTCTATTTTTTAGCAGTTGCAATCACTGGGTTTGGTGTCCATTACTTGTAACAGGAAATTCTTGGAAATAAGACTTTGTGAAGTCGAATGGGTTAAGATGTTACATCTGGAAATGAATGGTCAGCTGTATATGAGTATTGTGACTGGAGGATGGACTGTTTAGATTCAATTAGATTGGTTTTACTGGAACCAAGGGGAGTACTGATCCTAGGAAGTAGGATTAATTCGAGTCCTGTGAGATATGGGAACCTGAGATCATTTCCCAATGATCTAATTCAGTTGAACCCAGGAATCAGAGAAGTACTTCTCATTTGAAACATTCATCCTAGGTTCTCTAATCATAATATTGTGTAAATTCCTGAACTTAAATATGTTATAAGTCCTTTAGGGTCCTTTATGGGTTAAGGGTTCCTGTTTAGAACAGTCTATTAGGACTGTGGTTCCAAACAAGATCAATTCTTATTTTTCTAAAAGTTCTCATTTATTACTTTGAATCAGGATTTTTAGTTTTCCTTTTTTCTTAGAAGTAATCATGAGGGTTTTAATAGAGACTAAGAGGATCAAACCTCAACTGTTGTGTTGGCCCAAACTAAACTTGTAATAACCCTATCATAGTGTTTAGCAATTTAGAATTTAGGATTATTGTTAAGTGATTTTTCCTAGATTAAGAAGTACTATATTAAGTTGTTGACTTATCATATTATAAATCATTTAAATACAGGAGAACACCTAGCCCCGATCTTCACTCGTACTTTCCTGGAGCCAGGCAAGTACTTTTCTACGGTTGTGTGCATTTACATTCTTGTACGCTTTCTTGTGACACGTTATGGCACGATATCATGTACTCCTGTACTCCTGTATTCTTGTACCCTTGTTCTTGTACTTATTAGTGTCGGGTGGGGAAATACACTAGCCATGTGACCAATCCCGGTTACTATATATTCCTGTACCTAGCTTAGGCCTCGCACTGTGCACGCGGGTCCTAAGTCGTACCATATTCATGTACTCCTGTGCATGCTCCTGTACTCACCCCAGCCGGTCACATGGACTAGATGTATTTTGATATTGTGCACTTGTCATGTCTGGTACTTCAGGATTATAGTTTCATTCCTGTACTTTACATGTTCCTGTACTTTACATTCATATACTATAGTTCCTGTACTTATTCTATGTACTACTTTCCTGTACTTTCATGTTCATTCCTGTATTTCATTTTCTGTACTCCTGTACCCTGTTCATATCATGTTCATGTTTCATTACCTAGAACTGTACTTTGCTCCGCTCCTGAATAGGATATGTTGCAGGTATGCTTGCAGGACATTGATCTACTCTATGGGCCAGAGCCCAGGATTTAGCTGAGCAGGATGAGGCTTAGCTTGAGGTTTCAGGTTTAGATTACTTAGCCTTACTTTAAGATATTGACTTTAGAGTTCATAGCACTTTTCATTCCTGTTGATTTTGGTACATTATGATATCTGGATTTGTGGATTATGGTGATCATTCTGGGATACGTTTTTAGATGCTGTGATTCTATATTTTCATGATTATCTGGTTAGTTTTCCCTAGCTTGGTATAGCTTACTTCGTCGTGTCTAACGACGAAGGCTGGGCGTGTCCGACTCGTGTCCGATTATTCGGGAGCGGGTCGTGACATGTTTTTAGTGGTGGCCCATGCAGGTCTATCCTAATGGTACCTAGGTATTAGAGTACTATTGGGGGACTTGATTATACTAGGGAAACTTGATCACAGCATAGAAAAATCGGGAAATAATGGTATATAAGGTGTATCAGGTATATTGATATTCTATAAACACTTGTTGTTTTAGGTCTAGGTTATTTTAATAGTTTTCTGTTTTGCAGATAGTTCAAAAGCATGCGACACCAGAACTGTCAATTCACCTGCACTTGACGTTTTCGAGCTTCCACTACCTTCTATCACTCTACTATCCCCATGGGTAGTACGTAGTTGACGGAGACGTCTGAAGAGTCCCTTGACAACCAGAGGAAGCAGGCTACCCTTTCCAAGTCAGACTTGTAGATACACTCTCCGAGCCAGGAAGGACTTCTGATTTCCAGACTCTCAGATACTTGGATTTTCCGACACCGAGCGCATATCTTACACCAAGGAGCAGATCGAGAACCTGAAGCTGCCACTGAAGATCAACTCAGCATGTGAGGATTCGACTTCTCTGAAGATTGGAGTCACCAGCCAGGAGATCCAGAATGTAGCACAGACAATAGAACACAACGGAAAACTGAAGCTCAGAAGGAACATAAAGATTTATGACAAAGACAGCAACTACCCTGGACCCACAAAGCGTCGCAACACTCAGCCAGCGTTTCTTCGGTCAAATCACCAGTCGCATCATCAGGAGCAGATCTCAGCAGCCAGCACGCCAGCAGCCATATATTCCTGCCAGAGCCCTGCACTTCAGCCCAGTGGGAGATCTAGATTCAGATCCAGCCGACGATCATTTATAATTTATGCTACCTCTCAGGACACCACTATGAAGAGTGCCGCAAAAGACGAAGGCTATGCTTGTACTGCTAATCGCCTGCCCACCAAGTCAAGGACTGCTGGAGACCGCTGATCACACTGCCCAAGGACAAGCACGAGGAGCACCAGTATCACAGAAGAACCCGTCTCTCCAGATTCAGCAACAACATGGAGTACTACCACAAGGACCAGTCTACGACGGAACAGTTGAAGAAGGTTGAAGATATTCTAGTCCTGGAAGAAACACTGAAGATAAGACTGAAGACAGAAGACTCTTTTGCATGGTTGGAGAAAACCATGGATCATGATTTATAATCCAATTTTTTCCTTAGATTTCTCTTGCACCTAGATTGTTTCTTAGAAACCTCCTTATTTCCTATTTAAGGATTATTAGATTTTATTTCCTCTTCTGAAACCTTCGTCGCTATTCGAGATGTATTTTGAAAGTTATTTCCATCCTTGTTCGTCACTCTGTTCTTATTCGAGATTTTCTTCCGGCTCGATAACTTGTTTCCTATGGCGTCGTTTCCTAATTCAAGATTGGTTCTACTCGAATTTTGTTTCCCATTCAGACCCTGTTGATATTTAAGACTTTACTTCGGATTACATTCCTAATCAAACTTATGCCATTCAAAACCTTGTTTGAATCTTGTTTCTATTCGAGATTTCAATTGCAGATTTCGTTTTCTATCTTGAAATTTTGACTCGTCCCCTATGAGATTTTATTTCTCATTCGTGAATTGTTTTTCGTTCTATTCACGATCCTGTTGATCTTGTCTTGTATTTTGAGATTTCACTTGTTTCGTATCCGCTACTTAATACCATGTTTTCATATTCATTTTTCATGACTTTGTTTTCTATTTTTTGTTCCCAACTTTGTTTCGATCTTGTTTCCTATTTGGGGTATCGCTTGTTTCATGGATAATTGTTTCCTATTCACCCATTGATTCTCTTTTCCTCTTCGTAGCTTGATTCCATTCGAGATTTTAAGCTCATGTTTTCTATTTTTGAGACTTTGTTTTGTTCATGATTTTGTCTTATATATCCAAGATTTTTTAGACTTTGAAACTTCAGTTCCTACTCGTGACTTGATGAGCCCTTGTTCCCTATTTGATATCTCGTTTCCTCGTCAAGATTTTCTATTCGAGATTTTATTTTCTAATCACGACCTTGTTGATACTTGATTTTCTATTTTTCACTGTATACCTTATTGGGGGATTCGTTTCAATTCAAGTTTTACTTGAGGTTTCATTGTTATTCGAGATTTATTGAAACTCGTTTCCAGTACGGGATTTTATTTCTTATTTTTGAAACTTGTCTCCTATCTAATACCTTGCTTTAGTTCATCCTTCGAGACTCTATTATCCCTTCGGGATAGTGCCCCATATGTGGAATCTTGTTACCATTCCATATATCAGTTGAAATTCTGTTATAATTTGAAACTTCGCTCCCTGTCTAAAATTTTAAATCTTCCTGGTTGTCTTTTGTACTCACCGATGGGATCCCTTGTCGTCTCTTAGTACCTAATAAATCCTTGTATTCTAACAGTCAGGTAACTTCACCATTTTCGTAACTTGGACTACTGAAACTCATTTTGTTTCCTTGAAATTTTCTATGGATAAAGTTGAAGACTATTCGATGACCTACTATGGCATGACAGTTGCGCGCTGCAGCCATTAGCTGGATTTTGGAGGCTGAGGGTTCGCTGCAGCCAGTAGCGCACTGACGAGGCAGGAACTCTAAGTTGAAGTGATTTCAGACACCTATAGGTTTTTGAGTATTGTCGAGACTTGTCATATTCTTCATATCTTGATCTCTTGGGTTGTTTCGTCAATAATTATTGGAGCATGGATAAGGTTGATAGAGTATTCGGAGACATTGTTATTTGAGTCAAGGAGCCGAAAGTCTACTGCAGTCAGATACATACTGGCGGGGTAGGGATTCTAAGCAAAGTGATTTCAAATACCAACATGTTCTTGGATATTCTGGAGACTATATTTCCTTTTCATATGATTATTGGTTTTCGATAATCACAAATCCTTGCATGTTCACCCTGATTTGATAATATATCTTCTGAGTATTTCGAACGTTCCTCAAATCAACCCTTGCTAATTACCTTCTAGTATTGTATCGTTAGATCATTGATTTCCTTAAATTATACATTGCTAGATTTTGATTCCATACTTCGTTTGTCTTGTCTAAATTTCGATCTTAAATCATGTCTGTCTGACCATGATTCTCCTATCTTGTCCTAGCCCACTTGTGTTAAACCATCAGTTTTGATCGTACTTAATAGTTATCTTCATGATTTTGCTCCTCTGAGTTGTAATTGAAATTCCTTCCACTTCGTGACTATTTGATCATCGATCTTTGTCAAAGCGTGATATCCCAAACTTCTTATGTGTACTTAGACTCAAGGCTCAGAGTGTCATGGATCGACAGAAGCACTAGGCGGACAACATCAGATGGTCACCGGAGTTAGCAGTTAGAAGCAGAGTGTTCCTGAAGAATCTCGCCGACCAGAGGCACCATTCGTTTTGGCAGAGACGGAAGGTTCAGTCCGAGATTCAGCAAGACTTTCGACGTGATGACGCATATTGGCGATGTGGCATATCGAATAGCGCTTTCAGCCAGCTTGGAGGGAGTGCACAATGTTTTCCACGTGTTCCAGCTTCGACGTTACATTCCAGACCCGAGCCATGTGGTGGACTATTCTGAGCGGGAGGTGGGCCGAGATTGACTTACGAGGAGCATCCAGTGGAGATCCTCGATCGGAGGGAGAAGCGCTTGCGGAACCAGACTATTCCTATCGTTCGCGTCATGTGGAGACACCACTCTCCAGGAGAGTCCACATGGGAGCACGAGGACGAGATGCGGGAGCGCTATCCCACTCTGTTTGATTGATATTGATTGTACCCTGTTTTGTGGAGTTCTATTTTCAATAAAATGACTGGAGTTGTATCTTTGTGATTTACTGAGATTTTTTTTCTTTTCTTTTGGCCTTCGAATTTCGAGGACGAAATTTTTTCAAGGAGGGGAGATTTGTAACTTCACTTCCCGGCTTAAGAAAATTTACTTCTATAAAATAATTTCTATTGATTTAGGTTATTAAATTTTTTTTTGATTTAAAAACTAGAATTCATTTAATATACAATTGAAATTATTTAGTTTTATATTTGGGTTTTTTTTCCATAGGCCTTTTTCCCTGGCCCATTTTCATCATTGGGATTTTTTTCACATAAAAGCCCATGTGAACTTCTGAAAACATTTGATTTTAATCCTTTCCCTCTCTGTTGATCCTACAGTGGAGGAAAGAATTCAAAAACTTTCTTTCTAACAAACTCTCCAACGGTTCCCTCCCAAAATTTCGATCCCAATTGCCTATTTATAGGATCGTTGCTACTCTTCCTTCAGTTGAACCCTCTCCAGAGAGCTGAGCTCACATCCTTCTTCAACCTAAAAATTCGTTCTCAAACATCAATGGCGAAGAGCGATTCAAGAACTAGGAAGAGCTGTCGGCAGTAACGAGCGTGATCCTCCACGGCGGCGCACAGCGTAGGAGCAATCCAAACTGTGGTGATCAGTGAGTAATTCTTCATATTTCCTCCTGAGCTATTTTGTTCTCGATCCAATTCACTATTTGACATCGCTGTGATCAATTCATAACTTCAGCGAATTGTTCTTCGTCAACGAATTTTTAGAAACTTCTGAGATTTGTTCGATCAGAGTCCTAGCAGTCTAGATCGATTGATCGGAGTGTTGATCACTGATCGGCAAACCAATTCAGGTGAGTTGATTTGGATGGAAGATTTTCTTCATTGACTGTTCTTAAATCTGCAATTTCCTTCCTACGTTCTTGTTGTTGTTGGATCCAAGAGATCTCAGTTGTCTCACTTTTGTTTTCCTACACTTCAAGAGAAGCAGGAAGTCGATTGAGAACCCTATATGAACTGACCCCTTCTTGTTTGCATTTATATCTGAGTAGGATTTCATTGAACTGGACACAGGAAATTGTGTTCGATCCAGTGGACCTATTGTTGCTGCGGATTCTATTACTTCCAGGTAAATTACTAATTAACAGATCAGAAATATTAGTAGCAACAGGACAATTATTAGTGGTTTATGGTTTCCTTGTTTGAGCATCACCCTCAGTTGTGATGGAGTGGAATTTGGTGTTTAGTTCATGTCGGGATAGGAATAATTGCAGTACATTTCTTTTAGCCTAGATTGAACTAAATTTCAGTTAAGGAATGTTGGTTTTGATTACAATCGGTGTCTGTTGTAGGAGGATGAGCCTGAGATTCATCTCAGTATAGTCACTGAGCAATTATCTCAGAGTTAACCTTATTTGGTCTGAGTTTTGAATTTTTAAACCGAGTATGGGTTCATAAGCTGTGTTGCAAATGGTTTACCTGAGTATTATTTGGCTTTGTTCCAAATATTTAAGTCAATGAGATTATAGTGAAACTCACCCTATAGAACAGTAACTTGCAGACTGTTTAATAAGAGGCAGGGAACATGTGTATCAGCATTTAAGCACTGAAGCAGAGATTCACATGAGTCCTTGGTTCAGTAATGAACCTGGAATTCCTGTGCATTACTTTGGTTCAGTGTATTGAACCTGAGACTTCATGTATCTTGATGATATTGGAGATTGGTTAGTTGTTTACTGAAATATTCCTATATATCATTGATAACTCAATTGGCTTAGCTACCTGGGATAGTGTATACAGTATTGACTTTATTAGGAAATTGACTTAACACATGCAGTAGGTGGAAGGTGTAAACCTGGGGTTCCTATATGTTACTTGGGAGGCAGCCATTACCAATTTGGGTGGTAGAGTGGGCTGTTTCTGCACAAATGATTAAATTCCTTCTAGTTTAGTCTTGAACTTTTTCCTATAGATGGCTGAGAATGTTGGAGACTGATTCGAATTGTATCAGGGAGAGAAGTCTGCCCTTCAAGTTTCCATGTAAGTTGCCAGTAGTCTGTTAGGTAGTATTAGTAGTAACAATGTTTGAGAAGGCTAGTACCTGTATAGGAAAAGGTTTGAGGCACACAAATTCTGTGAAGAACTAACATTCTGTTGTATTGAACTGGTTCTTACTCGAACCAGGGGAAGTTGGGACTGAAGGTTTCAGTTTTAAGCAAGAACTTGTCAATCCTTTCCAGAACTAATGAATTAAGTTCTGACAATAGAGGAGGACTCTATTTTTTAGCAGTTGCAATCACTGGGTTTGGTGTCCATTACTTGTAACAGGAAATTCCTAGAAATAAGACTTTGTGAAGTCGAATGGGTTAAGATGTTACATCTGGGAATGAATGGTCAGCTGTATATGAGTATTGTGACTGGAGGATGGACTGTTTAGATTCAATTAGATTGGTTTTACTGGAACCAAGGGGAGTACTGATCCTAGGAAGTAGGATTAATTCAAGTCCTGTGAGATATGGGAACCTGAGATCATTTCCCAATGATCCAATTCAGTTGAACCCAGGAATCAGAGAAGTACTTCTCATTTGAAACATTCATCCTAGGTTCTCTAATCATAATATTGTGTAAATTCCTGAACTTAAATATGTTATAAGTCCTTTAGGGTCCTTTATGGGTTAAGGGTTCCTGTTTAGAACAGTCTATTAGGACTGTGGTTCCAAACAAGATCAATTCTTATTTTTCTAAAAGTTCTCATTTATTACTTTGAATCAGGATTTTTAGTTTTCCTTTTTTCTTAGAAGTAATCATGAGGGTTTTAATAGAGACTAAGAGGATCAAACCTCAACTGTTGTGTTGGCCCAAACTAAACTTGTAATAACCCTATCTATAGTGTTTAGCAATTTAGAATTTAGGATTATTGTTAAGTGATTTTTCCTAGATTAAGAAGTACTATATTAAGTTGTTGACTTATCATATTATAAATCATTTAAATACAGGAGAACACCTAGCCCCGATCTTCACTCGTACTTTCCTGGAGCCAGGCAAGTACTTTTCTACGGTTTTGTGCATTTACATTCTTGTACGCTTTCTTGTGACACGTCATGGCACGATATCATGTACTCCTGTACTCCTGTATTCTTGTACCCTTGTTCTTGTACTTATTAGTGTCGGGTGGGGAAATACACTAGCCATGTGACCAATCTCGGTTACTATATATTCCTGTACCTAGCTTAGGCCTCGCACTGTGCACGCGGGTCCTAAGTCGTACCATATTCATGTACTCCTGTGCATGCTCCTGTACTCACCCCAGCCGGTCACATGGACTAGATGTATTTCGATATTGTGCACTTGTCATGTCTGGTACTTCAGGATTATAGTTTCATTCCTGTACTTTACATGTTCCTGTACTTTACATTCATGTACTATAGTTCCTGTACTTATTCCATGTACTACTTTCCTGTACTTTCATGTTCATTCCTGTATTTCATTTCCTGTACTCATGTACCCTGTTCATATCATGTTCATGTTTCATTACCTAGAACTGTACTTTGCTCCGCTCCTAAATAGGATATGTTGCAGGTATGCTTGCAGGACATTGATCTACTCTATGGGCCAGAGCCCAGGATTTAGCTGAGCAGGATGAGGCTTAGCTTGAGGTTTCAGGTTTAGATTACTTAGCCTTACTTTAAGATATTGACTTTAGAGTTCATAGCACTTTTCATTCCTGTTGATTTTGGTACATTATGATATCTGGATTTGTAGATTATGGTGATCATTCTGGGATACGTTTTTAGATGCTGTGATTCTATATTTTTATGATTATCTGGTTAGTTTTCCCTAGCTTGGTACAGCTTACTTCGTCGTGTCTAACGACGAAGGCTGGGCGTGTCCGACTCGTGTCCGATTATTCGGGAGCGGGTCATGACATGGGTATATCTTGAACTTGTTGTGGGGCCGCTCGTGGTTACTGATGATGCTGTTGTGCTAAGGTCTTCCCTGGAATGTTGGGGCATTTTGCCGGTGTTGATTGGTTGTTGCCTCCTCCGAATGTGTCTCGATTCCTTTTTGGCTTGTGGCTCAGCTCTTCCTCTACTGCTTGGGCGACCTCCAGAATCTTCTCGTAAGTGGCGGCTCAACTGGTGGCTATGGCTAGACGAATCTCGTGAGATAGTCCCCTCCTTAATCGTCACGCCTTGTCTTCAGGGGTGCTGACCAAGCTCTCTGCGAAGCGGCTGAGGTAAGAAAACTCTGATGTGTACTCGTCGACTGTGTGGTTGCCCTGCTCTAGGTGCTCGAACTGGCTCACCAATGGCTCTCGTGCTACGTATGGATAGATTTTTTTCTTGAACAGTCGCTTGAATTCCTCCCAAGTTATGTCTGGAGCAGAAAATCGGGGTTCGTCTTGGTACCACGTCCGTGCGATGTCGAAAAGCTGTCCACTAGCTGACTCAATCTTCAGGTCTTTTGGTACTCGTGCCATCTTCAAGTATTGCTCCACATTCTCTAACCACTCGTCAGCGTAGAGAATCCCTTCGGTCCCATGGAATTCCCTGGGCCGGAGGTCTATAAGTTCTTAGAAGTTCCGGTGCGCTGTCGCGGAGCATCTCTAATCTGAAGAGCCTCCCTCAAAGTGTCGCGGAACATGTTGGCTTGCTGCTGGAAGATCCCCAGGAGTGTAACATTGTCCAGTACCGGTGGCGGAGGCAGAACAAGTGCTGGATACATCGGAGGTGCTGGATGTATCATAGGAGCCGGGTACATCGCTGGTGCTGGGTGCCTGGCTGGAAATGGATGTGGAACATGTGCCGGATACGGGACTTGTGCTGGCGGTGGGACAGGTGTTGGTGGCAGAATGGTTTCTGGTGGTAGAGTCTGCGAAGGAAACTGTGGAGGTGGTGGGATGTCGTTTCTACGGAATCTCGAGAACTGCAGCTGTGGCGGATTGCCCATATGAGTGAGCTGGCCTCCGTGTGTCGGTGGGGTCATGTACGTGAAAAAGCCTCCTACAGTCGGTGGAGTGTTCGGGGAAGCATTGTTCCTGCCTTGAGAGTCCATCTTATCTGTGATAGAAGAAAACACTTTAGCCGTTGAAGAATTTCAAGCAGGATGCAAGTCGAGGATTTAATGAATAATCAAGGATAGAGATTAACAAGGAGTCAAGACACGTGGATGAGATCCTATGAGTCTAATCCTATCTGCAGGCTCACGACGTCACAGTGACGTAACCAAAGTGATTAACATAGACCTGCATGGGCCACAAAAAAAAACTTGTCACGGCCCGCACCCGTATTTCGGATACAAAGCGTGTCCAAGCCCAGCCTACGCCGCAGTGTCGACGGTAGAATATTGTCTATAACTCATAAGTCATGGCAGTCTAGAATCTCATGGTGATCTATATCTCATCCACAGAATAATCAAGTCACAACCAAGATCAATGAATAAGACATGAAACTGAACAATAATGAATATAACTGAATGTTTTCAAGAATCAATGTCACGTCCGGTGGACACAAATCCACTACCAATAGACGAAAAGCAAAAAATACATGAAATATACTATCTAAATACAACCTGCTAATCAAGGCAACCTCAACTGCAAAGCACTGCGGTCTGATGCTGATTCAAACCTCTCGTCTGCTCCTGATTCAAACTTGGCTAACCTGAAGAGATCATCAGGTCCTCAGAGGACATAGCAAGATACATATAAACATGCCTATCTAATAGTTTTATCATGCATAAGAAAATAAGCAAGAAAACAGAACACGACCCGAGTGACTATGAACACGGATACTAGAACAACTACGTATAAGTGAACTGCCGAAAGAACACGAGATCAATGGAAAACCAAACCCTCATCCCGAGTGTGGACTCACGGGCTTGAACTAAGCACCAACCCTCGTCCCGAGTGTGGACTCTCTGGTAAGCTCACAACAAAAACACCCTCGTCTCGAGTGTGGACTCTCTGGTGCCAATGAACACGAAAACACCCTCATCCCGTGTGTGGACTCTCTGGTGCATCTAGTCAACCTTCGTCCCGTGTGTGGACTCTCTGGTTGTGTAAAACGATAATCAAGGATTTAGCAGTTCACTACACGCACTCGTTTTATGACACGACTCAAGCAAGGTACTGGTGAGAACAACTCCAAATGTGACTATAAGGCCAAACATGAACACGGCTACATATCAATGAAAACAACTCGACAGAATATAATACGAAGAGCACATGTCCATAAACAATCGAAACTGGATAATGAAATATAATGCATGTAAATAAAACTGTAGAGGGAGGCAAGGTATACTTGCCTGTGGTCCCGGCTGCTAGTATGTATTACCAATGCGTATCGAGGTCCAAGTAGCCTGTTTTGTACATTTACAATGTCAATAAAGGAATTAAGATAAGGAATACTCTATTCACTAGGTTCTTAGCCTAAGATTTAGTCTAGTTTGGTTTCCTTATGATTCTAATCTTGTTCTTTGCCCCCTTCTAGCCTGTCAAGTTAAATCCTATTTATATGTTTATCCATATAGAAGTCTTATTAGTGCACTATTGCATTGAGTGGCAACATTGTTATAGAATAGTAAACTATTAACCTTCTATTACTCCATACTATGTGTATACCCTTGCTAACAGCATATTGGTGTTGCTCAAGAGTTTAATTGACATCTAATGACATCTGTATACAGCCTCTTGTACTACCATTCCTAGTCACCTGGCTTATAAGTCACCTGCATCTATCCAAGGCATACTACCTGTTATAGTCTTTTATACCATTCCCTTGAATTACTTGTAGCTGCCATCAAAGCCTAGGCTAGAGGCTATTTCCCTTTACATATTCTGTTCCCAGGAAATCCTTACACATGACTCTTAGTATTCACTGAGATGCACACTATGTTTCAGCCCTGTTGGACCTGCAGACTACCCACAATACAAAGTCTTAACTGATACTACAATCCAAACGTGTAATAGTAAAATAGGAATAGGAGTGGGACTGAAATGTTCTCTTGGGACTGAATCATAGGTCAAATATAATTTGATATATAGGACTGCACATATGAAACATGGACTGAACCATTTGGGTATAATAATGTATGTGGATTGGGACTAAATAAAAAGTAAACAAGGACAAAAACATCATGGCAATAACTGATACCATGCCACACAAGGACTGAACAAACTAACAGTCCCTGTTTTCGATGCATTTGAGTGTAGATTGTAACAATAAATAAACTCTAACAATTTAGGACAGATAATAAAACTTCCTGATCCGAGCCCCCTATCTTAGTCATTGCCTGGACAATAGGCAAAGGGACTGCTACTAAAGGTATATGAATTGATACAATGTATGATGACTGAAAATGCATGAATTTTGGGCAGTACAAAGCAGAGCATTATCTGCTACCAGATGTAGTCCCATACTTAAGCCATCCCATCTGTATTGGGATCTCCTCCTCCAATGCACTCTTAAAATAGAATAGGACTGAACCTATGTGAAATGGGCTGAACTAAAGCTTACAAAGAACTGAACTTATACTTTTAACTGATACAAAGACATGAAATTCCCTTGGGACTGATACATTTGTAGGTAAGGGAACTGGATTGAACTCAAACCTACAGGGGACTGGACAACAAGTAGTTTAGACTGAAACATGAAGGTCCTTTCTTAAATTCGAACTGAACCATTTAGTATAATGTAAAGACTGAACATCTATAGCTGAAACCCTATTATTTAGTAACACCAAGTAATAAAGGGATTGAATCAACTGTGGCAATCCCCTCATTCTATATTGTCAAATGCAAAGGTAGTATGGACTAAAACAGTATAGAGATGAATGCCAAGGACTGAATAATTAACTCACTGACTGATACTAATGCTAGCCTACAACTAATACATTGATAAATAGATGAGCATAGTACTAATACTAAAGAGTTAATATGGACTGAATGTTCATCTGGTACAAATGCCATGGGACTGAACAAAAGTTCCCTCTGAACTCGAGAGTTCAAGATAGACCGATACACTACTGTTACATGTCCTGTAGGAACTTGGTGGACCCTATTTAGGATACCATGTACCCTGGTTTAGCCTAGTAGTTTATAGGGGTTACTCCTCCCTCCCATAGCCCTGTACCACATATCCTATATCCCTGTCTTGACACCCTACCACACCCTTCTACATGTGAAACACAACACTCCTTCTCAGGTTGTACCCCGACCCAAGACTCGACCAAAATGGCTAAGGCACCTCCATGCCATGCTTCCCTTGTTCCTGTCTTGCTGCATATATCATCCCCTGGAAGTGTCGCTGGTAGCCTATGTAGGGGTCGACCCAGGATAGATTTAAGACATGTTCTATATGCCTAAGTAAAATTACTTCAATACCAATAACTCAAGCATCAGTTATCAGGATATGAAATATGTACACCAAAAAGAACACAATGATAATGTTGGGTAATAGACAGGTATTGAATAGTATTACAAAGATGCAGGGCAATTTACTACAAAACCCACAAGTGCATACCTAACTTAAACCATGATTCGACTCCTCGACACAGGGTATTTCTTACACCTTAACATCTGATACCAATTTGGTATCAGCCACCCACAACTATCTGATACTCTCTCTCTCTCTCTCCCTACAGGACCTTGAATACTCTGAGATTTATTTGTGCATTGATACACTCACCTGCAATTTGGTTTATATATATTAATACAATTAGAAACTTGGGTATTCATGTGAAAGGGAAAACTGATATTATCCATTATTCCAGGATGACCACCTGTATATTGCACTTCATATGTGCATAGGCTCAGTTGTCCCAGATCAGTTTACCCCTAAAGGGTTCCCTTCTGATACACGAGTATGGTACCCAGAGCCTATTCCCTTTTTCTACTCGACTCCCATGATATGCCATACTCGTTTGATACTAGAAGTTGGTGTTTGATGTTATCCATCAACTGATACTAAGGTCGAAAGTGATGTCAAAGTCAATTATGATATCAAGTATCATCACCAACATATTACCCGATACCAAGTGTCATCTCTGTTATCGATATTCCCCGACTCCCTAGTGTCTCCTATCCATTGCTGCATACACAAGTTGTTCTTTCCCTAATAACCATGATAACCTAATCTGGTTCGAAGAGTTTCATGATATGGAGTACAGAGGATTTACATGTTGTTGAACTCGTATGTTTCCTCTCCTCTCGCAATACTCAAAGCTGCCCTTTTTGACCTCTTCCTGGTAGTTCGGTGGCTTGGGCGACAAAAATTAGGGTTTTGCTAAGGAAAGGTCGGTTGATCCTCCTGATATATATGGTACTTCGATCTAAAGAAAGAGATAGGGAGAAATCTGGTTGTTCTTATCTAAGGGTTTTGGGTGAAGGTTTATCTCGAATTCGAATTGAATTCGAGTACAAAGGTTTATGGGTTCGGTTTAAAAAGAAGTTTGAATAAGGACTTCTTGCATTAAGGTCCCTGCATTTACCTTTATTTCCTATTTGGAACCTTTGTTGATGTTTTAAGTGAAACAAAACAAAAAAACATAACAAATATATATAAGACAATAAGGACTGGCATAAAATTTAATAAATAGGAGAAAAATTTGGTCAAGGGGTTGACAGAAGTTATGAGGATGAGTTTTGTTTTAAGTTTCGAGGACGAAACTTTTTCTAAGTGGTATATATTGTAGTGCCCCGACCCGCAAGATGCCTTATGATGGATGGTTGGTTCGGTGAAGCCTTGTTGGACTTAGGAATATTCGGAAGGATCATTTGGAAGGCTAGGCGATCGTGGTAGGAATCGTCTTATAAATGTGAGTAGTGTTGAACCCTTTGAAGATCCTTTAGCTTCATGCTTAAAATAAAGGATATTATGTTGTGTTTACTCGTTGAATTGTTGAATAACACCTTGCATGAAAGTTAGAAAGATAATGAAAGATAATTAATCACATGACCGTAAACTGTTGTTGCTTGATGAACTGTATGCTTGTACGATGTTGCGATGAATTACATGACAGGTGAAGGCAAAGTCCCAAATACTTAGGTGGTGAGTATATCGAGCCTTAGCTCGACGAATAGATGGTAACACAGATATTAAGACCCAAGAATTGGGCAGTGAGTATGCTTGAATTATGTCCGAATGAACGTATGCTAAACAGATGCTAAGTCCCAGGAATTGAGCGGTGAGTACATTGAGTTTGGTTGAAATGATGTATGGTGTCAAAGATGTGAGGAAGGGCTTAGGTAATCACATTCTATTATCCTATGCCGATGTAGAATGTAGATTTCACTAAGACCCTGGATTGGCCAGATAATGATGTGAGCGTTGGCTAAAGGCAAGACGGCAATACGAATAAGAATGATAGGTTATTACTTAGTTTTCCTCATCATGCATTATATGTTTTCTTCTTAGATAAATTGCATATAATTGCATGGTCATGGACAATTTATCGATAAGGTGGTTCCTCGAACGGTATTCTAAGGCCTTGGAAACCGATTCGTCCTGGGGGAACCTCGTGCTGAAGTAGTAGCACTAGTACTGAAGTAGTAACACGGTATGCAGGACCTTCAGTGGGGCTAGCTATCCGCACTGTAAGGGGCATCGTATACCTGTAAGATGGTCTAAGACGGCGTGTTGCTAGTGACCTTCATATAGATAGGTCCAGTGCTAATGATGTCTTATGTAGGCAGAGTAAGTTATTACTCAATTACAGGAAAGGATGTCGGCTGTTGGTAAGAATCACCTGAATGGTGACGATTGTATTGAATTATGATATTATTCTAACAATGTCTTGTGCAGGCTGAGTAAGTATTATGAATATACAAGGATAGGTATACGACCGTAGGTAAGAATCACCAAAGGGTGATATTATATTGTTTTAAATTATGTTGGCCATGAGAATTTCATGCTTTACTTCTGTCGGTTATAAACATGAAATTGACCCTAAGGCAACGAGAAAGATCATTGTTAATAATGTTCTATAACATGATTACTTAGTGTTATCTTCTTAGGTGAGTTGGGCCATCACCGCTCGCCAGTACATTGATCGTATACTGACCCACGTTGTGGGCAATATTACAGGTGCTTGCGTATGGAGGAAATCGTTTGATCAGTGCTTGGCATCGATGATTCGGATGGGTGTGCAAAAACTTTTCTTTCAAGACGATGTCTTCTGCTATATGGAACATAATGTATGGAACAGTATAACTCAGTTGTACCTGTGAGATTGTAGCCAAATTGGTTAGTTCATTGTAAAGAAGTCGGCCTTTCCAATTGTAGCCTAAAGAGCAAGTGTATATATTCAGTTAACTATTCAAGAGTCTTGTAACCAGTTGTAAACTCTGTATTCCGCTGCAAGTTTTGTAATCTATTATAATTATCAATAAAGAGATATATTTCTTTATATCTTGTGTGACTTCAATTATCTGCTTGGTTTTGCTGCGTTATCGTTGTTTTTTGAGAAATACCAGGAACTGTAATGGTTTTGTCTTGTACAAGTGCAATCTATACTTGTATGACATCACATCCAGTGGCTAGTTTTAGATCCTCCGGGATCGGGGCGTGACAGTTCGGCGACCCCTGGCTAGCACGGGCGGTACTGAAACTGACCTGGGGTTGGATTGGTGGAGGTTCGAGAGGTGGTAGTGCTGGCTATGGTGGTGCCAGATCTGAAAGAGAGCGGACGTGCGGAGAAGAGGGGCACACAAGGCTCGGCGATGACTTCACTGGAGTGCGACGTCGCAGCGCCTGCGTGGAGAGATCGCCGGCGCCGGAACTCGGTTCGACGCACGCGGAGGAGGAAGAGCCGGGATTCACCATCGGCGGGTTGAGGTGAGTGGTTAATTTGGTGCCGGAATAGATGTTGGTGATTGTGGTAGTGGTGATGACGGTCAGTTACGGTGGTGAGTTGTGTGGCAGAGGAGGGAGGGTTGGAGGCGATGGTCGCCGAGAGGAACGGTCAGGAGTGGGTGGGTGTCTGGGGGTTGTTGTGGTCGTTATGGCGGCCATAGCATTCTGGTAAGGTGGTTTGCCTCCCGCAGGTGGCAGAGAGGCACGAGTTTGGCGGAGTCGGATTGGGACTGGTGGTTGTTGCGGCTGGGCCGGAAGGATGGACAAAGAAAGGGTCGAGAATGTCTGTACTTCTGTGTATCGTTGTCGTGTCCGGGGTCGATGACGGACACGGTAGGGAGTAATTTTGATAGAAAGTGGAGGAAAATGGATGGACACAGACACGATGCATAGAATTATTTAGAATGGTGGACACGAGTGGTGATAATGGTTGGATGATTGCTTGGAATTCTTTTTAGAATTGCTTGGAGCGAAGGCTATGTGGTGAGGGAAAAATTAGACAGCCGAGAGAGGGAAGACGAATATCTATACTATAATTAGAGATAAGTATCGGTTTGGAAGAATCTTATCAAAATTAGAATTAAAGCAATCAATATCCCTTTAAGTAATTATTCAAATATCAAATAGGATACTATTTTTAGAAAATGCTTAATCTACTAATAAGATAATTAATCAAATAATTTAAACTTCATGAAGCAAATCCAAATCCAATATTTAATGATGGTAATAATATTCAATATTTATCAAATAGTTTAAATCATATAAATTCAAATCTTATTTTAGAAATAAATTGACAATATTTTATTGGTAGGATAATAACCAATAATTTTCAAACTAAGTTAGTCCAATCTAATTTCAAATAATTAATTCTCGTAGTAATTTAAAATAGTATCAAATGCTATCAAAATAATTTAAAAGTATATTTCATAAATCTAAAGCCTAATTCAAATAATAGTCATCGTATTAAATATAATATTTCATAGCATCGGAATAATTTAGAGTATATTTTGATTAATCAAAAAAACCTCGTTTGAAAATAGCTTGGCAAATCATTTTCTTGTTTCTAGAACGTATCTTCCTCGCAAGCAGGGGCCGCTGTCAGATATATCCTCTAGTGACACACCAAAAACTGGGAAACCATGAACCCAATCCGGGCAACAGTAAGGCTGTGGGATAGCTCATATGTCCCAATAGTTTTCCCCACTCATGTATCACACAAGTCATATCTATGGCTTGGCGATCCATATCTCTATGCAAGTCACTATCTAGACTCCGTTAATCCATAAATGAACCGACACACGAACCGTCCGTATCCATAGCAAGGCGAATACGTAGGTTCGTGCCAACTCTATGATCCTCACTTTTGTGTCATGTATGAGACGTGTCAATAGGTCAAAGAAGTTATAAAGTATAACTTCAACACATCGGGAATGTCAACTATCACATATGGTCAACACAAACATATGCACGCATACAAACATCGATAGACATATCGATGGCACCCAAGTCATAGTTGGACGCACTCTACTAATATAAAATACTAGCAAACACACAAACATCATGAATCAAGTACGAGTGCAAGATGATAAGGTATCTTGCCTGAAGGTTGCACGGTGATTCGACAACGTCCTGCAAGTGAACTCGTCAATCCAAATAAAGCAGTAAAGGTGGAACTCCTGTAAACATCTCCGGATGCTAAAACAGACATTGCCAACATTCTGAGAATAAGCCAAATAGCTAGGTTAGGCTACCCATAGGTCCAATTCTGGATACTGACGCAAATTAGTAATTTTGGGCCAGAACGGTATATGTCGTTGGGCCCATTTTGTACCGAAAAGTGCGCCAAGACAAAGGTTGTCACGACCCACACCCAGTGAAGGGGCACGAGAAGTAGGTACGTCCAGCCTACGCCACAGTATCGACGGCAAAACGATGTTCTAGGTCACAATCACAACTAATACTATATGATATAATCTCCAAACGAGGACAATCTTAGAAGGATACAATCTCAATCACAAAACTAGAGGTAGATAATTAGCACGATGAAATAGATAACATCCACAAGAGGGATACAACCAAAAATGAATAAGTCAAGTGTTTAACAAGCACAAAATCTCAATATCTAAAATAAAATACATCTCCAAGACAAACAAGAAATAAGATAAACAAAACTATAGACATCTACTCCAAGCTCTACTAGTGTCCTCTAGGCTAGTTGTGATCCTCCAAGTTACCTGTAAAATTTTATCAACAAATCCAATTAGGACAGAAATGAATACATATCTATCACACAGTTCATATCATGACAGGAAATATAAAGCAAACTATAGAATAAAATACATGAAACGCTGTAAGAAATAAACAAGAAGAGCAAAAGAGATATCTAGTAAACTAGAAATATAAATATGGAAAAATAAGAACTGTAAGTGACTAAGTGATTTAGAGCACAAGATGGTTATGTGAACGGCTTGAATTTGCACATGATTACAATACAGAATTTGCACATGATTACCTACTTTGGAATTGTTCATATGACCACTTCTACTCTCTCATACCCCAATTAATACACAAGGATCTAGACATGTTATGTTATTGCACATAAAGATTTATACATGAAGCTCATGAGAACATGAGTGTACATGAATAGTTTATACATGAAGCTCATGGATCATGAGAGTACATGAGAGCACATGAGTGTACATGAATAATAAGAGTCCAAGGAATACATGATGTTCGTGGAAAACACACATGACATGATGTATTCGATGCACCCGAGGGGGATAACATCTCATGAAAAGAACCATATAGTACTAATCCGTGATAACATCGTGTCAGCATCAAGTAAAGTAGTCTATAGCAAGAATATAAGTTCTAGCAAGTATAAAACGGTCAGAAAATGTACTCGCTTGATAATCTGAACAACTGATGAGAATAAATGTCCGAACCGAAGTAACTAAGTCCTATTTAGAGCAACCACAGGTTACAAATTGTCTAACATGAAATAAAAAAAGTTTACAATGCATCCAATATGATTCTAGGTCATTCTAGGCCAAAGTCAACTCTAGTCAACCATTCTAGACAAACTAGGTCAAAGTCAACTCTCGGTCAACTCTGGTCAACCATTCTAGTCAAACTAGGTTAAACCTAAGTCAACTAGTCCATTAGTCTTGGGTTTGTCAAACTTAAGTTAATAAGTCATTTTAAGTCTATTTGGGTCAATTCCATGTCAAGTTTGACGCACAGTTGACTTTGGTCAACTTGCTAGTCAAACCTTGCCTACCTAGGCCTATAGGTCCATTCTAAACTAACTCACTAACCATAGGCTAATATCTTAAATCACTATCAAATATACATATGCATATATATATATATATATATATATATATATATATATATATATATATATATATATATATATATATATATATATATATATATACACACACACACACATATACATCCAACTCAAAGTGTATACAATAGTATTTTTTTTAGAACCCCAAACTTTATTGAAGAGTAGGCGCAAAATGCCGAAGCCTATACAAGTAAGCACGAAAACGCGACGAAAGGACAGAAAACGAAAAGCGCGAGACGCGCACACAAAAAAGGGGAGGGCGACCTAAGCCAGGGCCTCCCAGAACGAGTTGGAGATGTGAGAGCAGCGTCTCCTAGCTTTGAAGCATTGTCTGATGACCTCTCTGTACAGTTGAGGAGGGAGAAGTTGTCGGCCTTCATATCTGAATTTATTTCTGTTTTTCGATAGTACCCAAATCCCGGCGGCTACTACGATCTGATGTCCGTGGGATCGGCTCCAGTAGGCCAGGAGATAGTAGAAGCCCCCAGTCGGCTGAAACATACCAAGTCTATTGTGAAGCTTGGACCAAAGGCCAGTAGCCAACTCCTCCGAAAGAAAGACGTGCTCTGCAGATTCCGTGGTGTGCTCCTTACAGCAGTGACATCTTGAAGCGAGGCTGAATCCCATGGAACTGATGGTGTCATCCGTCAGAATCTTCCAGCGAAGAGCGTGCTAGATGAGAATAGACCATTTGATGGGAATGCATTCCTGTCAAAACTTAGCATGAACAATATTCGACACCCCGCTGCCTCTGACCACAAGTCTGGCAGAAGCCAAAGTGAATAACCCACACGGGTTAGGGGACAATCTCCAAGTGTCTATCGTATTAGTAATCTGGAGATTAGCAGCGAGGAGTCTGTTTTCCGCTGGCTGGCCAAGCCAATTTCTGACCTTCCTCCAATTCCATCCGGAGCTGCCCTCCTATATATCCCTAATAGCGCACCCCGGAGGAGTAAGAATGTTGGGATGTATGATGACATCTCCTAACCATCGCTCCAGGCATGCCGGAGAGTGGCCGTCGCCCAACTGAAGCCGAATAAGGGGTTCAGCGGTGGTACGGCCCCGAATAATGCGATGCCTACGATGCCGAGGATCTGTTATTAGAGCTCACCTCTGACAGATGGGAGAATCTGGTGTACCTAGCTCTCATAAACTTTATCCATAAAGAGGTCTCGGTGCGCAACTTCCACCATAACTTCCTAGAGCAGGCGTCTACTAAGTGAGCAAGCCTGCAGAATCCCAGACCTCCTTCTTCAGTAGGTTTGGCCATCATCTCCCAACCGGCCCAGTGATGTTTGTCCTTGCCGTCGCTTTGTCCCCAGAAGAACTTGGCGAAGAGGGATTCGAGGGAGTGGAGCACCTTTAGAGGAGGGGAGCAGACGAGCAGGGTGTACAGTGGGATGGATGATAGAACGTGTTTGATGAGGATCGTTTTGCCCCCTGGGGATATGGTGGCATTGTGCCATCCAGCAATAAGTTTGCGGATCCTGTCAACGAGGTGCTCGTATATTCCTGAGTTGGTCCTACCATACACAAGCGGGTACCCGAGATATTGGAAAGGGGGTAGGCCGTGCTGAAGGAGGTTATGTTGGAGAGCAAGGTTGAGCGTATTCTGTCAGCTTTGTGATGGGTGTAGATGACGCACTTATTGTTGTTGACGCGCTGACCGGAGCAGGTGGTGTATCTGGCGATCATTTGCATGACTACCTCGATTGAACCGCTGTCTCCAGAGGAGAAGATGAGAATGTCGTCAGCGTAAGCCAGGTGAGTGATGAGAGGGCAGCCGGTGGTGGTGTAAAAGTGGTTGAAGCCGGACATATTGGGCATACTATTAAGGCTTCTGCTGAGGGCCTCGGCCGCAATAATGAAGATGGTGGACGAGAGCGGGTCCCCCTGTCTAACCCCACGAGTGGAACGAAAGAATCCTGCCGCCTGGCCAATGATGACGGTGGAGAACCATGCGTTGTTGATTGATCTGAATACGTTGTCAATCCATGGTTCGGAGATGCCAAATGCCCTGAAAACCCTGTCACGACCCGTACCCGCTTTTTGGACGCGAGCACGTGAGCAAGCCAGCTACGTATCGAGCGAACTCCAGCCCGACTCGAATACGTATAAGCTGTCCAGAATAGGGTATACTGGCAAATCATGGCAAGGGTAAATCGATATCTCAATCCAAAATAAGAATATGAAACATGAATGAACACTATGGGTCGTAGTCTGCAGCCCACTAGCATACATGTCCGATAAGACTCTAACGATAGTAACAAGAGTCCAAACCTGAATCAGAAAACATGATAAGGTAAGGAAGCATGAAAGGATAACAAATGTAATACTCACAAGCGTATTATTGCCTCCGAAACCCAAAAGAATCGCAAATCCTCCGCCATCCAGAATACTAGCTAACTCCATGCAATCGCTAAACCTGAGGAGATCATCAGGTCCTCAGAGGACATAGCAAGATACATAATATACATGTCTATCTAACAGTTTTATCATGCACAAAGAGGATAAACAAGAAAACAAAAACCCGACAAATGACCACGAACGAACACGAACACGAATACGAACATGAACACGAATACGAACACAAACACGAATACGAATACTAGAACAACTACGCATAAATGAACTACCAAGTAAACAATGAACACGAGATCAATGGAAGAACCAAACCCTCATCCCGAGTGTGGACTCACGGGTTTGAACTAAGCACTAACCCTCATTCCGAGTGTGGACTCTCTGGTTAGTACTAACCCTCGTCCCGAGTGTGGACCCTCTGGTTAGTTCATGGCAAGGCACCCTCGTCCCGAGTGTGGACTCTCTGGTGCAAATAATCGACATCCTCGTCCCGAGTGTGGACTCACGGATGTAAATAGATCGAGAAAAATACCTTCGTCCCGAGTGTGGACTCTCTGGTGTCAAGGAAACAATATCAAGGATTTAGCAGTTCAATTACACGTACTCGTTCTACGACACGACTCAAGCAAGGTACTGACGAGAAACTCCAAGTGTGAACCACAAGACCAAACATGAACACGGCTATATGCAATGAAAACAACTCAAAAGAATATAATACGAAAAGCACATGTCCATAAACAATCAAAACTGGAAAATGAAATACAATGCATGTAAATAAAACTGTAGAGGAAGGCAAGGTATACTTGCATGTGGTCCTTGCACAAACCGTAGTCACAAGTCGAGGATTAGGGGATGCCGATCTAGGAGCTTTAAACCTATAACAAATATTGCACCATGAACCGTGCCCGAAAACTATAAATCAATTCTAATGTTCTAGTTCTAAATTCATGGAATAGTGGCTAGTTGGGTTACTAATCTAATAATAATTAATTCTAGAATAATTCACTTAAAAACCTATTTAACCTAATAATAATCTGAATATAATCTAAACATGCAAGTTTGGCCATCAAAAGTTATGTTTCCAATTTTGGAAACCATGGCACGCAAATCGAGGCGTGTCGTTGACTATTTAGTCAAACGCTATGAACTTTAGATTTTGAAAGTGCACCTTGGTAAATTTCAGCACCACGAGTACACTGGAATCAACTGTGCCACAAAATCACGTTTTGGTCAAAAGATATCGCCGTTATGGCTAATCGTGACCAAAACTGTGATCAATCGATCAATTCTGAGTTCAACAGAATAAATAAAATACTAAATTAATGAAATAATTTCTGGGATAAATTTATGTCGTAGAGCTCTGTGTTAGCTTTCCGAAACTTCAAACGGTTCATGATTTTGATTTCTGGTTCTCCCGAAATCTCAAAAACACCGAAACATGTCAAGTTTCGGACAACCGACACTCTACGAATTTTCTTGAAATTTAGGAATAATATCTACGAAAATAAATTACATGTTCAAAAATTTTACCTCAATAAGAATCCAACAAAAAAAACAGCGCACAAAAATCACGTCGGAGTTGACGGCAATCGCTTCGGGAAGTCGAAAACCCTAGATGAGTTCTCCCACAAAAAGCTGCTGAAATTTCTAGGTTTAACGAATATAATAATATATATATAGAAGAGAGAGTCGGTGGGCTGCTGGGCGCCGACAGGTGGGCCCAGTACTTACTGTACAGCTGACTGTGCAGATGACTATGTAATTAGTTAATTTAAATGCAGGAATCGTTAAAAACTCATTTTAACTCCAAATAACTCCAAATAAATATCAGAAAAATCCAAAAAATTGTAGAAAATTATAGAAAATACATTTAACCTTCTAGAATATAAATAAAAATGTTTTACCTCATATTAGTCCCAAATGGCCTCATAATAAATATTGGAAGCCTTTAAAAATATATAAACCTTAATGAATAAATACTTAAATATTGCCAAAAATTATGGAAAATTTCTAGAAAATATAAAATAGCATAATGAACCCTAGAAAAATATTTGGGGTCAATATATGCTCATAGGCTTGCACAATAAATTTTAGAAGTCTTAGAAAATAGATTTTTCCTATATTTAATTATCTAAAAACCCAGAAAAATTGTAGAAAAATACAGAAAATATATTTAACCTACTAGAGCCTAAAGAAAAATATTGGGTCTCAAAATAGTCACAAAAGGCCTCAAAATAAATTATGAAAGTCATTCATAAATATAAATCTTCATAGAATAAATATTTAAAAGTATATAAAAATGTCTAAAAATCATAATAAAATATAATATAGCTACATAATGCATATAGACCCTATCTAGAGATCATGTGACCACAAGATGGTCATAAATCACCTGTGGGCTTAGTCACAACTCCTATGATCATAGAAAAATCAAATGTAAACTAATCAAATAAAAAATAAAAAAATATATCACAAAATTTTGGAAAGGGAATTTACAAACCCAGATCATGAATTGCCAGTCCAGCCGGTCATACGCCTTCTCCATGTCGAGTTTGATGGCCATGTTCCCCCCCTCGACGGGAACTTCATACACGTGATCATCTCTTGGGCTAGGAGGATGTTGTCTGAAATGTTGTGGCCTTTGACAAACCCGCTTTGCTGTTCAGAAATGATCTTGGGGAGGAGGTCGGACATTCGATTGACGACGATCTTGGATATGATCTTGTTGGTGAAGGTGCAGAGGCTAATCGGGCGGAAGTATTTGAAGGTTTTAGGATTATCTATCTTGGGGATAAGGATGATGTTGGCGCTGGAAATGAAAGTAGGGTATCTGGCCCCTTGGAGAAATGCTTTGGTGGCTTCAACTAAGTCAGTTTTAATGATGTCCCAACAAGCTCTGAAGAAAATCCCGTTGAAGCCGTCCGACCTCGGGGCGCTGTGCTCGTTAATGGACCAGACTGCCGCTTTAACCTCCTCCTCCGAAGTGGTGACCAGCAGGGTAGCGTTATCGTGTTCGCTAATGAGGGAAGGGATAACAGACAGTAGCGTCACGTCTTTTACGACTCGATCTTTGGTGAAGAGGTTGGAGTAGTAGTTCACAGCCGCAGCTAGATTTCTATTTTTGTCGAGAATTCGGTATAATTTTAATTTGTTTTTGTGTCCTTTGACGCAAGCATGAAAGAACCTGGTGTTCCGATCTCCGTCGGTGTCCCAAGTCGATCTGGCTTTTTCCTTCCAAAAATCGGTCTCCACTCTCAGTCTGGATTTAAGAAGGGCTCTGGCAAGGTTGAGAGATGCACGGGCCTCCGGGGAGCTGTTAGTGGCGAAAGCGGTCTCCGTGCGGGTGACGTCGTCCTCCGTCTCCCTGATAGCCTGGAAGATGTCTCCGTAGGCCTCTTTGCTCCAAGTTGAGAGGGCCTTGTGAGTAGCTGAAAGTTTAGCCGCCATACGGACCATAGGGTCAAGACCAGAGACAGAATTCCACGTATTAGCAACGATATTCTAGAATTGGGGGTGATGTCGCCAGAAGTCGAGGAAGCAGAATGCTTTCTTGTTGCTGGTGTAGTTTTTGCTGATCTGGACAAGAAAAGGGGAGTGATCCGATTCAGTGAGTTCAGGTGAGAGAGGTTGGTGATCAGTCCCATGTTGGACCAGCGCTCGTTGATCAACGCCCGATCTAATCGGGAGTACTGGCGCCGGTGTCCCTCCTGTATGTTGCACCAGATGAACGTGCTGCCGTGAAAGGGGATAGGGGTAAGGTTCCCGAGAAAGGTAAAGTTGTTGAAATCATCCATCGCTGGCTGGGGTGGAGGGCGGCCTCCAGACTTCTCCTCTCTGTTGGACACCGTATTGAAGTCACCGATGCACAGCCACGGTAGCCATTGTGAATGGACCACGAGAAGGTCTGCCCAGAGTAATCTGCGCTCGGGGATGTCGCAACTGCCATGGACGGCGGAGAGGATGGAACGGACTTAAGGGCCGGGTGTTCAACCCAACATGTAAGGGCCTGGGGCGAGTCTTGGATGATGCCAAATTTGAAGTCTTGTGCAAGGAGAATCCAGATGTCATTGCCGCCAGCGATGGCATGCGGGAATCCTAACTTGAGTTGAGTGGCTTTTATTTTTTTTGAGGGATTTTTGGTTCGATGATGATTAAGAGGTCTATGCGATAAGTCTTCTTGAGACCGAGGATTCTATTCATCGTCGGTTTGTTGCCAAGTCCCCTCACATTCCATAAGATGATGTTAAGCATCTGATGAGAAGATGGAAAGGGGGTGACAGTGCTTCGTGGCGGACCTAGTAGTCCTTGCCGTCGTATGCTTTGGCTTGTTTTTGTTCTTCTTGGAGAGGTTTTTTGGTGAGTGTGATGATGGGCCCGTTGCTTCCGGTGTCTTTGTTGGTTCGACTTGGATCGCTGCTTCCATCGGCATCAGTAGAATTGATAGCTGAGTCGTAGTCTTGTTCTACCAGGGCACATAAGGGATTGCCACGGTCCATAAAGCTTGCTTCCTTGGCTTACCAAAATCTGTCGGTTAGGGGGTGGCTGAGCTTGTTCTGAGCGTCTAAAGGAAGCGAGGGAGAGATCTGGGGGGCTCCGGGTCAGCCAAGGGGTCGGCGATGAGGGACCGGGGTGCCTCGAACTGCTCGCTGACGAGTCCTGTTCGGGGTGAAGAGAGTAGTCGACGGGTGGTTGGATGGAGTGAAATTCCCCGTGGGGGAGTGGTATGTTGGTTTCAGGTGGGTTGGGAAGTTGGGTGATGAGGGCTATATCTGCGCTAGGGTGGTGTGTAAAATTGCTGATTTTGGGGCAATCTTGCTGGCCGATCGATGGTGGTGGAGGGGAGCTCACTGGAGACATGGTGTTCGTCGTCGACTGAAGTGCTTGAGAGGAGATCAAAAGGATTGTGGAGGGAGAGGGTGGAAGGAGTGTAGGGGACGATAGCGGAGCTGGTCATATTGGATTGAGGGTAGGGGCGTGTCTGATCATCAATCTGAGGGAGGGGGTCGGGGTTTGATTTGTGGATTCTAATGGCGGGGTCTTTTTGAGCTGTCGACGCGCTAGGGGGACGCATTCTAGTCTTCTTTAGTTCAGGGTGGGCGCAGAAGCAGTGCTGCATGAGGTGTCCGCTCATCTGGCAGTGTTTGCAGAAGATGATGTTGTTGTCGTAAATCAGCGTTTGATTATGAGTTTGATCTCCGAGCTCGATCTCTATAAGTTTGGAAGGGTCATTAGCGAGGTCTAACTCTATACAAATCTTCGCATAATTGTACTTGGAGAGGTTACGAGTTTCTTCCGCGATAGCTACCAGAGTCCCAAAGGAGCTGGCTATCCGTTTGAGGGCAACTGCGGGAAAGCAGACCAATGGGAGGTTGGGTAGGGTGATCCATGTAGAAATGATTGTTGAATCAATTTTTGGGTTGAATTCAGGGGACCATTTGACCACTTTGGCGATATGCGTGCCCATTCTAGCCGTGCCCTTGGCACGGACAACTGTGTAGTCCGGTTCGGAAGAGAGGTGTAAGAGCATGTGCTTAGGGTCGAGCGGAGCGACCCGGTAGGCGGCGGATAGGCCCCACTTGGCAATAGCTTCCGAGGCTGTGGAGATCTTCGGACAGCCGGATCCGAATTTGAGCACAAACGACTTTGAGAAGGAGGAGGATAGGGAGGAGATCTCCGACGTTGCAAAGAGGACCCAAATGTGATCGCCGTCAGCAAGAGGCGAGAATTCTAAGTCTGGAAGCAGGATCTCCGCCGACGGCGATGGGAGTTGCCTCCTCCGATCCGGCCGTAAGGCCTCGGCGTAAGTGGAGCGAGGGTGGGGGCAATCGTGCTGCCCGGGAGGGAGGAGCCGCGGGGAGACTCTGAGCTTGGGAGATAAGAAGGGGGGAGCGATGGGGCCAGGCGGGTAACGATTCCTGGATCCTCGGGAGGGAGGGAGACGGGGGCAGGTTGGGGAGAGCGTTGGGAGGGACTCCTGTGAGCGCCAACTCGGAGAGGCTGTGCCGACCAGGGGCCGAGCTGGCTCCATGATGCGCCAATCCGGGGCCGACCGTGGGGGGCCCGAAATCGGCTGGGGTTCCATTGTGCGCCAAGAGGCTAGGGAGCTGGGTCCCAAGAGGTGCCAAGAGGCTAGGGGAAGGTTCCCCGATTTGCGCCAAGAGGCTAGGAGGAGAAACTCCAGGAAGAGCCAAGAGGCTAGGGGTATTAACCCCAGGTTGCGCCAAACCGCAGTTGTGAAGTGCGCCAAGCGGGCGAACACTGGAGACTTGCGCCAAGGGGGCGCAGGTCGGGATACCCGAATCCTGCAGCTGAGCTGCACCAAGGGCAATAGTGGGGCCACCATCCGAAGGGAAAGTGTGGCTGTATTGCGCCAAGTGAGGGCTCACGTGGCTCCCTGAGCCCTCTAATGGACGGGAGGGGGCTGTTTAACTGCGCCCCAAAGAATCCCGCGCTCTCGAGGCCTCAAGGTTGACTGCACCAAGGACTGGCACGCCCCCCGTGGCTGGGCCTCTGCCCGAGGGGGGCACGTGGGGCACGTGGTCCCCTGCTCCTGCGACTGAGGGAAGCTCGAAAACTGCGCCCGACTCGAGGAGGTCGGGGGGATCAAAGGAGGGGCATGGCTTCTCCGGACGGAGGGCGCCGGGTCCGCCGCTGAGGCGGAGGTCTGTCCCAGAGCTAGGAGGAGAAAAAAAAAGTCGACGGGGACAGAAGTCCGGCCAGGGGACGAGGGTGAAGGGGGGCTCCCGCGGGCCCGCTAGTCGATGGGGCCTCGAGCCTCCCAGGCGGAGCCGAGCCCGATGGGAGCGGGGAGGGGCCTGAGGAGGGGAAGGGGGCTCCTAGAACCGGGCGAAGAACACTGGGCCCGCGGCTAGAGCGATGGAAGGGGCTCGTGCCCCGGTAGGAACGGCGGCGGTGGCCTCGCGACTGCGCTCCACCAGCCGGATCGGGGCTGCAGTCACTCGGAAGTCGGAGCCACAAGAGGGTTGCCGTGGGAGCTCGACAGCTGGGCGCCAGGCAACTGAGGAGGGGGGAGACGAGGTCCCGACCTGTCGCGACGTGGATGACGCCTGCGATCGCGGAAGGAGAACGCGATCTGGCAACCTTGGGCCTCCGCGGCGGCTATCAGCCAGCTGGGCGGGTGCTATATATATATATATATATTTATATATATATATATATATATATATATATAAGGGAGGAAGAAAAATAGCGGGGTGTGTGTGTGCTGTGATGGGGTGAGGGCTGCTGTCAAGAGAACAATGAACACCAACTCCAAGCATAACTCTTGAAATATATATATATATATATATATATATATATATATATATATATATATATATATATATATATATATATATATATCAAATCCAAGATAAGGTCTAGCAAAATCATCGATTCATTATTTTAAGAAGAGATTCATAGTAAGAAGTTACACAAAGGTTTATAATACAGCTAAAGCTACTCCTACTCCTAAGTTTAATAATGAGAAACAAAACAAACAAAATAATTTTTTTTGAAAGACTGAACAAAAGTAGAGAAAACTTGTTCAAGAGCATTTAAGGTACAATCTGATAATCATATACGTCTATCCAAAATCATGGTGCTCCAAGTCCTCGTCATACTAGTAAGCAAGGCTACGATAATCACAGAGTCCTTGACTAAGGTACATACCTCTACGTTCATGGTATTTAAAATTTTTGCATTGCCGCATGCGACGGCGAATACCTTAAATTTCTACACCCGAGAAATAGGTCAAAAATCTGACTATATGTCCTCACTATGCCAGCTAACATGACTATCGAAGATTCTAGATCCCATAACCGAGGTGACCTAGCCCATATGATTTTTTTTTCTCAAAAGAAAAAAGCAAACATAACACAGGAACAACATGACAAATTGATCAGTCAACAAGAAACATATGGAATCGAATTTCAAGATAGTTATAAGAGACAATTACGGGAATAGAATAGAGAAGAACGGAACTTGCAGCAAGATCTCTAATGGTCTGTGCATCCTAGACTGTTCTGACGATAGCTCGTCCTGCTGGTTTCCCCTGGTCTGCTGATGATGCTGCATGAACTGCTGCTGCTGAGAGAAATCAGGAATGACAGGAAAAAGTCTCTGTACAGACAGAGGTGCACCTCCAATGTAGCAGAAATGTCAACCTGAGTCGACACAACAGGAGCTGCGGTCTCGAGGCCCTGATGAACAGGACGAGAGGTGGCCAGCATCTCGATAGTATTCCCCGGACCGGAGCGATGAGATCATGTCTCCATAACCATCATAAAGACAGATCAAAACAAGAAGTAATTACTGGGAATGAATCAAAAATTCAAAGGAGAATAGCTTATATTCAAGGGAAGACTGTCACGACCCGTACCCGATTTTCGGACGCGAGCTCGTGAGCAAGCCAGCTACGTATCGAACGGACTCCAGTCCGACTCGAATACGTAAACGCTGTCAAGGCTATGGTATACTGCCAAATTATGGCAACCAACTCTAAATCTCAATCCACAATAAGATAATAAACATGAATGGACACTATGGGTCGTGGTCTGCAAACCACTAGCATAAATGTTCGATAAGACTCTAAAGGAAATAACAAGAGTCTACAACTGAAACAAGAAACATGATATCTCATGATAAGGAATGAAAAGCACGAGCGAAATATAAACACAATAGCGATACCTGAATCCCACAAGCGTATCATTGCCTCCGTAATACCCACATGAATCGCAAATCCTCCGCCATCCAGAACTACTAGCTAACTCTATGCAATCGCTAAACCTGAGGAGATCATCAGGTCCTCAGAGGACATAGCAAGATACATAATATACATGTCTATCTAACAGTTTTATCATGCACAAAGATGATAAACAAGAAAATAGGAACACGACCAATGACTACGAACATGAACACGGACACACGAACAACTACGCATAATGAACTGCCGGATGAACGATAATCATGAGATCAATAGAAGAACCAAACCCTCGTCCCGAGTGTGGACACACTGGTTTGAACTAAACACTAACCCTCGTCCCGAGTGTGGACTCTCTGGTTAGTACTAACCCTCGTCCCGAGTGTGGACTCTCTGGTTAGTTCACGGCAAGGTACTCTCGTCCCGAGTGTGGGCTCTCTGGTGCAAATACTACATCCTCGTCCCGTGTATGGACTCTCTGATGTAAACACCCTCGTCCCGAGTGTGGACTCTCTGGTGTAAGTCAAGTCAAGTCAAGTCTACACCCTCGTTCCGAACGTGGACTCTCTGGTGCAATAATCGACATCCTAGTCCCGAGTGTGGAATCACGGATGTAAACAGATCAAGAAAAATAGCCTCGTCTCGTGTGTGGACTCTTTGGTGCCAAGGAAGCAATATCAAGGATTTAGCAGTTCACTATACGTATTCATTATATGACATGACTCAAGCAAGGTACTGACGAGAAACTCCAAGTGTGAACCACAAGACCAAACATGGACACGG
>JANAVB010035018.1:5937580-5942580 GCA_029216955.1 Iris pallida | reverse complement strand
TCGAGGGGTGGAAATCACCAAGGAACAGAAGATCGACAGTCCAAAATGATCATTGCCCGAATTTAAGAAGAACGAATAAGTTACAACCAATACTCACCGATCTTGGGATCAACTTTGTTCATCCGCCTCAGAAACATAGTCGATGCTTCGGTTCTGACAAGAAGAACTGCTCCAGCTCACAAATCGGTCCGAACAATTGAATCGACATCTACACAGAAATCACCATGTCGAGAAGAGGAAATTGATCAAAAGAATTGGAGAATAATCCCTTAGAAATAAAGAACGTAGGCCGTGAGGGCAATGACGTACCTACAGAGGTCTGGATCTAATGGCAAAAGGGAAAGGAATATGGCGCAGGCCCGATCGTCCACCTTGAATTGCTGCCGGAGAATGATCGTCGCGAAAGTGATCGATCTCCGTCGTCGAGAAGGAGAACAGGGAGATGCCGTCGCTGCTGGTCGAGCTGCTGAGAACTTGATGTTGGAGAGTGCTCCGCCGAATCCGTCGCCATCGCCATCGTTGCCGTGGTCGTCGATCCCGCCGTCATGAGGGGTCGCCGTCGAAGTTGTATGCCACGACTGCTGCCTTCGTCGTCGGAGAGGTCGGATCATCGCTGCTCGAAGACGCCGAGAAAAGGGAAGAGGGTTCGTCGCTGCTCGATGCTCTTCCGTCGTCGTTGAGGAGACATGGCGTCGTTCGCTGCGGAGAAGCCGTCACCATCGCCGCCGTGGTGAACTTTCTTGCGCCACCAGGGAAACGAACGCCTAGCCGCTACCACCGTCGGTCTGAGGGTCGCCATCGGCCATGGCCGGCGAAGCTAGGGTTAGGGAGAGGTGATTTGAGAGAGGAGGGAAAAGAGATCGAAAAGAAAAGCTGAGTTGATGGAGAGAATGGCTTTCTCTCTCCAGCCCCCATATAAAAAATTCAACTTTATAAAAAAACCCCCCCACGAAAGGTCTTTAGGCAAGGAAGCCCTCCCCCTTTTCAAATATTACTGTAACTATTAAAAAAACAGTTAAAACTTTTATTGTAATTATTATTATTTTAAAAAAAGTGAGGGGACCACTAAATTGGTTGTAACCACCTTTTGAAATTGAAATTGCTCCTAAATTAAATTTCCTCCAAAATAGATCATCAAAATTATTAAATAAAATATTAACCTTTCTATTTTGAAATCGAAATTAACAATTGCTTTAATTAAAATAATTTTTTTTCTCAAAAACCGGGAAGTGGAGTTACAGCTTGGATTTGACTTGGGCCCAATCTGGACAGGTTTGGTGCAACCGGGTTCCCTAAAACTCAATAATATAAATAATAAATAAATAATCTTCGGTAATGGTTAAGTCGCAACTTGGCCTGGTTTTTCTAGTTAGGACTCACTTATGGCTGGGTCTCCCTTGGCACGGCTAATACACTAGTCAAAGTACGCCACTGCACTATCTGTGCCGTGATTTCTAGTCGTCTTGTACTCCAAAACTTAGCTGTGGCTAAAGTCATCTATCGTAATAATTAACTAAATAATTACTTATAAATTCTAAAAGTCACATTTAAATCAAAATAAATAATAAAAAAATATTTCCAAAATTTCCGGGAAGGGGAGCTACAAATCTACCCACCTTAAAAATAATTTCGTCCTCGAAATTCTTAATTCATAACTATGCCTTAAAAATCAAAATCGACTATTACCTTAATCTCCTCAATTTTAATTTCTCAAAAATATTTCTATGGCCTTCTCTAGTCATTTAGTAACTACGAAACTTCGAGAACTTCTACCCACAGTTGGTCATACTACTCCTCAAAATACGGTCACTAAAATCTTATAATCTTCTAACTACTGCTAACAATTCTACCGGCAGATATCTAGGCATATGGCATCTATACACTCTCATATCTATAAACAACCCAACATTCAATAGTCAAGCAATATTATACTATAATTTAGGAGTTTCTGATGAATTCTAGACAGCACGATTATTCGTCACCCCGGAATAGGAAGGGACGAGAATCAATGGTACGGAAAGCAAGAAAGTATAATCGAGAGCAAATATGGAGTTTTCAAGGATGTAGAGAATTTCTAGGAGAATTTTCAAGGTAGTGTGGATTGAGATTTCTAAGGGTTTAGTCGGTTGCGCAGGCTCGTACCAGTACAATTACGTAACCGGTACGATATGCTCTGACCTGCATGGGCCACCAAAAAACTTGTCACGACCCGCACCCGGTTTTCGGATACGAGCTCGTGAGCAAGCCAGCTACATATCGAACGGACTCCAGCCCGACTCGAATACGTAAACGCTGTCAAGGCTATGGTATACTGCCAAATCATGGAAACCAACTTTAAATCTCAATCCACAATAAGATAATAAATATGAATGAACACTATGGGTCATGGTCTGCAGCCCACTAGCATAAATGTTCGATAAGACTCTAAAGAAAATAACAAGAGTCTACAACTGAAATAAGAAACATGATATCTCATGATAAGGAATGAAAAGCACGAGCAAATATAAACACAATAGCGATACCTGAATCCCACAAGCGTATTATTGGCTCCGTAATACCCACATGAATCGCAAATCCTCCGCCATCCAGAACTACTAGCTAACTCCATGCAATCGCTAAACCCGAGGAGATCATCAGGTCCTCAGAGGACATAGCAAGATACATAATATACATGCCTATCTAACAATTTTATCATGCACAAAGATGATAAACAAGAAAATGGGAACACGACCAATGACTACGAACACGAACACGAACACAGACATACGAACAACTACGCATAATGAACTGCCGGATGAACGATAATCACGAGATCAATGGAAGAACCAAACCCTCGTTCCGAGTGTGGACTCACTGGTTTGAACTAAACACTAACCCTCGTCCCGAGTGTGGACTCTTTGGTTAGTACTAACCCTCGTCCCGAGTGTGGACTCTCTGGTTAGTTCACGGCAAGGCACCCTCGTCCCGAGTGTGGACTCTCTGGTGCAAATACTACATCCTCGTCCCGTGTGTGGAATCTCTGATGTAAACACCCTCGTCCCGAGTGTGGACTCTCTGGTGCAAGTTAAGTCAAGTCAAGTCTACACCCTCGTCCCGAGCGTGGACTCTCTGGTGCAATAATCGACATCCTAGTCCCGAGTGTGGACTCACGGATGTAAACAGATCAAGAAAAACACCCTCGTCCCGTGTGTGGACTCTCTGGTGCCAAGGAAGCAATATCAAGGATTTAACAGTTTACTACACGTATTCATTCTATGACAAGACTCAAGCAAGGTACTGACGAGAAACTCCAAGTGTGAACCACAAGACCAAACATGGACACGGCTATATACAATAAAAATAACTCAAAAAAATATAATACGAAAAGCACATGTCCATAAACAACCAAAACTGGGAAATAAAATACAATGCATGTAAATAAAACTGTAGAGGAAGGCAAGGTATACTTGCCTGGAAGCTGCACGTAGATCTATCAAATATATAGTCACTAGTAAGCCACACAGTCCAAGTCATCACAACTATCTCCGAAAGCTAAAACAAACATTACCAACGTTCTTAGAATAGTTAAATTAGCTAGGATTGCCTGTCCTTAAGTCCAATTATGGATACAGGGGGAAAATGGAAATTTTAGGTAAAAACGATGTCCGCCGTTGGACCCGCTTTGCACCGAAAAGCGTGCCAAGGTCAATGGTCTCTAAAGTCATCAAACTACATGTCTACGGATCCAGTTTTCCGATACGAATCCAACGGTATGTCCAGTTTTCGATTCGAGGGGCGGTGCACAAAATCATCCGTTGAGTCGGTCCGGGGAGCCCGCGATACGGCAATTTTATCAACTGTCTCAGAATCGGACCAAACTTGGCATACAGGACCAAAAAAATAATATAGGTCTTGATGGCGCAAGTTTTCGTCTCGATCTGACGAGCGTGCACAAAGTAATTAAGAAATTTGCAAAGTGCACGATATGGTGAATTTCGACGGATACGCATCAAATTCGTCACGCACACGCGACCAATTTGAATTCCGTCAAAGCCCACACGACCACGAAGCCGATACGCAGCTTTTGATACCTTCGGTTCGCGACTAAGTCACCCGGTTTGGCGGAACACACGTCGTGTGGATGGATTTTCTAGTTTTTGAACAGTTTTAAAATAGGTTTTTCTCGAACTTTGGATTCAAATACCTTTACATCCAGTGAATGAAAAAATAAACTAAAAGAAAGGGTTTGAAGGGCTATATGTGGTCTAAAATTCCATTCAGAAAAGTTTCAAAAATTTCTAATAGATTGATCGGAATCTTCCCCGAAACAAGAGGGTCTTGACTATTTTCAAGTTATCAGGAAACTAATTTTTTTCCGTGATTTTCTAGTCGATCTTTCAAATCGATGGGTTAATACCATGGAGTACTACTAGGTGGGTCGTCTAGAGGGTCATATAGGCTCCATGCTACAACTTGTGGAATCAAAAAATAGTAATCATGGACGAAGATAATGATCGAAGAAGAGGTGTACCTCGTGGAGACTCGAAACAGAGTACTCCTCTGTTTTGGTCGGGTCTGATGATGTTGGCGGTGCTGCGGCGATGGGGGTCGGCCTGCCGGTCCGACGGTGCGCGGAGGCGTGAAGGCCGGGGAAAGGGTCGCCCACTCTCGACGTTCCCCTGGGTGGTGGCGCTCGTTAGGTTTTGTGAATCTCCCTTTCCGTCTGATTCCTCGTATATATGCTGCTGATGGTGATTCAGTTTGCTCGACTGCTTATGGGGCTTAGGCTCGGCTTTACAGCAGCGTTTTAGTTATAGCCCGTGAAAGCTGAGAACTCAGCTGACTTAATGGGGCTCGGGTGCTGGGTATTCGGGTGAGGGATGCAGCAGGCTGGCCGGGCTAGGCATGGCCCTGGTGGGCCTGGGCTTGGTTTCTAAGTTGTCTTTCTTTTAACTTTTCTATTTTCTTTTTAGCCTAGTATATATACATATAGATATCTATATATCCATATAATATATATA
>JANAVB010035018.1:5734921-5770645 GCA_029216955.1 Iris pallida | reverse complement strand
ATAGATGATCACAAGGTACAGATTGAGTACTGTAGCCGTAGTAGATACAGCTTTTAGCTTGACCTATTAGATGATTTTTAATTTCAAGGACGAAATTCTTGTAAGGTGGGTAGTATGTGAGCCCCCTGAATTTTAGGGTTTATTTAAATTTTTTCTAAATGAATTATTTTCAATAAATATTTTTATTTAATTATTTTGATCATTAAATGTTCTTTTCCGTGACTTTGATTTCTGGAGCGTCAGAGATGTCAATCTCTGGAAACTTCCTTCATAAGTTTGTAGTAGACAAGATTATTTTTATTTTGATATATCATATTCCACTCAAATTTATTCTCTTGTTTCTTTTTACTTCGTACAACTTTCGGGTCAATTTAGGCAATTTGACCATTCCCACTTTTATTTATGATTTTCATATGCATATTTCCATGACTTTTAATTTAGGAGCACAAGAATAGTTGTTTTCTCAAAACCAACTTCACATACATGATCTAGTCAAGATTGACCTTCGTGTCCCACTCAGACACACCATCTTGTGATTTTTGCATCGGACAACTTTCCTGACACAAGACCCAATCTTGATTCATCCCACGGAGTCACATTTTTTTGACTTAAATTGGGGATACCATTTCGAACCAAACCTGTCGACCCAAAATATAGACACGGCCCACATTAAGCCTACTAGACATATGACACTTGTGTCCCATCCAATTGGGCTCCCGCATGCTCCTATTTCATCAATGATTATAAATGACTTAAATTTGTAGTCAGGACCAAACCTAGTCCAAACTTAACCAAATTTCATCCAACATTAACCAAATTTTATGTGGCTCCTCTCATGACTAGCCAAACACACAACACTCTCATTCCCCAACAAAACACCAAACACTATAAGCCTGCACACTTTCAAATCAAATGGACAACTTTATTTATCAAATTCCAAAAATAGGAACCAATCCCCACACTCAATCCTAGCCATTGGTTTATCCTTCATCAATCCACCACACATTCCCACATGACACAAACTCCCACCCCTCTCCTAGGTAGCCGTCCGTAAAATCCCCACAACTCTCTCTCTCTCTCTCTATTTTTCAATCACTCACAGCCATCAACCCCTCCTTTATACCACACATCGCCCCCACTCTCCTTCATGCAAACACAAAAGAAACCTCCTAACCGACCACAGCAACAGCAGCTTCCTCCATGGTCGACGGCTAGCTCAACACCATATCAACCTCTCTATTTCTTCACTTCATTCCTTCATCATCAACTTCACACCATCATTATTTATCCTCATCCTTCCCATACTCCAACTCCCTCCTCCTTCATTCTTCTTCATTTTTTCCTTCCTTTCTTGAGTTGCTGTTACAACTGCAGCTGTTGCTTGAGCCTCCCTACATACAGTGGCGGTGTGCTCGGCCAGCCACCGTACATGGCGACGTCGTACGCTGTGCAGCTGCACAGCCGCACTCCTCCTGCGGCTGTTGCTGCCATTTATGATACGACTGCTGTTGCTACTATACGACGCCGGTATAGCAACCCTGGTTGCGACCACGTCCCTGCGTACACTCCGTCGAGCCACCCACGCTCGAATCGTCATCCAGGCATGACCGCCGTGGCACCCGCGTGCAAAGCGCGGCCACCTATCTGCGTGCGCGTATGCGTGTGCAGGTGCAGCAGAAGCACGACACGGTCGTGCGCCACCGTCATCGACCCCCCCATACCCATGAAACCATGGGAGACCCCCCTCTGGTGTAGTCGTCCTTTCCGATGCGTAAAACACTCGATTCGTGCATGTCACACGAGATCCTGTCGTGACGCACTTTTTGGAGAAGTCAGAACTTGTTCCCGGGACATCGACTATGTACAAGTTTTTTAAGAAATTCGACCCTTGTATCAACGAACACTTTGCTCCGTTGCATTCTTGTATATACCCCTTCGCTGCTCTCAAGTTTCAACCATTAATTCGATCGTTTGATAGATCAAAATCAGCCGCCAAGTTGCCCGAATAATTATGTTTATTTTTGGACAGTTTTGTGGAGCCAACTTCGTGGACTTGTATATTCGCTGTCGTAGCTCCATTTGATGCGCCACCAGTTCCTGTGCATAGTAGGTATAACCATCTTCTTGTCCCTCAAGTTTCGTTTCATTGTGAGCTTGTTTGGACGGTTAATTTGACGCCAAGTTGGCCATCCGAATTCATAATTTCTAACTTGTAAAATTCTAATTTTGGACCCGGGACTCCGATTCAAATTCTGGTACCACCAATAGACTCGTGGCATTGTTATGGCACAAATTCATATAAAATTTGTTAGATTTGGAGGACGTGGGCTCTGATACGTATTTTTGTACAAAGCGGGCCCCACAGTCCGAGTCAACGGACCATTTTGAGATTGGCTCATCGGAATCCAATTTCGGATATACCGTTGAGTTGGTATCATCATTTTGGACTCGTTGACATATACTTTGCTAGATTTAGTGAACTTTGTCTCCGGCACATATTTTCGTACAAACCAGATTCCAATATTCTGTCAACGGACCATTTTAAGATCGGGTCAACATAATCCAATTCCGGATATATCGTTGGGTTCGTATCGTCATTCTGGATTCGTAGACATATAATTAGTTAGGTTTAGTAGACTTGTATTATGTCATATTTTTTGGTGCAAAGTGGGTCCAATACGGACATCATTTTAACCCAAAATTATCGTTTTGCCCCTGTATCCAAATTAGACTTATGGGTAGGCTATTCTAGCTAATTTGACCATTCTGGACAAGTTGGTGACGTTTGTTTCATCATCCAACAACGTCTGCAGGTATTTTCTTTATGTATCACTATTTGTTATAATTAATTTTTTTATGTTCGTATTTCTGAACTAGTGCAACGAAACTGAGATCAGTCGATTCCAGTGATCTCACATCGCTAAAATTGATAAGTTGACCATGTGGATTGCTATGATAAGTTTGTTAAACTTACGGTTGATCATCTTATCTCGATTTATGTTTCATAGGTTTCGATGTACGAATAACGAGGAGCAACTTGATATTTTAATAATCTACAACTTGCAATTCATATTATTATTAGCTTATATATATAAATGGTTTTGTAAAACTCTAAATGATTTTGGGTTTCTAGTATTACCTAATAATATTTTATAAATAAAATTATAGTTTCTAAATATATGAATGATTTTTAGATATATGTGTATTTGTAATTTTTTTCTTAAATCATAAGTTACGACTATTATAGTCGTTTCCTATTCCTTATCTCTATTATCGTGCCAAATCTTGATTCTAGACTGTTATATCAAACTAGGCTATTTGGACTATTCTGGACTCAGTGGAACCGCCTGTGCCGTCGTTTGAGACCATCTTGTGGAGCATAGCATCATACCTATTCCGTGTCGACATGTTTGTGTCTTGCACGTCGACTTTCAACTAAATTGAGGTGAGTACATTCTCTGATATTTTTTTGCTTTGATATCTATTATATCCGATTCAATTATAGAATTTTACTTGATTCTCGACACGAGGATACACGGACTAGTATACGTTGGATCCCGTCATGAGATGTTACTCATGGTTTACCTGGTATACTGGTACATGTCTTATTCTTGACTATTGTCTTTGAACTTGTATAGACACCGATTCCTAAGGGGATTTGCTATCCCCTGAGAGAATCCCGTGTCGTAACGTGCTGTGGTTGGATCCATTATACTACTCAGGGATGGAGTTATTAGAGATTATGTGATCAATACCCCTCATGTCACTTCCTGTGCATAGCTCTACCCTCACTGCACGTAGGGTAGCCTGACCTGATACTACTGGAATAGTAGCTTTCTATTTTGGCCAGCCTGATCTCTAGGTTTACCTGTGCTTGTTCTTGTGCACAGCCAGTCAAATGAAACAACCAGATCTTGACCCAAGCCGATCACATAACGCTATAATATCTCAAGGCACTGTTTATATTTTACATTATGCATCAGATGTTCTTGTACTGCTTTACATTTCAGTATTTTATACCATGAATAATTCACTTGTACTGTTTTACTTCATGTCTTGATATTTTATCTTGTATTCTACTATTACTATCTCTTAGTATTTGTCAATTTATTTAGAACTGTTATTAGTTTATGTACTCATTCCCATCCTGACTGGATATGTTGACAAATTTTAGGAATTGTTATGCCCCACATTATTGGACTACAAAATGATGCTGGCTGAGGCGGATCTCGATATTCTTTCACCGTGAGTTGTCTCCCGGGAGTTCTAGGCCTGGTAGTTTGATTTAGTTTTGTTATTGTTTTGTCTCCGATACATTCTTGTCTCATATGATTATTTTGTAGATCCTAGTTGTTCTAGTGATACTATTATCTTTTCTTATTCTTATCTTCTTAGATGTTTGTGATTTGAGTACAATATTGTGTTATAGAACGTCTAGATGTTGTAGATATTATTGGGTACTTGACAGCGTTCTACCGCCGATACTGTAGCGTAGGCTGGGCGTGGCCCTTGTACACGTGCCCGAATATCCGGGTGCGGTCATGACATATTGGCCAGTTGATCCAGAATGTCAAATTTGTAGGGCATGTCTAGCCCTAGCGAGGAGCCACCCTTCAAGGATTTATCGAGCCGGGTTCCTTCTGTATGCTCTTATCTATGAAGGCGGTTTTGGCAATAGTACCTTCTAGTACCTTCGATGATGGTACTGGCGGAGGTGCAACCTCTTCTTGATTAGGGTCATTGTTGCGCCCATACGTCTAATCTAGTTTCTTTGATCATGGTCTCATTGTCGGAGGCCATGTAGACAGACCTGTATTGTATGAAATTGGCAATATCATGACGTAAGCTGACTCGGTTTTACTAGCTCTGTCTTTGTCAGGGTAGGGACGCATGGTGGCATCGTCTTCTAACTCCAGCGGCTGGCTACCCCCAGCTACTGTAGTAGCTTGGATGGGTGAAGGTCTACCCCCCAACTTTGCATCTTATCCTTGAAGGATTGCTAACCCTAGTTGGAAGATATATGGAAAATACGTATCCCCTGGTTGCTGCATACCTTTCCACAAGAGTCCTCTCGATCGGGTATTTTGGAATACCCATGTCATAGGTATAGCCGGGTGGGATAACTTACGTGTTTGCGGTCTCCTCGTATTGGTTGAGGAGGAGGACGCCTTTGAGCCCTTCAGGACGAGAGTATCCCTTCGAGCGGAGTAGCAGACAGAACTAGTTCATCTTTCGCTGTCCGCTGTAGCCATTGGAAGACGGATGGCTTGTTTATAAACACTGTTGTCTGAAACAATATCAGTTGATGGTGATTTGGTTACAATTCCCCGTAGAGGGTTTGCTGCATACGTTACCGTATTTCTTTACCTCCCGTTTGCGATCTATTATTTCCTGTAATTTTGGCATAAGGTGTTTGTCTGTGCCACGTGGGTCGTATGGTTGATCAGACCAGACTTCCTATCCATCACAGGGGTTACCCGGAATATTTATGGGGTCAGCTCATTTCATGCGCATGATTTTGACCGGTGTATTGTGTGTGTCCGATAGAGCCTTCCTTGGGGCCGGTATAATCATCCGGGGCACCTTCTGATGAATGTCTGAGGCAACGTTCCGGCTATGTTTAGTCCGTGTCTCTCTGGGCCTCTTTGTACTGGCATTTGATTAGTACAACGCTTCCATGTCTTCTTCGTGGGTAGGGTTATGAGAGATTTATGGAAGACATATCTCCTTCGCCTTCTTTGTGTGTGCTATTATCTAGCATTATTTGGGGTGGCTTGATGTACGTCTACAGGCACTCGTGTTGATATAGATGAGGCATGTTTTAGCGCCTCCTGCTGGCAAGCTGGTTGAGATGCAACTTTGTCTTCTTGAGCAGGGAGTGGCTAGGATGGTCTAGTGAGAGCGTGTGTTTTCGTATCCCTGGTATTACATCACCTTCTCCAGTTAGGACCCAAGTGTTGGGCTCCGTTCTTCCCGCTTTTGAGAGCAGGGGAAGGATACACAGGAGCTGGATGTGGGGCTTTGATGGTAGAAGTTGACAGAGCATCCGCCATAGTTGCTGGTGGTGATGCAACAGCCTTTACCACCCAAGCCTTGCGAGTCTTCCTAGGTTTCACAAACCTTGGAGAAGGGTTTGACCCTTTAGAGCATTTCTTCGTAAGCTTGTTGGTCGAAACGGATGACCAACGATTGTTGGGATGAACCCAACATGAAAGTATTAGATTCCGTCACTACTTTTTCTTCGGAGGAGAAAGCCATCCCCAACAGAGTTGCCAGCTTGTTCGCCATCGCAGGAAATATAATGGTGATATGTATCTTTTAGAGGGATAAGGGAAGAAGAGATAAGTTAATATAATTGATTTCCTTTATATATTATAATTTGAACAGTACAACAAAGTCCTAATAGTAAGGATTTGCTAGTACAAATGTAGATTATGAAAAAGTGTACCGATGGAGATCAAGTACTGTAATGACTCCTTTACTCCGTTGATGATCTGATACTTAGTAGCTTCTCGAAGTGCTCTCTATGACTCTCTCATGTGTACTTGGTACCCTAAACGATGAGGTTGATTTGGTGGATTTGACCACTTGATGATTTTATTTTCTTCTTCCGTTCTTCCTCGTTGGTGATCTGCGCCTCTTTTATATTTGCCTTTTAGTGGAAAGCTATGAAGGATGTAATGATGAGGGTGGATCTTCTGTGTGGAAGACGCTATCTGGGTTGTCATTACTTTTAGGCAGGTTGTTTAACCGCTCGGCCTGATCGAGACGCTGATTGGATGGTCGTTGATGCAGGAGCTTCGGGTGAGGACTTGAGTATCCTCGGGTGTAATTGTTGGTGGTTTTGACTGTCCATCCATACGACTTAATCACCGGTGACCTAGCATACACGAATGTTTAGGATAACTTGTCTTTTGAATGGTACGGTTATGTAATGCGTGCACCATAAATGAGAGACTTAAATCAGGTGGGACGATCTTTGGTTGATGCATGACACTGGACGTGATTTGGAGGGAATCTCTAGTTTGAATGGGACGGTTATGGTGCAACACCATAAACGTGGTGTTGATCCTTTCAGCACTTACCAACATGATTTAAGGTGATTTGGTTCGTGGTGTGAACTAGCTTATGGTGATTCGGTTCGGGGCACGAACTAGCTTCTAGTGATCCAGTTCGGGGAACGAACCAGCTTATGGTGATCCGGATCGGGACGCGAACCATCTATTTTGGTGTAGACGGTGGCTCAGCCAGGAACTTGAGCCATCTGCCTTGGTGTGGAGACTGGTTGGGTCGTTTGATCCGCACGCCCTATTAGCCGTATAGGGCTTCATGGAAGGGAGGCCGCATGGTATCTGGGCTGCATGTGATCTAGTCGCATGGAGTGGTCCAGTTGCCTTTGGTTCTAGAAAGGTGATGTACTTTGGGGTATTTTGTTGTTGGAATTTGCCATCCCACTGGATATCTCTGGGCCTTCGTGTACTTTGCCTGAGGTGGTTTGGTCTTGATTCAGCCTGAAAAATTTCCATGCTTCTACATACCACTTATGCAATAAGTGCGTCAAAACATTTTGTGAATTGTTGTGGTTCTGTCCACGACAGACAGGTAGTGTCGAGACTCGATTGGAAACTTGTATAACGATATTTTGTGCAAGTGTTTTCCGATAAATTTGGTTCGAAAGATCAGGACAGACTTGTATCAATTGATGATATATCGGACGAGAATTCAAAACTATTAATTGGTCGAATAAATGAGACTAGAGAAATGATTATACGTCGAAAAAACTCGGATCGGTTGGATAGGAAATTCGAATGCCATAATTTGGTCGTACGATCTGGGATTTCAACGGAATGTTGGTTGATTCAGATAATCATACCTAAGGAAATAATTGGTTGCGCGGAGAGGAAACTCATTTGAGTACGATTAAGTCACGTAAAACTTAGAGGGAATGACCGTATAACTTAGAGATTCGATGTTGGACAATCGAAAAATCGGTTACGCGATTGAAGTATAGCGGAATACGTCTCATTTGTGAAACGGTGCAATGTGTCTAGAAATAGTTTGTTATGAAACGTAGGCGAATGCGATGCAAGTCAAGTTGATGTTGTAGATTCAAGTTGTAACTATCTAGAATTCAAATTCTATTTTTGGAAATCAATACTTTTTTAAAAACTTATAAAATCATTTTTAAAATTTATTTGTGGATCTATTTCTAAATTAGTTATTCTTATTTTTGGATTTATTTTTATTAATAATTAAATCATTATGAACCCACCAAGCCTTGAGCTTGGATTGTGAGCTAGCCTAGCCTATTAGCCTACCAAGCCTTGAGCTTGGATTATGGACTACTAGCTAATATGGTATTCCTAATTTTTATACAATTATTAGTGGTCTTAGGCTTTAAATTAATTAGTAATTGGTAATTAGTAATTAGTTACTAATTAATGGATTAGTAAGTGGATAAGTTAGTGTTAGCAGTTAGTTTGTAGTCTTCATTATTATCCTTAGATATATTACAAATTACATTGGTTGCCATCCTAGTTTGTGGAGAACTCCATTTTTTTCTTCTATTAGAAAGTGGGGACTCCCTAATATTTTATTACAAAAATGTTCCAGTTCTATTCCTACAATCTAACAAGCAGCCTAACAGTCGTTATCTACTGCGCTCCGCCGAGCTCTGCGGTCGAACTCCGGCGAAGTGTCATCGAGCACTTCCCTATCTCTCCTCTTCCTCGACTACCACCCTTTATATCCGACCAAAGCCAACCCCCACCGACGCCAGCATCTTTCGCATCCCCGTACCTTATCCTTCTTCCCTGCGCGACCGACCATTATGACCACCTCATCACTACCACGCCTCTATCCACCACAACCACCACCGCCACTCCGACCACCACACAACCCGACCCCTACTGGACAGCACCTCCGTCGACCACCTATCTCGACCTATACCACGCTGTGTCGATTGCCACCAACACCGCAGCCTATCACCATCACTTCCTGACCAACGCCCAAACTACCGCCTTCACCTCTCCTCGGCTAACCCACCACTTCACAGCTCCGCCTCCAGCCCTAAATACTACCACTGCTTCGTTGCTTCATCGAACCCCTACTCCACCTTTCTACCACCATCGTCGAGGTCACAATCACCACCTGCTCGACTACTCCGTCGAACCCGACCACCATAGTTACTATCAACCACACCACGAGCCACCGACTCCAACTTTTCAAACCCAGCCACCTCCGTCGATCTACACACCTACATCACCCAAGTTCACCTGCCACCACTCTAGTTTCACATCGACCGCCGACCCTCCGCTCTCGACCACCGATCGGTCAACCTCCATCTTTCATCTCTCTACCGTGACGCAACCACCACCACTACTCCAGCTTCGTCGTTGCCCTGATCCCGACCCAGCGACCGTCGACTCTAGATCTGTCGCCATCGACGCTCTGACACCATTCGGTAAAGCCTGCATGCCAGATCCGTGAAGCCACCATGCCATTTTCGTCGGCTCTTACAGTTCCGGCCAGATTCGAAGTACTCGGCCTCCGACGACTTCGATCTTGACCGCTCGCCTCACCCTAGCGCCTGGCCAGCCTCCGCCATCGCCAAGCCTCGGTGAGAGTTCTCCGTCGAGTCTCTCTCTGGTCTTTTCTCCCCCTGCTCTCTCTACTCACTCTTTCTTCTTCTCCTTCCTCCCTCGATCTTTTTCTCTCCTCTCTCTCTTCTCTCTGTTCCTCATTCTCATTCTCTCTCTGCTGAGTTTAAGAAGAAATTTTTAGGGTTTTCAACCCTAACCTGTTGGGCTGTGGGCTTCAAGCCCAGTAGAAATGGTTTTAGATTATAAATGTTTGTGTAGATTATTGTGGGCTGGGCTCAGGCCCAGTAGCATTATAATTTTTTTTATCGGTTGGGCCAGGCCCAATGGATTTATTTGTTGGTTTCAGCCATATATATAGTATTATATTTATGGAATTTTAGTAGTATTTAATAGATATATATTACTAAAATAATCTATATTCCTAAAAATGTGCTTACTGTTATTATAGTATTTATTTATAGTAAATGATTCTATAATATTTAAAATATAAATATTTAGGTTTTCAATTATTATACTTTGAGTCTAGTAAATTAGGCCTATACATTTATAAGTATTTCTAAATTTTTCTAAATACTTTATAGTAATTAATATTTAATATCTAAATAATAAATAATTATTTTAAAATGCTAATATTAATTTCTAAATATCTATATTAATTAGTTTATCAATGTTTGGTTTGATAGTCCAAGTCTCGACCATGATTAAATTCTTTTAACATTCGTTCTTTTCGACTTACTTTGATCATATCTAATCGTGCATTTCCTATTGCTCATTCTCTTACCAACCGATCGACGGATTACGAATTTTTTTCTATCGATCAATTATGGACTATATTGGGCGATGGATCAATCTTGGACTAGTACGGGGCGTCATGATCTTTATGACTATGATTTGGGATGACGTAATCTTGAATTATTATGGACTCTAGATATTGATACTTTCCGTGTCGACATGTTCGTGTTGCACAGCAGACTTTATATACCCGAGGCAAGTACTTACAATAATTACTTTCACTTCTTGATATTTACTATATTTTATGATTTAGATATGCATTCCATTATTATTGTCACGATTATCATACGAGAATAGTGTTTATGGATTCTATTTTATGATTACCATGTTTTCCTGTTTATCATGCCATGATTACCCTATTTCATGTTCGTGTTTCCCAATTCTGATTTGAATTCATAATTACTAGTTAGATACGAAATACCTTAGTACATATGTGATCAAAACCTGTATTTTTTGTTCCCTATTCCCTATTGATAGCTAAATCATACACGACACGTATGATTTAGCCGTACCAAGTAGATCCCTCAGCCCGATCACTATATAACGTGGTATTTCAAACATACTTAGTATATTTATGACTTTTGCATTCATATTGATTTTGTCATATGCTGATTACTCCTGTCATGATTATCCTGTTTTACCTGTCTAACTTACTTGTCATACCATGTTTGTAGTTTATATATTCATGTATATCATATTCTACTTATTGTTATATAGTTTATATCATGTTATGAATAGTGGATCATTATTGTACTTGCTCTAATCTTGACTGGATAACCAATTTTTAGGCGATGACTTCGAGAACTGGTATCCCATATTTTATTGCACATCTGAGGCTAATCATGGTTTATCAGAGGATGCAGAGGATGCTGTAGCAGACTTACCACTGGAGGTTGCTTAGTTTTAGATTAACATTTACTTTATGCTGATTAGATCATGTTGTCTGAACATTATTGAGATGTACTCTATTCTGAGGAATACTGTATCTGATTTTCTGAATTAGACTCTGTGGACTTGTCTTTCTATCTTTCTATTTCCACATCTAGCTGTTAGTACTTGTGATTGAGTTAGAATCTTGTTATCATGATTTACTTTATGTTGCTAGATTGGATATTACTCAAGGATTAGACAACGTACTACCGCTGACTCTGTGGTATAGGCTAGACGTGCTTCCACGTACACGTGTCCAAACTTCCGGATGTGGGTCGTGTCATGTTTTTATGGTAGCCCATACTGGTCGACTCTCGTGAAATTATTACATATACACATGCTCCTGATGTGAAAGTGACAGAATCCATGTATTAGAAAACAAAGACTTTGGAAAACTAAACAACAAAACTAGAGAACGAAAAAGTAAAACTTTGTCACAGACTAAGATGTTAAAGCCATGTAGACAAAACAAAGAATTTGGATGTGGTTTTTAGATCAAATAATGCTGAGTTCTACTATTCTATTGAACCCATTAAGAGAAAATATCTTCTTCTTTTTTTGCTTAGTTAGGTAGTGTTGCCTTTTGCGTCAGTGAGGGTTTCTGTCACATACCAGATCTTTAAGGCCTGGGAATTCTCACAGGGAGCTTTGATGGCCTTTAGTTCATATTATAAACATAAAGTTGGCAATTTTAAAATTATTTATTTTTATATAGGTGGTAGATTGGTTTTATTGATTCAATTAACTGCAACATTGTAATGTATCATACACTTTCCCTTGTCGTCTATTTGGATTATGTACATATTGGATGTTAGGAATTTTCTTTTAGAAAGTTTTTTTCCTTGAAATGCTGGGCAACTGAGGTTGCAACTAACCTGGGCTAGTCCAAATTCATATATGCTAGAGTTCGAATTCATTTCCCCTTACGATCCAATCTGGGCATGAGGGTGAGCCTGGATGAGAAAAAATATTATTTAAAGGAAGCAAAAGCATATAGTAAACAAAAGGTGAGTCTGAAAATTTATTTCATATGTAGTAAGCATACATAGTAAATGAAAGGTGAGACTGGGCAATCACTTTAGGAATGGTCCATGTTGGAAGTCAAAAATCCTTCAAGATTTAACATGACTTTTAGAACATTGATTTCAGTTATCCTGAATCATGTTGCTTGTTTGATAGCCATCTCGTCTCATGTTGAATTTTACACCTAACTTGAAATTGGAAGGGATTGATTTAGAAAGGTAATGCCAGTTCCTCAGTTTATGTTTTGGTACATGAGCAATATTACAAAGTATATTGAACTGTGTTTTTATCTTTTTTCAGGAATTTGCCACACGTGATGTTGACAATTTTGATGTGCTCAAGTTGAAGCCAAAGTAGTTACTTGTTTTGAGGATCCATTTAAGTAGTAGTTGTAAATATATGTATTTGGATACCCTATTTTGAGATAATGTAATGAAGATGGTGATATAACATTTTGATGTTTTCTTGTGAATATAGTTCAAATGGTTGTTTTAAAATTGAATTGAGAAGTTTTTGGAAAGTAATATATAATGTGCAGTATTAAGCGTTATAAATATGATGAGTTCAGTAGTATTGAGTGTTATAAATGTTATCCATTGAGCTTATACAGATTATTTATTCATAACGCTTTCAAAATGTCCTAAATTGTGCACTATATATTAACTATTCATAACGCTTTTATAGAAACTATTCATGACGGTTTTTTTTATAACGCTTTTAAAAAATATTTATAACACCCGTTTTCATAACGGTTGCTTTGAAAAAAAAGCGTCATGGTTCGTCATTAATGACGCTTTTTAGCCGTCATTAAAAGGGTTTTTTGTTGTAGTGAATCGTGCCACATCACAATATTTATATTGTAGAAGCATGAAAATATTAAAAAAAGGGAGAACGCATAGGTTTCGTGCGTCCGATGCATAAATATTCCCAAGTTAGAAGCTGCTTGCTTCTAAAGTAAGACATATGTTCAAGAAACGGGCCAGACAGACTCATGGTCCATTCAATTGCATGATGTCTCTTGTGAGAAGAGATAAATTTCAGACAGTGTGCAATGTTCAGACTACAAGGAAGATGTCAGTGTTTGTCATCCCCATCATTACACTTTGCCAGCATTAAAGGAAGCAGTTGTATGTGCCTACTTCCAGATCAATGTTTTGTAGTAAGCAATTGGAGAAGCTATGCGTTCAAATCTTGACTGATCCATAGTTACTCGAGGAAAAGTTATTATTTGCAATAAGCAATCAAATGTTATGGGTTTAAAGTAATTAGACGTATGGTCGATCCACACTAAATAGATCGTCTGCTGACATAGTAGTGTTTCATACAGTACGTCCCAAAATACATGGCGAGGTATACATGATTCTCGAGCACGTTCACTCTCCACTAACCGCTAAGGCTCATGCGCCTACCCAATTTCATGTGTCTCTGAGGCAGAAGATAGTGTATTATTTGCACATACGCACATGACTATTCTTGTGAAGAAAAGCTATAAATAGAGGACAGTTTCTTCCTCGTGCAGGGATACACACAGAGAGCACAGGCAGAAGGAGAGGCTACAGATAATGGTTCTTTTCTAAGCACTTTCAGAGAGAAAGAGAGAGAGATTTCGGTGATAAAGTTCTCCTTGCTAAAGAGAGTTCATCAATGACCAAGCTTCATCAACTTTAGCATCAGATTGTCAAAAGAGTAAAGAAGTCAAAGTAGACTCAATCTCTATCGCTCCAATTCCCAGATTCTATTTGTACTCAAAATTCTTGTTTAAGATTCTTATTGTACCTTTATCTTTGTAATAATACAAAATCCTACATTTTTGGACTCTTTTTATGTTGAAACAAAAATGACGACTCTACTGGTGGCGACTCTCCATTGATACGAAAGTGGCGGTACAATCTGATGTGAACAAGCTAGGTTCAGTTGAGAAAATGTTAGTTGTACAGTTCAACCAACAAGCATATGAAACGATGCTGTCGGACAAAGACTCAACTCTGACAGCCAAGAGGCAGAAATCTAAGTGTGTTCATAAGGCTTGGATCTTGAAGTCTCTTCCTGCTCTTCGTAGCGCCGCTAATGGAAAAGCTAAAGCTCTGGCCACGGACCAAAGCAACATGTTAGAGGCGCATGGCTCAGTACTAGCTACAATATTGTTTAAAGACATTCCTGCTATTGAGACGCATGATATGCATCATGCGTCTAGAAGAGGCTCTGCCAACGAGCCATCAACTAAGTCCTGTGCTTCTCGCAGAAAAAAGAACACCAAGAGGGCGCATGCTAATCATGCGTCTGTGAAGAAAGCTAAAACTTGTGACGAAATCCCTCGCTCCAATACGGGCAAAAAGAATTTACAACTTTTGAAATTTTGGTAAAGAAAAATATTATGATGCTAAAAATTTAAATGTTGGAACTTCCTATCTCATATTTGGTGAATCCAGATGGGAGTTCTGCTTCAATACAGAACTCAAGGCGCATAATTGGAGATAAAAAGTCTGTCTTCCACAGACTTTCTTTCTCATCAGATTGCGCTATGAAGGAGGCTCAGTTCATGCGTCCCTTCATGTTATGTGGGCTGATGACGGGAAGCTATACAAGATAAAGTCTATGCGTCCTAATCATCCATGTGCCTCTCTTCCATATGTTGTGGACTCATGCACATTTCTTCCCAATGTAACTAAAATGAGTCCACATGATAAAACAACTCAAGACCTAAGTACTGGGTGTTCCCATGTGCATAAAATAGGTCAACGAGTTAAGAAACCAACTCTTCCATGCACGGACGTTGTCCAATCGCATAAAAAGAAAATGGGGTCATACACCCTTTTGTTGATTTGCGTGATATGCTTCGATATAGCGTAAATCGACAGAGGTGTCAGCAAACACAGTTATGTCATGTCAAAACATTCTGTGTGAATATTATTATCAACTATTACTGCTCAAAAATAGTTGACCAATCAACCAGACGATCTGTCTTCACCAGATTACAACTAAATCTTTCGGATTTGTCGTATCTCGGACGACAACGTTCAGATAATGAAGATGAGTTACAGGAGGCCTCGGTCTATGCGACCTTCAGTCAAAGTGATAATCAAGCACCTTTATCCTCTTCATTCAGGGGAGGTCAAAGAGCTGCTTCACCTGAAGGTGTTTATCAAGGAACCTGTTCCCGATCTAGACAGTCTTCTGGTGTACTCAAATTCCCGAACAAGATAATATTGGGGTAGCACTCTCCCAATCTTTGATCATTCCATATCTCAATCTGATGACTGAGTACCTCACATTTCAGAAAGAGATGATGCAGTTTCACAGTCAGGATCAAGCAGTACTAGTATTACTTTCCTGTATACTGCTTCATCCGGTAGTCCGTATACAACTTCTGTGTATGTGACTGGTAATGAAAAAGGTAGTAACAATGATCGACAGAGAATTGATAATCTGGAATGCATGTTACAAAATGTCATGACGATGATGCAACAGATGCAAACAACCATGAACATGCAAACAACTCTACATCAATCTCATCCATCAACTCAAACTCATGCCGATCAAGATACAGTGGGGGTGTCATTAAACCCTAATCTATCGTCGATAGTTGAATATGTCTCTACACACACAGTGCTACAACACACGACCAGCTATCATGCAGAATACCTCTGCAAGCCTGTCGATTGACACTCTCGAAGCTATCCAAGGCATTAATGTTCGATTGAATGATATCACTTCAAAGGAGGAACTGCATCAAATGGGAATATCACGTCCTTATCCTTCAGAATGGGATGATGTGGTTTGTCCTCCAAAGTACAAACTTCAAGCTCTGATTCCTTATGATGGAGCAGGTTTCCCGAGACAGTATTTGACATACTTTTACTCCCAGACCATTCACATACCAAAGAATGATACACTATGGTCTAAAATATTCATTGGCACCTTGAAGGGAGTAGCATCTGAATGGTTTTACAATGTACCTGACGATTGTATAAAACTTTCAAAGACTTGGAGAAGTTGTTCCTTACTAGATTCTATGAAGGGACATGTGATGTCTCTATGTCAAAGCTTATTGCTACTAAGTAAGTGAATAAAGAGCAAACTCGTGATTTTTTCGAACGATTCGGGAGATTATCGATGAAGTTACATCCCGGGACTGCAGCCTCCCTTCCCAAAAAAATTTTGAAAATATTTTTTATTATTTATTTGATTTAAATGGTAATTTTTAGATTTTTTTATAAATAATTATTTAGTTAATTATTATGGTAGATGACTTTAGCCATGATTGAGTTTTGAAGTATCAGACGACTAGGAATCATGGCACAGATAATGCAATGGCGTGCCTTGACTAGTGTATTAGCCATGCCAAGGAAGACCTAGCCATAAGTGTGTCCTAACTAGGAAAACCAGATAAAGTTACTACTTAACCCCTACCGATGAATTATTTCTTTATTAATTAGATATATTGATTTTAGATGACCCGGTTATACCAACTTAGCCCGAACTGGGCCCGAATCGAATCCAAGCCTTTCTAGGTATGTAATGAGACCAAAGACGACCATGTAGGCATATTTTGTGTGTGTACAAATATTAATCAACTTCGAGTCGAGTTCTTGGTCGACCGAAGGGTTTATGACGAACTCCCTTTGAAGGGTTTCGAAGAGGTATATAGGCTTTACGTTGGATTCGACAGAACGAGAAACGATCGAGAAATAGAAGAGAAACTTGACCTTGAAAAGTGGCGCTCGGCCTGGGTGCGGTGTTGCTGCCTTTGTTGCGTCCCTGTTTTGTTCTGTTTGCGGGCTCTGTCGCCGATCGACGGCTGCACGCGGTGGCCGGCCAGCGGCGGAGGGGAGGATAAAATAACTAATCTATATAATATATATATAATCTATATATAATCATATATATATATATATATTATATATATATATCTATATATATTATATATATAATATATATATATATTATATTATTATATAATATCTATCTATTTTTTTATATATATCCTTCTCTCTCTATCTCTACTATATATATCTATATTTTTCTATATATCTCTATATATATCTCTCTATATATCTCTATCTCTCTCCTCTCTCTCTCTCTTCTCTCTCTCTCTCTCTCCTCCCCCCCTCTCTTCTCTCTCTCCTCTCTCCCCCTCTCTCTCCCCCTCTTCTCTTCTCTCTCTCTCTCTCCTCCTCTCTCTCTCTCTCTCTCCTCCCTCTCTCTCTCTCTCTCTCTTCTCTCTCTCTTTCTCTTCTCTTCTCCCTCTCGTGCCCTTCTCTCTCTGTGGCTTTCGCTCGGCCCCCCCGCCCCCCCCCGCCCCGCCCCCACCCCGTCAACAAGCCAGCCCGGCCCCGGCCAGCAATCCCAAGCCCAGCCGAACAAATGGAGCTCGAGCCCATGAGGGCTGAGAACGTGCCCGACCCTGCTGCTCAATCCGAGCGAGTAAGCACTAATATACAGAGAGAATGGGAAACAAACGCTAAACCCTAATCCTTAATCCCAACACCAGTGATGACCCCAACCCTAGGTGGTTGCGCCCACCCCCCTCCGCCGCTGGCCGCCACCGCGGGCAACCGTCGATTGGCAATAGAGCCCACAAACAGAACAAAATAGGGACGCAACAAAGCAACAGCCGCACCCAGGCCGAGCGCCACTTTTAAGGTCAAGTTTCTCTTCTATTTCTCGATCGTTTCTCGTTCTGTCGAATCCAACGTAAAGCCTATATATACCTCTCCGAAACCCTTCAAAGGGAGTTCGTCATAAACCCTTCGGTCGACCAAGAACTCAACTCGAAGTTGATCAAATAACTGATCAAAAATAGAACACCAGACATTCCATACACCCATGTTCAAGGATCAATTTCGATCGATCTTATAACCATTTAGAAGTTGTACTTGAATATAGTTATAGAACACATGTAGAACTCCAAAACCCTTCAGATAGATTAATTTTTTGTTCACTGTATAAAGAATAATTGGATCGTAAAGTTACAGAAAAACATGTCTCCGAAATTGTGAAATTTTAATAAAAACCTTCGATACGACGTGCGTCCCGCCAAACCGGGCGACGTGGTCGCAAACCAAAAGTATTAAAAGGTGCATATCGACTTCGTGGACGTGTGGGTTTTTGCAGAATTCAAATTGGTCGCGTGTGCGCGACGAATTTGATGCGTATCCGTCGAAATTCACCGTATCGACCTCTGTGCAAATTCTCCAATTACTTTTGCACGTTCGTCAGATCGAGACGAAACTTGTGACATTAGGACGTATCGTTTTCTGGTCCTGTATGCCAAGTTTGGTCCGATTCTGAGACAGTTGATTGGATAACCGTTTTGCGGTCCCTACGATCCGATTCAACGGGCGATTTTGTGCACGGCCCACCGGAATCCAACTTCGGACATACGGTTGGGTTAGTATGATCAAAACGAATCTGTAGACATGTAGTTTGATGACTTTAGAGACCATTGACCCTGGCATACTTTTCGATGCAAAGCGGGTTCAACGGCAGACACCATTTGGCCTGAAATTACTATTTTGCCCCTGTGTCCAGAATTGGACTTAAGGACAGGCAACCCTTGCTAATTTGACTATTCTGAGAATGTTGTCATTGTTTGTTTCAGCTTTCGGAGACAGTTGTGATGATTTGGACTTTATGGCCTACTAGTTTACTATATTTTGTTGGATTTGCGTGCAACCTCCAGGCAAGATACCATGCCTCCCTCTACAGTTTATTTACATATATATTTCTATGATTATATAGTTTTACTGGTTGATTATTAACATGTGATTTGTACATCGTGCATGCTAGTATTATAGTCCTTTTTTATAGTTAATTTTGTGGTTCATCTTGGATTGGTTCTCTCGTGTATCTTGATTGGGTCGTGTCGTGTCATCACCTGTACTTGGACTGAGTTGCATCGTGTCATAGGATGAATAAGACATAACAGAACTGCTGTACCTTGAATTCTTGAAGCTAACCTGCGAATCCACACTAGGGGCGACGGTTAGTAGTTATCTGTATCTTGATTCCTGAAGCTAACCTGCGAGTCCACACTAGGGGCGAGGGTTAGTAGATATATGTCCACACCTGCGAGTCCATATTAGGGGCGAGGGTGATCTCTTGAAGCTACCCTGTGAGTCCACATTAGGGGCGAGGGTAAGTAGTTATCTGTTCCGCACCTGTGAGTCCACATTAGGGGCGAGGGTGATTCTTGATGCTAGCCTGCGAGTCCAGACTAGGGACGAGGGTTAGTAGTTGTTTCAAACCCGCAAGTCCACATTAGGGGCGAGGTTTGAGTATCCATTGATCTCGTGACATGTTTTTGCTTGTTCTCCTCCAGCAGTGCGTTTATGCATAGTGGTTCTTCCAGTCGTGTATAGTCGTATTTTTGTGTTGATTGCACTTTTCCTGTTTATTTCCTGTATTTTCTTTATTGCATGATAAACTGCTAGATAGGTATATTTTTATGTATCTTGCTATGTCCCCTGAGGACCTGATGATCTCTTCAGGTTTAGCGACTATATGGAGTTAGTTAGCAGCGCGGGATGGTAGAGGATTGTGATGTATGATACAGGTATTTGCTTGTGATATTTATTTATTATCTTTTCGTGCTTTATATTTCGTACCATTATATATTTTGCTTATTTTATAGACTCATATCATTCTTGGAGTCTAATCGGACAATATGATAATGGGCTGCAGACCATGACCCATAATTGTTCATTCGTGTTTCATATTCTTGTTGTGGATTGAGATATAGATTTGTTTAGCCCTAATTTGGCAGTATACCATAGCCATGACAGCGTTTACGTATTCGAGAGGGGCTGGTGTCCGCTCGATACGTAGCTGGCTTGCTCACATGCTCGCGTCCAAAAAGCGGGTGCGAGTCGTGACAGGGACTCCTCAGTCGGTGTTAATCGATACATGTATGGGTAATTTCTTACCCACAGTCAGATTCTGTATTAGCCCAAGAGATTATAATGATTGGCCAGCTTTCATCGTTGTTGTCGAGAAGACTGAAGAATCGACCCAGGTTCTACATTTGATTGGGTTGAAATCACTCGAAGAGAAAGGGAAGCATCCCCATAACAACAACACTTCTGGAAAAACCAATAAAGGGAAGGAGTCCTTTACAGTGGATGTTTCCGCAGCTGTTTCCCAGCCTAAACAAAAAAACTCCGGCTGCTCTAAGGCCTAAGCCACATTATACCTTTAATGAAGCCCTCACATTGAACATCTTCCAAGTACTAATGAAGGAAAATAAGTTGCAACTACTTTCCCCTTGAAGGCCTGAAGAAGTAGCGCGAACGAATGATCCGAAGTATTACTTTTATTATCAATATAGTATCACCCTACGAAGGATTGCTATATATTAAAGAACCATATTCAACAATTGTTGGATTCAAAGGCCGTCATATTGCATACAAATAAGAAACAGGTTTCTAAAAATCTTGTTTCTCTCCAATTTGGAGACCTTCCTGGAATTGAAGTTCAAGACGGTTTTACCCCGATACCGAAGGCGACATTACAAGTCGTTAATCTTCTCCAGTCCGGGATCATACAGCCAAACTCGTACTACTAACTACTCAGCATGGTGAAGTCATGTGGATCTATCCTGATCTTCTTGAAGATATGGATCCCAAATAAACCTTGTCCACTTCCAAGATACAGAGCAAGAAGAAGAAAAGTAAATCATGCAATATGATCAACGAAGCTCTAGTCGGGAAAACCAGATCTGGAAAGGCATACCTACTTACCTCCAATCAAGACCAATAAGATAATCCCTTTACTGTAGCTCCTGCTCCAAGTCCACCTGCCATCTTGGCTTCATCAGAATTGGAGCCATCAAAGCAGACCTCAGGAGGAAAAAAGGTGAGGTTCGACAAGTCCTTGAAGAAGTCTAATCCTCTTGGACTTGATAATCCTTCCAATTTTGATATATTTGCACAACTTGCCAACACCCCAGCTCGACTATCCATATTCGAGTTACTCCGCCTCTCTAAAGTTGCACAGGAAGTACTGAGTGAGGCACTGCAACATGCCGACTCATATTTGTCTCAGATAGCGGAACTTGATGATAACCTCGTGACATGTCCTCATTGTCATAGTGCATCAGAGAAGACTCCCAACATCACCTTTAGTCAAGGGGAAATTTTTAAAGAATAACCCATATGACAGACCCTTATATTATACAGGGTATGTCAGGGCTTGTAAGGTGGATCGCATTCAAATTGATCATGGCTGATCTGTTAGTGTTATTCCTCGAAGTTTGCTTCAGGTATTGGGAATCCCAATGCATAAGTTGTCACCTACTTCCACTACCATTACTGGCTTCAATGCTGGATGGAGTCACCCTCTGGAGAAAATCTGTCTTAAGTGTCAGATTAGAAATCTTCGGACTAAAGTTACATGTTATGTGATTGATGTCAATATATCCTACAATGTCTTGTTAGGGCGGTCGTGGATACATGACAACCTTCTAGTACCATCTACTCTTCATCAGTGCTTCAAATATGTGAATAAAGAAGGGGTAGTATGTATATAATTTGCAGACGTCGATCCTTTCAGGGGGTCGAGGTCTACTTCTCTGATGCAAGGCAATATAAACCTCTGGATCAGAGACCCTCTGATGATGAACCATCACATCTAGTTGTGGACAAGGAAGTAGAGGCTAGGGACAAAGTAGAAGAAGCATCTACCGATCAAACAGTGGAAGAACCTCTAGCCATATATATAGAAGCATGAAAAAGTGCAGCAGTTAGAAAAGCGCAGAAGACATCAGTTACTTCGCATGCTTTACAGAAGCGCATGATATATCAAGATTGTTGCGCACTTAAAAAAAACACGTACTACAAAAATACAGTGCATAAAGGAAAATTCTTTATTACAATCATGTTTACAAAAGATCTATTATAGACTCTTCATGGTTACATATAAAGACTAAAACCTAAAGTGCACCAGCATCAGAGCAAATCACTTTCTCGTTAGAGCAGACCTCTTCCTAGTCAGACATAGAGGAACCCCAATATGGCTAGTGAAGCAACTATTGGCCCGAACAAGAACGCATCTCCTGCGTGAAGCTCACATCACAACATGTGGCTCTTCCAGCTTAACAAGTTGCGCATCTTCCCCGCTCCAATATAGCTAATGAAGCAACTATTGAGTAGGGCAGAGTACAACCTGTGGCTCTTCGGATTGACAATAAATCCAAACCCGGTAGCCTGGACCTCGAAGACCTCCAAGATGTTGTTCAGGTTCGAATCCCTTATGCCAAACGCTCAAGTGCATCTCGAAACTCTGTATTTGTTCTTCTACAAGACCACAACTTCTTTGAATGAAGAGATCTACAACCAACAGTCAACTTATGCAAGGCCCATGGCAGCATGAAGCTAATTCGGGATTGAGCATGACGGGAAAATGACTGGAAACTATGAGCAAGGCCTCACCCAAGAGCTCCTCTTTATATAGGCTGTGTGGTCCAACCCACACGCCACATGGCAGTAGGTCAAAGGCGATCATTAATTTCCTTGGGAGCATAGTGACTTCGACGCCTCATAAAAGCACAGCTCCCTCATGATTTCTTAGAAGCGCAGCCCCTCCAACAGCTCCTTCATCTTTTTAGAGTTACCCAAAAGTGTAGCTCCTTTTCTAGTCTCTCAGATTCTTTAAGAAGCGCACCTCCTTCAGATCCTTCAAGAAGCGCAGCTCCTTCAGTGCTCTTTCACGACTCCTCCATTGGTTTCTCAGAGTTACCCAGAAGTACATCCCCTCCAATGGCTCCTTCATTGACTCCACAGAGCTCACCCAAAAGCGTAATGACTTCGTCGTCTCAGAAGCACAGTCTCCTTGTCGACAAAAAGTACAGTGACTTCGTCACTCCCCAGAAGCGCAACTCGTATAGCGTGCAGCTTCTCCACAAATGTGGTATCATACCACATGGCCAGTATGGTAGCCATATCCCTTCAGATACAGTCATATCTGGTTTGTTCAAATAATCATATCTCTTCAGGATATAATCGGATTTTGTTTGTTTAAACAGTTGTATCTTTCAGATACAATCAAATCCAATTTGTTCAAACTGTCGCTCCTATGATAAGATCAAAATTCAGTTTGTTTAAACTGTTATTCTTTCTATATGGGTGAAATCTATTCGGTTTTATCCGAGCAAGATCATCAAGCAATAGTCACACACCACACATCAATTACTCAGTCATGTTGATGAAGGATGCTAACTGTCCAAGATTTCGATCATAAAGAATTCTAACCACCACCATGTGTCAGCTCAGTAGCAGCCTTCACGGAGTAGTTACAACAGATTTCCCTAAATTCTCGTATGTTCAACGCTCCTGTACGTCAAAACCTTTTCACACATCGTATATATGCAGCCTATAAATAGAAGGAGTCTTCCTTCAATCAGGACTTCTTCGACATCTTTTTGATTGGCAACCCCGAGTACCACTCATAAGCATCAGAAAGTTAGAGCAAGTTCAGTTCGTCATCAGACCGTCAACGGAGTAAAGGAGCCATTGCAATGCTTGATCTCTACCGTTACACTTCTCCAGAAATTCTTGTACCTAGATCTCCTATTTTGGAATCTTTTGTACTCTTTTACACGTTTGAAATATAAAAAGTTGTTTAACTTTTGTTCATGGCAAAAAAATGGCGACTCTGCTGGGGACTTCCTTCCCCTCTGACGAGAAGGTGGTGACACAATCTGACAACAACTTGCTGGGATCTTCTCAAATGATGCTAGTCGTACGTTTCGACCAGCAAGCTTTTGAAGATCTCCTCTCTGAAGAAAAGTCAAGCCGTTTGAAGCGGCTTGTAAAGTCGAAGAAGACTCGACAAACTTGGGTACCCAAGGCTGCTGCGACGGGCAGCAAGACGAGAGGAGACACACTTCAGAACCCCCTGGACGACAAAGCGTCGAATATGCCTTCAACCCTTGCTACTGTACTGCCTCGGTCTGCTCTCGTTGTTGAGAAGTCCAATGAAGAGCACAGCTCCCCTGCTACAGGCATGAAAAAGGTGCAGCGCAGGAAGAAGGGCGCAGCTTCCCACCTGCACATGAAGATGGCTGTGTAGGCTAGAACTTCTGCCTTTGACAGACTTGCCTATCCCTTGGGAAAAGCTATATTGGATTCTGAATATTATGCACCTTTAAGGGGTAACACGAAGAAATCCAAGGTAGCACGTGCCTCATGCGATCAACGTGCTACGCCAACAATCATGTTAGATTCTGAATGCTATGTACCTTTCAGGGATAGTACTAAGAAATCCAAGGCAGCATGCGCCTTGTACGACCAACGTGCTATGCCAACCATAATGTTGGACTCTGAATACTATGCACCTTCTAGGGGTAGAAGGAAGAAGTCCAAGGCTGCATACGCTTCGAGCGATCAACGTGCTACGCCCAAAGCTGACTAATGCCCGTATTGACAATCATACGCATAGATGACGAAGAACTGTATAAAATTGGTTTGAGTGCTTTGATGCCTCGACCAATAAAACCCTGCTGTCACTTGAGTGCCCATGCACTTGATTCAAGCCAGGAGGTGCATACTAGGGACAGACTTATGCAAGTAGCATTGCTGTAAGTATGAAGTGAGTCTGCCTCACGAGCAACCCTCTGACTAGGACCTAAGCGTGTCTCATGTGCAGGAACTGGGAAGGGGGAAGCTACTTTTACATCTTCACTCATGCGTGCAGCATCCCTGCGTGCATGAAATGAGTATAAATGTGGAGACCTCTGATCTGCGCAATGTGATCTCTTACAAGCACAAGACGAGGGAAGACTGTGTTGTGCATAACGTGTCTAGCCCAAGGCACACTTTGAATATTGGATTTACATTTTTAAAATATTGATGAAATCCCACTTAGTATTTCTTGTGTCATATAGGTTGACTCAAAGGTGGGTAGAAGTCCTCGAGGATTTGTAGTTACGAAATGAGCATGAGAATAATTGATAGCTAGTGGAACCCCATCTTCTGCCATCACTGATGGACTTTTTCCTTAAATTCGAGGACGAATTTATTTTTAAGGTGGGTAGATTTGTAACCCCTTTTCTCGATATTTTAAATTTTTTTATTATTTATTTGAATTAAATGGTAAATTTTTGGAATTTTTATAAATATTTAGTTAAATAGTTATGACGATAGAATGCTCTAGTCATGGTTAAGAATTGGAGTACAAGATGACTAGGAATCATGGCACGGATAGTGCAGTAGCGTGCTTTGACTAGTGTATTAGCCATGGTAGGAATGGCCGAGCCATAGGTATGTTCTAACTAGAAAACCAGGTTAATTTGTGACATGACCCCTATAAATCATCTAATTATTTATTATGAAGATTTTGACACTTAGGAAAATCAGTTGTACCAAACTAGTCCGGACTGGACCCAAACGGAGCCCAAGCCCATGCAGACATATAGTGCATCTAAAGACGTCCATGTCGATATATATTTGAGTGTATACTTCGTACCTTATTTTTAAATGGTCTAATAAATATTCTAAAGGTAACCAATGGTTATAACATATAATTTTAGTAAATAGAATTAATATATATGTTATAACCATTGGTTACCTTTAGAATATTTTTGAGTATTCCTTGTATTTATCAAGTATATGCACTTATATATATATTAATATATATATATATATATATAATATATATATATATATAGTTATGTATATTATATAAAATAGACATTATTATAGTTAGTATATATATATATGTACATATTTTTATATTTTTTTTTTTTATATATGTAACATATTTTATATTTTTTTTAATATGTAACATATTTTTAAAATATGTAACATATTTTATATATATATATATAATATATATATAATCTCTATATATATATATATATAATATATAATATATATATATATATATATATATATATATTATATATATCTATATAGATATATATATATTCAACCATATCTTATATTATATATATATATATATATATATATATATATAGAAAAAAAATATATATATTATATATATATAATAGATCTAGGATTACTGTGTATACTGTGAACTGTTTTCCTTCCCATCCGAGCATAACCCTGGGAAACAGAGTGCTTAAACCCTAGTTGTGGACCGACAAATACTACATCAACTCTTGGACAATTCGATCAAATCTCTTCCTAACCTACTCTCTATCCCATTCTCCTGCGATTAGATCAATCCTGACTAAATCCGAACAAATTGACAGTATTTTGAAGTTAAAGGACCCGAGTATATTATAACTCGATCACTTCGGGAAACCATATTTTTGTTAGAACCCTCACGGACGCCCCCTCGTTCTCGATCCCCTCTCCCTAACGTCCCCTGGACCCTGCGCTCCGCAGCGTGCCACCCTCCTGCACGTTCGTCGACCGGCAACAGAAGGCCGCGCGCACAGGCGCACCCGAACAGTAGAGACGGCAATACAATAGAATTCGTGGATTTGGGGCTAACTTTGCCGCCAATTTTTGTGACATATGGTTGATCGTTTATGGATCTTCCACTTCAGGTATGAGCACAACCTATAGGACCTTAAATCTCTTCAATTTGTTTATAAGTCGCAGTGCTAGATTGTCCCAACAACTCGACCAAAAAATGGGCGAATATCTGTTCAAAAAAGAGCAGTTTCGTGGTTCCAGGACCTAGGTTTGGAAGGCGATTTCTAGCCTACCCATCGGCAGATCCAAAAATAGGTTTGAATAGAGTTACAACCAACCTATACGAGATTAAAACCTAGTTTGTAGATCTTGATTTCATTAAGTGTGTGCAAAATAATTTGAGTTCCAAAATTGGCAAAAATAGTTTTCAAAATGATATAAATTTTAGTAAAATTCCCGATATGTCGTGCGTCCCGACAAACCGTACGAGGTAGTCATAACCCATGAGCATCGAAAGACACGTATGGATGTTGTCGACTTGTAGGATTCGACGGAACTCGATTTTGCTGTGTGTGCGTGACGAAATCGAGGTGTATCTGTCGAGATACCCTATATCGGCCCCTCTGTAAACTAGCCCATAACTTCGTGCTCGTTCATCATCTTGAGACAAAACTTGCGTCAATAGGACCATGTCATTTTTTCTGGTCATATTTGCCAAGTTTGGTCCGATTCTGAGATGGTCGACCGGAACGCTATTCTGACGAGCTCGCGACCCGATCAAACGGGCAAATTTATGCACGGCCCACCAGAATCCAACTTTAGACATAAGGTTGGGTTCATATCGAAAAATCGGACCCGTAGACATATAGTTTGACTACTTTAGAGACAATAGGCTCCGGCACACTTTTCAGTGCAAAGTGGGTTCAACGTCGGACATCGTTTTGACCCAAAATTATCGTTTTGTTCCTGTGTCCAAATTGGACTTATGGTAGGCTATCATAGCTAATTTGACTATTCTGAACACTTTGGTAATATCTGTTTCAGCCCTCGGAGACTGTTGTAAGAGTTTGACTTTGTGGCTCGTCGATTGATTGGATAATGTTGGTTCTACGTGCTACCACCAGGCAAGTATACCATGCCTTTCTTTACATCTTTATTTACATGCTTATTCCTTTCATTATCCAGTTTTCGTAGTTGATTATTGACATGTGTTTGCTCATATCATGTATACTAGTTGGTTATTTTATTGCTATATAGTCCTTGCTCATATTTAATCTTGTAGTTCATATTGGACATGTTCTTCCATGTACTTGATTGAGTCGTACCGTAGAATGAGTGTATTGTAACTGAACTATTATTTCCTTGTTTTGATTTTCTCAACCTGCGAGTCCACACTCGGGGCGAGGGTTGACTGTTTGCACCTGCGAGTCCACACTCGGAGCGAGGGTTTAGTTATCCGTTGATCTCTTGTTATGTGTTCATGTTTCCTTTCTTGCAGTACATTTATGCGTAGTCGTTCTCTTATCCATATTCATAGTCACTTGTCATTTTCTGTCTCTTTTCTGTTTATTTTTTTATGCATGATAAACTGTTAGATAGACATGTTTTACGTATCTTGCTAGTCCCCTGAGGACCTGATGATCACTTCAGGTAGTTGATTACACAGAGTTAGTTAGCTGATCATGATGGTAGTTGATTACATCTGCAAGATTCATGTATTTGCTAGTGATATTATTTTGTTATCCTCTCGTGCTTTATATTCCTTATCATGATATATTCTGCTTGTTAGCCTAGTTTTATAGACTCGTGTTATTTCTTGGAGTCTAATCGGACATATATGCTAGTGGGCTGCAGACCATGATCCATAATATTTATTCTTGTTTTATATTCTTCTTGTGGATTGAGATATAGTTTAGCTTACCATATTAGACGTGATACCCTATTCTGGACAGTGTATACGTATTCGAGTTGGGCTGGAGTCTGCTTGATACGTAGCTGGCTTGTGCACGAACTTGTATCCCGAAAAACGGGTACAGGTCGTGACAAGTTACCAACAAGTTGGGGGTAGTACATGCTTCGAAATAGAGGACGATTAGTAACCTACCAGTCTACCCTCAGGAAGGCAAAACTCAAGGTTCCGAACCAGAAAGTGAAATATCCTACTGTGCCCTTTATTTTCCCCCACCTGATGTCTGTCTACATGGCTGAAGGTGACAACATGGGAAGCAGCAAGGGGTCCAATCATCAATAACGTATAGAAGTCCTTGAGATGGGCATGAATACGTTAAATGAGACCATGTATGCCTTAACTTCTGTGGTCCTGGAGATCAAGAACAAATTGACTTCCAATACTTCTACTCCAGCAAATCAAGACCCGGGAACGAATGGGGAGTCCAATGCACCTCCTCTTGCACGAAAACTCGTCGTAAACCAAGCAATTCTGCAGTCATCTACTCGTTAATGACTGGACCCACAATGTCAAATGACATGCAGCAGGCTCTCAAGGAATTGTACGCTCGCTTTGACGTCCGAGAAAAAGCGAGAATCGCTCCAAAGATGGAGATCCGACAACCATATCCCTCTGAATGGGATAATGTGATATATCCTCCCAAGTACTAGCTACAGACCCACGAAGGAGTCTCCTCGTCGATATTTGCCTCAGTAATGGGGCATCTGCCAAAAGATGACGCTCTGCTTACAAATATATCCGTAGGGGCATTGCAGGGGGTAGCCTACGAATGGTTTTGCATCCTCGCCGATAATTGCATCTTGTCATTCGATGATTAAAAATGTCACTTCCTTGCTCGATTCTACAAAGGAGGAATGGACATGATGATGTCCACTCTTATGGACATTGTCTAGAAGGAGAAGGAACCTGTACGCGCTTACATTGAACGCTTCCGCCAAGCAGCTCTGAGGCTACCACTTGGTATACCCGAGCCTAAGCTTATGGATTCGTGTCGTAAGAACATGCTTCCCGCAATCAAATTGTGGCACAGTGCTCCATGCATATAATGGATGCCTTTCATTACCGAGGCGGATGTGGCTGAAAGAAAAGATCAGGATGCACAATTGCTGGGACTGGGTTTTCCTTCGCTCGAAGACAAAGGGAAATACTCGTCTAGCAATAACCCTATCCACAAGGATGGAAATGGGAAGCAAGCCATGACCGTCAACATCTTCAAAGGTTCAGCGTCAACGAACCAGAAGCCGACAGAAGCACCAAAATCAAAGAAAATCTACTCCTTTAATGATGAGGATGTAATAGTGCTCTTCGACATGCTGATGAAGGGTGGCAAGATTCAACTCCCGCCTCCCAAGCATCGTGACGAAGTAGGAAAAGTGGACAATCTAAAGTACTGTCACTACCACCAGTATGTTCACTATTCAACACGCGACTGATACGTGTTGAAGAAGTAGATCCAGTACCTCGTTGATGCCAAGGTCATCTCACTCGACTACGAGAACAAGATGGTCACTGCCAATATGGTGACCCTTTAGTTCAGAAGTTTTTCGAGGACAAAAGATCAAGATGGTGTTGTCCCCGTTACTAAGGCGACAATGGAAGTGGTCAACCTTCCACCAGTTCGGGACAAAGCTCAGGGCCTATCCTGCTTACAATATCGTGAGGTGAAGTTATGTGGGTCCATCCTGATCTCGCTCCAGACATGATTCTACTTGCAGAACGCCCTATTAAAGGGAAGAAAATCAATTCGTGTCGTATGATTTCTACATCGGCTGACGACACTCTGGTTACCACTCGCTCAGCTTACCAGCGAGAGGATAACCAGGTTCCAGAGGAAAAGGTTCCTCCGCCTGCTGCTGTTACTATACCAAATACATCAGAAGCAGGCCCATCTTAAATCTTTGTAGCAGATAAGCAGATAGAGGTTCGCTTTGACAAAACTCTAAGGAAAGACTATGCAGTGGGGCTGATCAAGTCCTACAACTTCGACATATTGGCATAACTTGCCAATACTCCAGCTCGACTGTCGCTCTTCGAGCTCCTCCGTCTCTCAAAAGAGACTCGATACGCCCCCAATGAAGCTTTACAAAATTTCGATTCGTTCCTCACCTAGGTGCAACTATCTAAGGAGAATCCTACTGCCTACCCACATTATCATAATGTGGTCGAGGTGATCCCTAACATCACCTTCACTCAACAGGATATGTTGCTGAAGAATAACTGGCACAATAGACCCTTGTATTTTATAGGGTATATTAGTGCCATCACGGTCGATCGTATCTACATCAACCATGGCTCCTTCCTCAACATAATTCCTCGGAGTTTACTTCAAACATTGGGGATTTCGATACATCGGCTGACCGCGTCAAACATTACAATCACCAGTTTTAATGCTGGAAAAAGTGAGCACTTGGGCAAGATTCGTCTAAAATGCTAGATAGGCAATCTCCAGACGGATATAACTTGTTATGTCATTGATGCAGACATAAACTACAACATGCTACTTGTCGACCCTGGATATATGAGTATATGATTGTACCCTTCACTTCCATCAATGCGTGAAGTATGTGGCGAGTGATGGGAATATCAAGACTGAGTTCGCTGACATCGACCCGTTCTGAGGGCTCGAAGCATACTGTACTGGTACTGATCTATATAAATCAGTACCCTAGGACGACGAAGCCAATGATACAGACAATGAAGCAGAGACTGCATCTGAAAGAGCAGCGGTCACTGAAGAACCACTGAGAAATAGACTAAAGGGAAAGCCTCTTTAGACGTCAGCACCTCTTATCATCAAGCTTCAAAGAAAGGCTCCTGCTCACGCGCCCCCGATGGCATCAGCCGCTAGTCAAGATCCTATTCGAATAACCCTCCCCCGAAGGGCCCCAAGAGGCCCAGGAGTCGTAAGAATCTCCGGCTCCAGCTCCCTTAGTAGTCAGACTTAAGCGGAGGCCTCCTCCACCTTCTCCCATGGTAGCCCCTATTCTCACTGATAAGAAGTTAAGGGAATACATGTGCACCAATGCTGAGGCACACTCTTTAGATGATGTAATCCCTCGGGGTAAATTTTTATACTTTATTAACAGAAATTTGTCTTTGAATTACTCTGGTGTATACTGGAACACTATGTATTTCTTAGGACAATGCTTCGTATATGTTGCAAATACAAGTGACAACCGCTAATCTGGCAAGCCGAGTTATCACTTCTCAAGATTATTGCTTCCTGGTGCCAGTAAAGAAGAAAGATGAGGAATCCATCATCTTCGATCGGATAGAACATCCTCAGAGACTCACTCCCGCAGAACCGGAACCTAACAACTGCAAGATGCAGTCTCTACCGTTACATCGCTCAAGCCAAACACCTTTTCCAGAAGATGGACTATGACCTGACCAGCGACAGAGGTCTGAATTATGGCAAAGGCCGATGCCTTCCTTTACGACTTCATGCTCCAAAGAGAACATCTCAAAATTACTACTAACATACTCACTGGGGGTTGGGTTATGTTACGTCCACAACAACTTCAGAGAGTTCGGAGCCGGAGGTCATGATGCACTCTCACTCCTCAGATTCCTCAACCTGGGACTCCGATACTAGTATCGACAAGGCCTTCAAGAAGATATTGTCAGTCAATATGGTCTCTGCAGATCCTCCAGTCGAGGATAAAGACCAGATGCTCGAATTCTTCGAGGATGAACCCTGGGCTCAACGCTTAGGATCCCAATGGGAATAGCAATTTTCATAATGAGATCCTTCCACCGTAGATGAGGTCGTTGAAGTAGACCTAGGAGATGAGGCTTCACATAAACCCATCTTCATTAGCAAAATCTTGATGGAAGAAGACAAAGTCTCTGATACAGCTTATCCAAGAATATATTGATGTCTTCGCTTGGAGCTATAAAGACATGCCGGGTTTAGATCCAAAAGTCGTTATGCATTGACTCAATATCCTGTCCAATGCTAAACCTGTCAAACAACAACAACGTCACTTTTGTCCCAACATCATGGATGCTATCGAGAAAGAAGTTGACAAACTCATAGAAAGTAGCTCCATTCGCAAATAGCAACATCCAGATTGGGTGGCCAATATTGTGCCGTCACTAAGAAGAACGAGAAGATTCATGTAATTGCTTGTTTTCAAAAAATGACAATAATTTTGTCATTTTTCATACTCTAATATTTTGTGAATATTTATTTATTAATATTGTATTTTGGGGATTAGTTTAGTCGAGTTTGAGTTTCGTCTAGTTTTGACTTGTGTTAGTGGCTCGGGTAGCTTAGACTCTAGTCGGAGCCCAAAGATTAGCTAGGCATAGCCCACAAACTTGACTCATTAGGCTAGTTCTTTTAGACTAATCCCACATGACAAGTTTAGTCATTTAGAGTTTATAACTTTGACCAATTTGACCCTAATTCCTTGTATGACTTAAATTAAGCAAAAGGGAACCATTAGGGGCAACTTGGACATTTCCTATTGACCCAAATAGGGTTTATATGGTAGCTAAGAGAGAGGGAGGCCTCCATCATTCATTTTTCATAGTAGCCTCCATCATCTTCCATTTGGTGTTCTTTTCCAACTTGAGAGCAAATCCATTTATTTTCTCCCTTATATCCCCTCATTCTTTTACCAAATCCTCTCATTCTTGCAAGAAGAATGAGCCTACAAGGATTATGGAGCCAAGAGCAATGAGGGGAGTCTATTTGCTAGAAGTGTCTGTGTCGGATTCGTGTCCTTTGGGTTGTTCATTGGGAAATCACTCCAAAATACCTTCCACAAATCTTGTCATTTCATATCATATATGTGATTTTGAACCCATAGGAACCCAGCCCCATGTTAGGAACACCCTTAGGAATGATTTAGAGGCTCATTAGAGTCCTCATTTGGTATTTGGATTGAGTTTTGTGTCACACATAGAAGAATTTCGAGGGTGACACACAATGTGTTTGTGGAAATGCCAAATAGGACATATTGAAGCCTAATTTTAGATTTGATTGTGTTAGAGGATAGTTTAGACATGGTTAAGAAGTCCCATATGGTTTTCACATAGTTTTCTACATAGGTATATGCATGTTTTTGGCCTACAAGTCATATTTTATAGGTAGCTATGTGTTATATTGTATATATAGTATATATGGGGCTGTTTTCATGTGGTTTTGTATATAAATATAGGTGTAGTTGTGTCTTGGTGTGTGTAAGAGAGATGTGGGATCATGACCATCTCTTTTTGGCCTTGATTGGTGTGGTTTGTGGAGTGGTTTGTGTGTTTGGTTGAGTAGGCTTTATGTGTTGGGTTGAGGGTGTGAGTTGTGTTTGGATTGTGTTTGGTAGTGAGTGTGTCTGGGTTTTGTTATGCTAGATGGTGTGTGTTAGAGTGTGAGAGTAGACTAGATTATGTGCCTTTGAGTGAGGGTTAGAGTGGTGATGAAGGGGTTACACTAGAGGGGGTTATAGAGAGGGATGTTTGTATGAGTGTATGTGTGAAGAGGAGAGATTGGGAGGCGGGCTGCACAGCAGCGGCAAACAGCAGCCACACAGCAGCAATATCTACTGAAATCATAGCAGCAACAGCCCATGGGGGCTTTTGACACAGCAGCAGCAGTCCCCTTTACTGCAGCAGCAGCTACCAAGGGGATGCACTAGGCAGCCCTCTACCCCCCCTAGTGCTTGTGTGTGTGTGTGTTTTAGAGAGTTGTATCTAATGGTTAGATGTGTTTGTTTGTGTCCTAGAGTTAGTATCTTAGTGGTAAGTTAGTTAGTTCTATGTTAGTGTCTTATAGTTAGTATCTTGGTGTCATAGGTTAGTGTGTTATATTATCTTGAGTAGGATACCACTAGTTAGTATCTTGGAATTTAGGATACTAGAAGTATATGTTAGATAGTTAGATGTATATAACTAGTATCCTATATATATGTTATAGTATCTTAAGATAGGATACTAGATAGTTAGTATTTTAGAGGGATAGTTAGTATCTTGGAGTTTAGGATATTAGAAGTGTATGTTAGTTAGTATGTTAGTGTCTTGAGTTAGGATACTAGATGTGGTAGTATCTTGATGTGTAGCTAGTGTCATAGGATACTACAAGTAGTATAATAGATGTATTAGTATTAGTTTAGATATAGATAATGAGTATCCTAAGATACAAAATGAGTATCTTAGAGGGTAATTGGTAGGCTAAGGTAAAGTCTAAGGTATTGGCAAGGTAGTGGTTTTACCTACAAGGTAAATGGGATTTACCTACTAGGTAAGAGTGGTTTATTAGATACTAAGGTATTTGTTATCTAATAGCTTAGGGTAGATACTAGATATCTAAGTATTGGTATAGGGTAATATGATATTAGTATCTAGACTAAGATATTGGTATCAAGATACCACTAGGAGCAAGGTATATGGTATCTTGGTAGGTAATGGTTAGAATTAGGATATCTTGGTAGGTAATGACTAGGAATAGGATATTTGACTTAGATTTGACCCTGTTTGACCAAGGTCGACTGTTTTGACTGAAAGTCAAAGTAGAGTCAACATTTGACCTAGATTGGACTAGGAGTTAACTAGAGTTGACCAGTTGACCAAAAGCCAACTGTAGGTCAACCATTGACTCAGTTTGACCTAAAATGGACTAGGAGTTGACCAAAGTTTGACAAAGTGACCAAAAGTCAACTGTAGGTCAACCCTTGACCTAGATTGACCTAGTATGATCTAGTTTGACTTTATTTGACTTAGCTTGACCTAGCTTGACTTTGTTTGACTTAGTATGACTTAGTTTGACCTAGATTTGCATAGCATGCACTAGAAAATTATACCTAATACTAACTCATGTATATCTCATCTTTAGGTCTGTGACTTCACTCTGAGCCTCGATTCATTGTCGACATTTTCCACCGGATCTCAGGCGAGTACATTCTTTGATAATATTTCTATTTTATGATATCGTTTATGTTTTTTGTATTTAGTGTAGATAGCCTTGTTCTCTTGGCACATTGTTCACACGGATTGGTATTTGTCTGGATCCCATTATGAGATGTTATTCTTT